>OU015502.1:145529793-145649793 GCA_907164885.2 Dolomedes plantarius
AAATTATTAATATTTCATCATTAAATTTTAACCACTTTTGCATATTTATGGTACTAATCACATATTCAAATTTCAAGCAAATCAATTGAAAAAAAAAGTTAGGTTTGAAAGCCCACTGTCCCCTTAAAATCCTTTTTGCACGTTATTTTTATAAAAGTAAATTATCAAATTCATATTATATCTCTTAGAAATTCTGCGGAGGTACCAAGCTCACATGAACACTGAAGCTTCTTTAGTTCATCTACCTCCGGTTTTAAGTATTACAGCATATTTTTATAATATTCAATTTAATTTTACCTGCATTTATAATTTGGCTACGGGTTTAACATTTTTTAGAATTATGAAATTGATATCCTATTTTCTTTAACTTCTCAGTAAGGAGGATATGTGATTGCTAAGTTAAATTTCAAACTGGATTACATTTTTGATTTTAAGCATTTAATAGACCAATATCGGTATCTACAGAAACGTGCTGTTTTTATAATCAACAAAAATATTTACACAATAGTAAAAGAATTTAAAAACAGCTAAAACTAAAGTTTTTAAAATAACATTACAAAAGAGAAATATTACAAAAGACTGAGAGTAGATCAACCTTGATGAAATGAAAGATAAACATTTAGTTCAGTCAAATCGTCTCCGGGTGTGACAGTTTCAGAAAAAAAAATAGAAGTTTTTTCTCACTCGTTCTGTGTGTTTTTTGGGGTGGTGAATCCGAATTCCAACTTTGCTGCTTCCCACGGATATGACTTCACAGTGAAAATCGCAAAAAACCTCAAAATTTTCGAACCTTTTTCAGTTTTTTGCCAAAAAGTCATAAAACTATGCACTTTTCGAGGTAGACCCTTTTTTACACAAAAATAAAGTACATTAAATTCCCTACAAAAAACACCCATCAAATGTATTTTTTGGTTGAATGGTTTGGCCGCTAGAGCGCGCTGAAAAAAGGCCAAAATTTCCTACTTTGTGGAAAACCCAGTTTCCTCGTTAGTATTTCGATTATAACTCAAAAACTATGCTTGTAATTGCAAAAAATCTTGGGTTCTGCTAAAACTACATTAAATTCTGTACAAATTGCACCCCTTAATCAGTTATTTTGGTCAAACCGTGTAGCCGCTAGAGTACGTTGAAATTTTATGTCATATTACGCGAAACCGCTGAGACAAGAGCCCTTTACCCAAAATTAAGTAAAGACCTATATTATCACTATTTACTTATTAAAAACTATTTATTTGGTGTTTATAATTAATAATTAATGAAATTACTTATTAATTATACATCATTTTAATTACTACTTATTAATTATATCAACTTTTTATCCAAAGTATGTTTGGGTATTGAGACACAAAATACATATATAAAAAGTTTCACAAAAATGATTTATTATAAATTTTCATATTGATTATCATCATTAATATAGGTCAATAAATAAAAAAAGAGATTGACAGCTACAGTCTACGACACTTAGCGGTTGAAGGTCCCTGTTGCTGTTCTGAAATAAGAAAGGGAAAGACGACATTATTAGCAATCTATATATATAAAACAGTTCCGTAACTGACTGACTGACATACAACGCACAGACCAAACCGCTGGACCTAAAGGGCTGAAATTTTGCATGGCGATTCTTCTTATAGTGTGCACTAAGAAACATTTTTGAAAAATAATTCTTAGATTTTTTTAAAATTAAATTTTTTAGCTGTTTTAGTAACTTTTTTAAAGTTTGCATTACAAATAATAATTTGAGGGTTATAAAATTTATATCACGAGAAAGATCATAAAAATTCCTTTAAAATGAAACCTTTTTCGAATCTTTACCTCGATCTTTTGATTTTGGTGAATTTTTCAAGATTAATTTTTAGAATTTAATTTATTAAATGCTGATCACGTGATTTCTTTTTCTGGTACTTTAAATAAATTTATCGTCACGTGCATAACAACTAAATAGACAAAATCAATTTTTTTTCTTGCTAATGCGGCAGTCGATTGGACATTATTTTGTCTATAAAAATATCCCTTACGATTTTTTTATAAATATATATATTTTTTTCTACATCAATTGTATATATTGATTGTCGCATTTATTATAAATATATATATTTATTTTTTTGTCATTAATTGCATGCATTGACCGTTGTATTTAATTTGAATGTACTCCGTAGCGAAGCGCGGGTTTTCAGCTAGTGATACTATAGAATGAACAGTTGCTTTTATTAGTATGAATGCAGTGAATTCAGTAGTGTATACCTCTTTCATCTGCAACCACTGCTTGGGCTGTAGGCTCACCGATGCGCTGTGAAGGCCTAGGGTTAGGCTCTTCATCTGAAAAAGAAAGGAAACATTGTCTGCAGCACATGAAGATACATACAGACTGATTGTAGTCACAGCTATAAACCTGGCATCTGAGTGTGACACAGTGGCTTTAGCGTGAAAAGATATCGACCTTCTTGTCATAATGGTTGGGTTCTGTACTCTCTCCAATGTATACTTCCTGAAGCTAGGAAAAGGAAGCACATGCAAAACCATTTACCACCCGCAAAGTGTGGTCGACACATTCACAGCTGCCCATATTCTGATTTTACATGCCATGAGCAGTTGTGATACGACACCAGCTCTGTATAACCAGGGCAAAATAAAGTGCGTGAAAGCGATGAAGAAGAACCCAGACCTTGGATTTCCCATCAACATATTTAAAGACCCTCAGGCTGATCTAGAGGCAGTTGTGAGTGGACGAGAACAATTTATCCTTACTCTCTATGGATCCGGCAAACAAATGACGTCACACCTCCTTAAACAAATTGCGACATAGACTGTACATAACATCTGCATTCAAGGTGACATCGAACATCGCCATTCTCCCCCCAACAGAGGTTGCAGCACGGCAGCACTCACTAGGGGTCTACCTCCAAGTTCAGTCGTGGCTGGGCTTCGTGAAAGATCCTACACAGTTGGGGTGGATGAAGTAAAGATATCTTCTTCAGCCCATCACAGCCATCGAGCCTCCTGCACCTGACAAACTGCTGCAACTCATTTCCTGCAAATGCAAGATAGACTGCAAAGGGCATTGTGGATGTAGGAAGGCTTGCCTATATTGCTCACGGCTTTGCCAGAAGTGAATGAAATTGGAGCAATATGGAAAAATATTTCGCTGATGATGACCAATGTCGCAGTGTGGGCGACAGTTTTCGAAAATTGAACAGATACATGTTAGGCACAAATTAATGTGAGGAGAATATATTCAGCAACCAGCTAATAAATGGTGTACAGCTGGATTTAACGATCTGCGTAGGCAAAAGGGGAGACGAGAGATGACAAGTTGAAAGGGGACAGTTGAAAGTTGACAACAAGAAAGAGGGACCAGCTGGAGTTAGTGAACTGAGCAGGCAAAAATTGGAAACAGAAGGGTCCGAAGTTCAAGATAGAAAGGGGAGATATAGGAGTTTATGATGTTAACTTCGTTAGGAGGACAGCAGGATGTCGGAGAGTAGCGTGAGAATTTAAAAGCGTGAGGATTCCCCAGAAGGGTGGAGGGACTGACGCCCCTTCAGTTTAGTTTGGAGGAAATATTATTATAAAAAAGATATGTATAGCCAATAATGTAGGTCCAGGTTTACCCATTGGTCAGGAGGTGGCCACCAATGGAAGCCCAGAGTGAAGAGTTTGAATTAAGTTGAGGATATAGATTTCTGAGCAGAGTAGAGCAGATTGATTTGAGAAACCGAGAGGCGCAGGCAGAATTAAGAAAAGCTGAAAGGGCCGGAGTTGATTTCGCAAGGCGGGTATGTAAATCCCAAGCGTTAGTCAGTGAGATAGCAATGCAAAGTTGCATACCGACTGAACCTAACATAGAGAGGCAGTCGTATACGCAGTCTACCTAAGATATATAATTGGAGATCGACAGATGACTAGTGGAGAAATAGATGTAAGCCCCTGGTGCCAGTGAATGAAATGCCTGCCAGTTGAAGTGCCACTTAACCGAAAAGACTCCCGCGCCGACCCGAACCAGATGCACCCGCCGGCCGACCAAAGGAGCGGACCCGACATGACGACCAGACCTTACCCCTAGAAGGAGGTACCCATCCAGTTCAACGCAGAAGTGGGGTCTCATCCATGCAGAACCCCTTCATCGAATGTGCGCCAGGTTGCAGAGTCCGATAGACAGTTAGGCCATAGAAAATCGGCGCAAGCCACCCCTCACCGCTGATGACAATAAGAGAACCCATTGTGGAGAAAAGAAAGCGTCTTCCCAGCTGTGCGAGCGATAAAGGTGCAAAAAGATATGGGATTTTGTATACTTGGTAATTCTGTGTCGATGCTCACTGAGTAATGATAAATTAGGTGATGACGTAGGGTATTGATAGGAGAAGCAGCTGTTAATATTACATATATTGCCATAGATATATATAACTTAAGGATTGCCGAGTAGAAAATTAGTGATATTAATATTATTAAGCACCAGGTATATATTATGAAATGTATAAATGTATGTAATTCATTATTATGTGTAATAAATTGATTTGTAATGGTACATTTGAGTAATCACTCGTTATCATATCAACGCAAGGTACTAACCATAACAATTTACAACATTATACGGTTACAACCAAGATGTGGACTAAGTGGAGGACACACCTCAAACCCAACACATTTCGAAAGATCAAGAAAATTTTCATTTCTGCGCACATTTGAAATCTCCACATCTCTATTACTTATTAACTTAAATAAACTCTCATGCAGTTTTCCTAACACCATCATGTTTCCTTTCATTTTTCAAATGAAGAGCCTACCCCTGGGCCCTCACAGCACAACGGAGAGCCTACAGTCCAAGCAGTGGTAGCAGATGAAAGAGGTATAGAATACTGAATTCACTGCATTCATACTAAAAAAAGCAACTATTCATTCTATAGTATCATTTCTAATAATGTTATGTTTCCCTTTCTTATTTCAAGAGCAACCGGCACCTTCAACCGCTAAGCGTCGTAGACTTTAGCTGTCAATCTCTTTTTTTATTTACCGACCTATATTAATGATGATAAGTAATATGAAAATTTATAATAAATTATTTTTGTAAAACTTTTTATATATGTATTTTGTGTCTGAATACCCAAACATACTTTGGACAAAAAGTTGATATAATTAATAAGTAGTAATTAAATTGATATATAATTAACAAGTAATTACATTAATTATTAATTATAAAGACCAAATAAATAGTTTTTAATAAGTAAATAGTGATAATATAGGTCTCTACTGTATTTTGGGTGAAGTGACTCAGCGGTTTCGCGTAATTTGACATAAAATTTCAACGCACTCTAGCGGCTACACGGTTTGACCAAAATAACTGATTAAGGTGTGCAATTTGTAGGAAATTTAATGTAGTTTTAGCATAATCCAAGTTTTTTGAAATTACAAGCATAGTTTTTGAGTTACAAGCGAAAAACTAACGAGGAAATTGGGTTTTCCACAAAGTAGGAAATTTTGGCCTTTTTTCAGCGTGTTCTAGCTGCCAAACCATTCAACCAAAAAATACATTTGATGGGTGTTTTTTTGTAGGAAATTTAATGTACTTTATTTTTGTGTAATAGGGGTCTACCTCGAAAAGTGCATAGTTTTATGACTTTATTGGCAAAAAACTGAAAAAGGGTCGAAAATTTTGAGGTTTTTTGCGATTTTCACTGTTGTTCTTGATCAAACACTAATAAAACATTCTTCTCTTCTAAACACCAGTTTATTCGTTTATTTAATTTTGATCTCTACATTTGACTGAAATAGATTAGGACATCCACACAAAACAAGCATCGGATGCCACTTCTCGCACAAGGAGCCTTTTCGACTCTGACAGAAAATAAAACTCAAACAAAGTAACAAAGTTCACGCGACCGAAACGCCATCAATTGGCGTGAACATGAAACATTCTCCCCACCTTGAAACCTTAGGGTTTCAAGAGATTACAAAAGTTCAATAACATAAGCAATATTACAACTTTTACACAAAGCTAGTAAAACACAAGAAATATAATAATCAATATATCTCAGAAATAAGAAATCAAACTCACAAATTACAAAACTTAAATATTACAAATTAATTGTTTTCCATAGGCAATACACAAATTTTTGAAATGGCTCTTTTACAAGTACTAGACTGTGTTTTAATTTTAACCACACGAATTTTCTTATTATCACCAAAATAAATTTTAATTATCCTACCCATAGCCCATATATAGCAAGGCAAATTATCTTCTATTAATAACACTAAATCTCCTAATTTTATGTTGTTTTTCTCGAACATCCATTTAGATCTCTGTTGTAATTGACTCAAATAATGACGATGCCAAAATTTCCACATATATTGAACAAGTCTAGTAACCTTTTGCCATCTCTTGAGATGACTCTCCTTCAAACTTGTCAAATCAGGCTCATTTAAAGAGGTTAGAGACCTATTTATTAAGAAGTGTGCTGGAGTAAGAACCTCAAAATCGTCCTCGTTAGCTGACAAAGGACAAAGAGGTCGAGAATTCAAAATTCCCTCAATTTGCACAATCACAGTTAAGAACTCTTCATAAGTTAAGTTTATTCCCTTAACAACTCTTTTTAGATGATATTTGAATGACCTAATCGCTGCCTCCCAAAGGCCGCCAAAGTGTGGGGCTCTTGGTGGAATAAACTTCCACTCAATACCTTCTGCAGCTAAATAGCCTGCCAACTTATTATCTGGTTTTCTAACCATTTCATGAAGCCTTTGAATTTCTTTATTAGCTCCTACAAAGTTTTTGGCGTTGTCCGAAAACAACTTTGCACACTTACCTCTGCGAGCCATGAATCTTTTTAGAGTCGCTATAAATGAATCAGAAGTCAATTCTGACACAATTTCAATATGCACTGCTTTAAAACAAAAACATACAAAAATACAAATATAAATTTTATGTAAAGCACCTTTGCGCTGAGCCTTATTCTTAATATAAAACGGCCCACAGAAATCGGCCCCAGCACATTTAAAAGCAAAATCTGGAGAAACTCTTTCCTTGGGCAAATTGCCCATGATTTGAGCAGACACAATTGGTTGTGCTTTGAAACAAATGATACATTGATGAACAATTTTTCTGCAGCTATTACGTCCATTCAGAGGCCAAAATTTTTCTCTAACAAGGTACAGTAAAGAAGAAGCACCAACATGTAAATGTTTCTTATGAAAATATTCTATTATAATTAGAGTTAACCTGTGACCTTTTGGCAAAATTATCTGATGCTTTTTATTAAAACTATAATTACTATTACACAACCGTCCTCCGACTCTTAACAATCCTTTAGAATCCAAAAAAGGATTCAACGCTTTTAATTTACTACCTGGAGGTACACAGTGGTGGTTTTGAAGACTACTGATGTCCTTAGCAAATGTCCAAGTTTGGACACCTTTAATTAAAAATGTCTCTGCATCGTCCAACTCCTTCGCTTTCAGTGGACCTGTTGTCCTCACTGCACCTCTTAGGTTCCTGACAAACCTAAAAACAAAACTTAAAACACGAACAATGTTAATGTAATTGTTACTAATTTCTAAAAGACACTCTAAAAAACCAGGATTAGTACAAAGGGAAAGATGGATCAAATGATCCTTATTTAGCTCCGAGTTCTTTGCAGGTCCTTTCACCTCTAGGAAAAACTCATCATCTGAGACATCAGGAATGTCCTTTAAGTGTGGCCAGCAACTAGATGACAGGAAAGGAGGTCCATTCCACCAAATGTCTAATTGTTGGATCTTTGAAGGAAAAATCCCTCGTGAAATTAAGTCCGCAGGATTCTCCGCAGAATGGACATGATGCCAATGAAAGTTTTTGGTATTCTCTTGAATTCTGGTGACTCGATTTGCAACAAAAACCTTCAAAGCGCTAGGTGGTGTCTTGATCCAAGCCAGCACCACGGTGGAGTCCGAGAACAAATGTACATCATGAATGTTTAGTTGCATGGATGACAGAACCTTAACGATAAGTTTTAAACCTTAACGATAAATCTGCTGCACACAGCTCCAAGCGTGGGATACTTAATTCTTTGATGGGAGCCACACGAGATTTGCTGCACAAGAGTGACACCTTAATGTCACCATCCCTTGACACAGACCTAATGTAGACGGCACACCCGTATGCCTCTTTCGAAGCATCTGCGAAGCCTATAAGTTGCACTTTCAGCGCCTTAGAATTTAAAACATGTCGTTGGACAGCTAAAGTATTTAATTGACACAGTTCAGAACTGAATTTGTCCCACTCTTTTCGTAAGTGTAAGGGAACTTCCTCGTCCCATTCAATTTTTAAAATCCATAATTTTTGCAAGAAAATTTTGGCAGTAATTATCAAAGGTCCTAAGAGACCTAATGGATCAAATAATTTTGATATGTCCGATAGCATTGTCCGCTTAGTTGCAGGACTCACAATTTTTTGAATAATTTTTTGCTAAATGTGTCCTTTTCAGGATTAAATTGTAATCCCAACGTTTTTAGTGTTGCTGAGTTCGGGTCTTCGAAATTGTATTCTCGGTCCGACGTTGGAACCTTTTTTAACAGAACACGATTATTTGAGCTCCACTTATGAAGCTCCATGCCGGCTGATTTTAATAACTGTATCAACTGGTCTTGTAGTTCAAGAGCAGAAGATAACTCATCGGTACCGCTTAATATGTCGTCGACATAAAATCCCTTCCAGCAGCGGCAGCTACAGGAAATTTTTCTTGCTCATCACTACAGATTTGTCTTAATACTCTTGTTGCTAGGTAAGGGGCGCATTTGGTTCCGTAGGTAACAGTGAGCAACTTAAATACACGTAATTTCTCTTCCTCTAAACCCTTCCATAAGATGCATTGTAAGGCACACTGATCTGGATGTATCCAAATTTGCCGATACATCTTTTTTATATCGGCGGTGAAAACTATAGAATGTTTTCGAAATCGCAACAAAATAGCAAATAAATCATCTTGGACAACAGATCCTGAATACAAATTATCATTAAGCGATTGTCCAGATGACGTTGCCTCCGATGCGTTAAAAACAACGCGTAACTTTGTAGTACTACTATCTGGCCTAAAAACGCCATGATGAGGCATTATATACTTTGGGGTTTCGCAAGTTGCCTGCATATGCCCCAAATTCTTATACTCAGTTAAAAATTCCCGGTATAGTTGCATATACTCTGGATCTCCTTTCAAACGTTTCCAAAGGGAATTAAATCTTTTAGTCGCTATGTGTTTTGACTCGCCCAAACATGGGGGTTCTATCTTAAACGGCATTTTAACAACATAGCTTCCATCGTCCCTTCTGAAATGCGTTTTCATAAAATGTTCCTCACATATTAACTCCTCCTCATTTTGTAATTTGTCCCCTTCAACATCTTCAATTTCCCAAAATTTCCTTAAATTTGCATCCAAATCCTCTATTATTAACCCACAATGAACAGTAGTTTTGTTTTCGATTGGAACACTTCCAGTAGCAACAAACCCAAACACGGTATTTTGAAAAACAATGTCTGTACCCGGAATCCCAATTTGACCCGCTCTTAAAAGTTCATAAAATATTTGGGCCCCTAATAAAATATCCACCTCTCCAGGTTGATTGAAACTCACATCCGCAAGCTTGAAACTATCTCTTTCTAGGGTATTAATGTCAAATTGTCTGGAGGGTAAATAATCTGTTATTTGAGGTACTACTAATAACTCAATTTCCCTTTCAAAGCTTCCGCTAACTTTAGAAATTTTTGTTTTTATGGTCCTATTAACAACAGAAGACGACTGATTTAGTCCAGAAACCACGATATTTCTTTTTTCTTTTTTCAAATTCAATCTATCTGCTAACCTTTTTGAAAGGAAATGACTCATACTGCCCACATCTAGTAACGCGCGTGCACTCGTAAACATCCCAACATTATCCTGAATCTTCACATTCGCAGTACTTAACAAAACCATCTTGTTTACATTTACGCTTGTAGCAGTGAATGACTGTGTGCTGGTCGCAGATGCCTCATTTGACAGTTGAGAAGAATTACTAGTGGGATTCTCAATTCGCGGAATAAACACATTTGACCTTGGATTTAACGCTACACTTACATTTCGCTGGCGAAGATCAGTATCGCTTTCTCCTAAGTGCAAAAGAGTGTTATGTCGTTTTTTGCAAACGAAACAGCCGGATTTTGAATAGCAGTTAGCAACTTTGTGGTGATTTAAACAATTGAAACATAATTGCTTATTTTTAACTACCTCAATTCTCTCATTAACAAGCATATCTTTAAACACAGGACATGCATTCAAAGGATGCTTTTCATTAGCTTTACAGACTACACATTTCGGAGTTTTAACTTCCGATACAAATACCTTTTGTGTACTGTATTCTTTACGATATTTTTGCGAATGGTTAACAACTTGCGGCCGTGAAAACACATTACTATCGTTTTTGAATTTTGACGATACATAAATATCGCAATGCCTGGCTAACTGTTGAGGCAAATAATACGATTCCCCCTGCTTAACGCCAATATGAATTTGTAGTTCACGATCTAATGAATCAAATATTTTTTCGGAAACCATAAGTTCACAAACTCCTTTGAAATCATTTACTTTCCTTAATTGACAATAATGATCAAATGCTGCACTAAGTCGCGAAGCAAATTGGATATAACTTTCGTTTGAACGTTTTTTCGTTTACGGAAATTATTTAAAACTTCTTGTGGGGTGGATTGAAATTCCTTTAATACTAATTCCTTTAATTTTTCATACATACCCAGTTCATCTTCACTTAAATATATCATTAAATTGGTAGCCTTTTCGCCCAAGATATTTAATAGAATTTCTGACTTAAATTGTTCTGGGACATTTTTGGTTTTGAAAGCTCTTTCAAGCGATTGGAAAAATAAATTAAACGATTCTGCTCGTGTAGGAACTGGTATTGTTAAAGTTTTGACACTCTTTATCAAACTTTCTAAACTAAAATTCGAATTGCAATCACTATTCATCACATTAACCCTTTGTGTTACATCTTTTTGTAAATTTGCAAGCTCAAGTTGTTTCTCTAATTGCGCGAGTTTAAGTCGTTCCAATTCCAGTTTCTGAGCCTCATTTTTCTCATACTCCATTTTGTTTTCAATTATTGACTCAACCACAGTTTTTACGACTTCATAATTATCTTTATAAATATCGCTCTTTTCAATTAACTGTTTAATAGTAACTACTTTGGCACCCGAAGGAATACTAATTTCTAGTTCTTCGGCGACTTCTATTAATTCACTCTTTTTAAGTTTTGAAAGCATTTTGATTGAAAAGAGAACTCTGACTATATGCAACTCATAAAACCGAAACTAATACAAAAATTTGGAAAACACAATAAAATAAACAAAAGTGTACTCACAGTTACCCTGAAACCGAAACGGACATTAATCCAATAATGATGTAAATCCAAAAATGAAGGCACACACAAAACTTGATAACTTTTTCACAAGAATTCACATTTCGCTGATTTCGCTGATTTACTACCTCCGGCGCGGCTTGACCACAATGTTCTTGATCAAACACTAATAAAACATACTTCTCTTCTAAACACCAGTTTATTCGTTTATTTAATTTTGATCTCTACATTTGACTGAAATAGATTAGGACATCCACACAAAACAAGCATCGGATGCCACTTCTCGCACAAGGAGCCTTTTCGACTCTGACAGAAAATAAAACTCAAACAAAGTAACAAAGTTCACGCGACCGAAACGCCATCAATTGGCGTGAACATGAAACAACTGGGAAGCCATATCCGTGGGAAGTAGCAAAGTTGGAATTCGGATTCAGCACCCGAAAAAACACATAGAATGAGTGAGAAAAAACTTGTATATTTTTCTTCCTGGATAAAACACTGTTTAACTGGATTATTTGTAGCTTCACGCATAATGATTTTGACTCACTTATGAGGTTGCTTCAAAACACTCAATATTTGGCAGAGATGTAGTTAAAAGACTGAGAGACGCATAATCTGGTTTCAATCTTGTACTGGCTCCAATGATGAGATGTGAGGATTACTGACATAGACATTTTTCGCCATGTTTTTATTAACTCGCTTTCTTGTTTGTGTGTTTGTTTGTCCAGTACAAATCTTGCAATCGATTTTTAACTAACTTCCCGACTCGCTAGACATTTGAAACTTTTAGAATAGCTCAGAACACGATGACAATGCATTACTTTAATACTTTTAGCCATCTTTAAGCAGAATTAAATCAATTGTCAGATATTTTCAGTTCATTTTGTTTTGTAGACTGGTGCAGCCCTCTATCGGCCGGGATGGGAACAAAAAGTTGAACGCAAGTTAACTTTCATTTAACTTTATTTTCTTTTAAGTTGATGGGATAATTCATCAAAAAAATATTAAAAAAGTATTTATTAATACATAGAATTGTCAAGTTTATATGATTCAACAGAAAATCTAAAAACATAGTATATGAAAAGTTATTTTTATCTTGTAATTATTATATAATTAATCGAGGAGTTTTTGATATTTTCTTTAAAGTATAATCCCTCTCTATTTCCCGAATTTTTAACTTTTTTATATAAACAGCTTTTTATTTTAGTCTTTCAAAACTTTATATTATTTTCGAACTTTTTAAAAAGTATTTCTTTGGTGCAGACTTGCCAAATAGCTCTAAGCATGCTAAGAACAAAGCCTAGAATTATTTGCATTAAATAAGTAATGTTAATATCCTGAAGTCATTTTAAGGATAAAATTTAATCATAGCATTTTATCTTTATTTAAACTATTCCAATTCTAACCTCTTGAAAAACGGATTTTCACGGAAAAAGAAGAAATTTGAAGCTCCTGTGGTAAATTTTCCGCAAAATAGATGAATATCCCAAATGTAATGTAGACCTTTAAAAGCTTATACATAAACACTTCTTCTCTGTTCGGTAGGTTTATTTGAATTTTAAAATAAATGCTTTCTTCCTATTTCCAAACTGTTTTTTTCTAGTCATATTTCTTCAGAACATAAATCGTTTCATATCTTTCTGTTTATGTATTCAGAAAAAAATACTCATTCTGGGTTGCAAAATAACAGTCTAGGAGTTTTTTTTATCGTCTTTTTGTATAAAGCACACTATAACTAACGCATTTTCACAATCTTTTAAACTAGTATGTTGATGAGTAGGCTAATAACTTTTTTATTATTTATATCAGTACATTTACTAAACTTAACCTTTTAATATTTTACCTTTCAAACTCCGATGTATTGTTAAAAGAACAGTGGACCTTCAAACCTCACTTTTTTTTTTGTTTTGAATGGATTTGCTTGAAATTTGAATATGTGTGATTAGTACCATAGATATGTAAAAGTGGTTAAAATTTAAAGATGAAATATTAATAATTTAGGAATTATGAATTATTAATTATATCAAAAATTGGCCTCATTAAAAAGGTTCCACGAGCATTTCTTTTGCATATAATAAGGTGATTTTTATTTACAGTATACCTTATAGAACTAACAATGAAACTTATTGATTATTTTAAGCATTCATTAAAAATATAAAGAGAAAAAAATGATAGTGAAAACACCCCTTTTATCACGCAAAATACCTATAAATCATCTTTTCAAGTACAAAATTTAGAAATTATGAGCTAGGAAGCATAATTTTTTTCAATAAAATTTATTTGATGTACAGTTATGTATATAAAACTTAAATTTCAAAGCAATACGATCATTAGAAATGCGCCTGGAGCAGTTTGAATATTCGTATGACATGAAAATTTTTATTTTGGGAAAAACACATTTAAAATTATTGCTATTAGTAACCACATAATATCTAAATTAAATGCAAATGCCTATAACTAGGAAAGTAATCGCAGAAATTAAAAATTCTTTTTGTAACACATTCCTACTCGTCCGTAGTTTCACAATTCAATAAAATAAAAAATCGAATTTTTGGACGAATTTCACAATTTTGAAAGTCCACTGTCCCCTTAAACAATTGTATGGGGAACACATTGATCATAATAATATACTTACATGTTAAATCCTTTGCATTTTGTTCAGCATGATCCTGCAATAAACGAGATTTTTTTTTTTCTGTCGACGTAATTCTAATAAAATGTATTGGATGCAAGATTATACAGTTATAGATGTTCGAAAAAACAGTTATAGATGTTCGAAAAATCAACCAAATTTGTGATATTTTTACTTGTGTAAAGGTGATGAGTCCCCTTAACATGGTGCTAAAATAAACAGGAATTTTGCCTCTGCCGACCAACAAAGTAATTATTTATCACTGCTTGTATGATAAAATTTTCCAAAAGTTAGTATCATGTACGTACAATTGAAAAAGGACATCTTTTTCCATTATTTGACAAACAATCTTGGAAAATACGTCGAAATGTGACTGCTCCTTTGTATTTACAATCCTTCAGTCCTTCTGAACACTTTTTTATGTTTATTTTTATTGCACTCCGTGACATCTTTTTATTTATGACTATCATCCACTTCCGAGGCATCAGAATCCTTGTTGTTTTCTATTAGTCTCATATATTTTTACTACGAATCGGTTTATTCCCAGGCTTCAATATTTTTATCGCAATCTATTCATATTAATAAATATGTAAAGATATTATTTTATTGTGCAATAATCGATTAGCAGTTCTAGCAGAAAAATATAGTAAATGAATGAAAACAAAATTTCATACTTGTTATATTGTCATCTTTAATAAGACAAAACAGTAAAATCCTTATTAACAAACACATCTTTCATTTTAAAATTTAAAAATTCGAAATCTGATTTCTTTCCACAGGAGGATCTTAACAAGAAAATCCGGCAGTCTTGCGTGTCCAAGTTTATATAATACCTGACATTTAATTTATTTGGTAGGTTGTTGCTGTTGATTTATAACAGAGGTTAGTGAAGATCATTGCTTTTATTGAGTTATTATTTTGTTATACATTTGGATACATTTTTTAACTATGTGTGTATGATTGGATCACTATAGAAATGTTGATATCAATAGGTTGATTATATTTCCCTATACATTTGATAAAATTGTTCGAAGTAATATTTTTAATAGGAGTTCATCCAATATACACTGCTCAAAAAAATTTGGGGAGAAAGCAAAGAAATTAAGAAAACCTTGCGAGACAGCCACGTTTTGGATAGTACACGCGTATCAATGCGCAATACAGAAAAAAAGACGTAGAAAAACTTGTAATTAAGCTTTAATTCTTTGAAAATATGGAAAAAACACGAAAAGATGATTTTGGGCAACAATTTGGTTACATGTAAACGATAAAAAAAAGTATTGTTTAGAAATGATGCAAGCTTTTTAATATGGTGGGTGGTCTCCTCGAACAGCTAAGACTGCTGCACACCTATTTTCCATGGATGGGATAATGTTATAGATAAGACTTTGGGGAATACTGTTTCACTCCTCAAGAAGTGCAATCTCCAAGTCTCGAAGAGTAAAAGTAGGCCTTGGTCTAGCAGCAATGCGTCGTCCTAGCATGTCCCAAACGTGCTCGATTGGATTCTGGTCAGGAGAGTACGCTGGCTATTCCATACGCTGTATTGTTTCAGCTTCAAGCATGTTCTCCACAAGACGAACTGGATGCGGTCTCGCATTATCTTGCTGGAAAACAAAGGAATCTCCAATGGCTGCAACGTAAGGTATGACATGAGGTCTCAGTATCTCGTCTGCATACCTTCGGGCCGTCAAAGTACCATTCCGAATGATATGCAGGTCCGTACGTCCACCTATGCTGATTCCACCCCATACCATAAAACCAGCTCGTCTGTATTGTGACCTTTCACGAACGAATGTGGGGTTATTTCGAGTGCCCCTTTCCCTCCATACCAAAACACGTCGGGTGTCACACTTCAGACTGAATCGGGACTCGTTTGTAAACAGCACTTGTCTCCAATCATGTTGCTCTCAATCTCGATGTTCTGTAGCCCATATTCTTCGGGCCGCACGGTGGCGTGAGGTCAACGGAATGTAGACCATTGGCCTACGTGCATAGAGACCTCCCTGATGAAGCGTATTTCGTACTGTTTGGCTGGACACCCTTCGTCCTGTTTCCAAGAGCAACTGTCTTTGCAGCTGAGTAGCATTGTCTGTTCTGTTCCGACGAGCTGTTAACAGTATATACCGGTCATCAGTTGCTGTAGTGGGGTGTGGCCGACCTTGCCCTGGTTGAATTCTAACATTCCCTTTTTCATGCCTACAATATATAACTTTTTTTCTAAGATAAGACATGATTTTACAAAGGAAATTATATTTACAACCGAGAGTGGATATAATAAGTCACACTGTGGAATGAGCATAAAAAGAAAAAAAATTAAGGAGACAGCGGACTTTCAAAACTGTGAAATTTGTCCAAAAATTCGATTTTTTTATTTTATTTAATTGTGACACTACGGACGAGTAGGAATGTGTTACAAAATAAATTTTTAATTTCTGCGATTACTTTCCTAGCTATAGGCATTTGTATTTAATTTAGATATTATGTGGTTACTAATAGCAATAACTTTAAATGTGTTTTTCTCAAAATAAAAATGTTCACGTCATACGAATATTCAAACTGCTCCGGGCGCATTTCTAATGATCGTATTGCTTTGAAATTTAAGTTTTTTATACTTAACTTTATATCAAATAAATCTTATTTTAAAAAATTATGCTTCGTAGCTCAGAATTTCTAAATTTTGAACTTGAAAAGATGAATTATAGGTATTTTGCTTAAAAAAAAGGTTGTTTTCACTATTATTATTTTTTTCTCTTTATATTTTTAATGAATGCTTAAAATAAGCAATAAGTTTCATTGTAAGTTCTATAAGGTATCCTATAAATAAAAATTACCATATTATATGCAAAAGAAATGCGCACGGAACATTTTTAATGAGGCCAATTTTTGATATAATTAATAATTCATAATTCATAAGTTATTAATATTTCATCAATAAATTTTAACAACTTTTACATAACTATGGTATTAATAACATATTCAAATTTCAAGCAAATCCATTCAAAATAAAAAAAGTTAGCTTTGAAGGTCCACTGCCCCCTTAAGCTTTAATAATATTCGTCTAAGATTAAAACTGTTGGCTCTCCTAGCTCAGTTTTTTGGCGTCAGTCACAGAGTCTCCTCTCATTATACTTGCGAGAGATTCTTCTCTTACCTGTCTCAAATCCTAATTTTTGACTCACCTAGCTCAATTTATTTGCGTCAGGCATGGAATCTAATTTCCTTATATCTTCGGAAGGATCTTCTCTCCCAGTTGAGCACATCCTTTTTGCAGGTGTTATGTATTATGTGTCCTACCTAACTTTTCCTACAACGCCAATCAACGTCCTCATATTTCGCAGCTCTCTTTAGAACTATTATTTAGAAAGGGGTAGATTGCGACCCCCTTTGTAGCAGTTTCCCTCCATTCTCTAGGACAGCGGTTCCCAACCGGTGGGTCGCGGAAGGGTTACAGGTGGGTCGCGGAAGGGTTACAGGCGGGTCGCGGAAGGGTTACAGGCGGTGGGTCGCGGAAGGGTTACAGGCGGGTCGCGGAAGGGTTACAGGCGGGTCGCAGAAGGGTTACAGGCGGGTCGCGGAAGGGTTACAGGCGGTGGGTCGCGGAAGGGTTACAGGTGGGTCGCGGAAGGGTTACAGGCGGGTCGCAGAAGGGTTACAGGCGGGTCGCGGAAGGGTTACAGGCGGTGGGTCGCGGAAGGGTTACAGGCGGGTCGCGGAAGGGTTACAGGCGGGTCGCAGAAGGGTTACAGGCGGGTCGCGGAAGGGCTACAGGCGGGTCGCGGAAGGGTTACAGGCGGGTCACGACTCGATCATAAAACTATCGGAAACCATCGAATAAACCATCAGAAAAGATAAGAAAAATCGAAACTTACTTAAAAACAGCAATTTTACATATTGATAGATTGTGATAACAATTACCTTAACTGTAATTATATCAAAGCTGTATGAATTTTTCTGCCTGGAAAATTAAAATGGTCTTCGTGTACTTTTATAATTGTAGTTTTTATCTTCACCTAGGAACACTTGTTAGTGAGTATGAAACCACTTGTTGCATATATTGCAAACATATATCTATTGTAAAATAAGTAACTATTTTGCTACAAAGTGCTAATATTTTGTCAACCATTTTCAAATCAGAACACAAATTGTTTATCAATAATCAATCTGTATCTTCAAAAAAGCATATATATATATATATATATATATATATACACAAGAGAAATAACATTATGACCACCTGTCAATAACGAGTTGGCCCACCTTTGGAGCGCAACATAGCTTCAACCCGCCTTGGCATGGATGCCACAAGTCCTTGGTAGATGGCCGGAGACAGATTGTACCAGATGTTTAAGCAATGGTCACGCAAATCCGAGATATTGCGAATTGGTGGTCTTTGAACTCTGAGCTGCCGTCCCATGACATCCCAAATGCGTTCTATCGGATTGAGATCCGGTGAGTTAGGCGGCCAGGACATTAACTGGAATTCAGCATCATGTTCCTGGAACCACTCCAACACAATTTTAGCCTTGTGACACGGGGCGTTGTCCTGTTGGAACATTCCATTTCTAGCTGGAAAAACAGAGGCCATGTAAGGGTGCAACTGGTCCGCAATGATGTTCAGATACCCTGTAGCATTCATGGTCTGCTCTACCACAACCACGGGTCCCAGAGACACCCAAGAGAACGTCCCCCAAAGCATAATACCTCCACCACCGGCCTGTGTATGACCTACTGTACATTGAGGGAGCAACAGTTCGCCTGGAAGGCGGCGTATCCTGACACGGCCATCGGCGTGATGAATGACAAACCGTGATTCATCTGACCAGACAACTCTCTCCCACTGATCCATGGACCAGTCGCGATGTTCCCGGGCCCAGCGCAGACGCAGTTGGCGATGACTCTTGGTCAGCAAAGGCACACGAGTGGGACGTTTGCTGCGTAGCCCCATATCCAACAGTGTCCGCTGAACAGTGTGCTGCGATACTATTCTACTTGGCCCTGCATTGTATAGGACTGTCAGCTGAGCCACTGTCTGGCTCCGGTTTTGCTTCACCATGCGAGACATTCTCCGACGACCTTTTTCTTTCATAGCGTGTGGACGTCCAACACCATGTCGTCTACTGCTGGTTTCACCGTCATTCATCCACTTTGCATAAGTACTAACAACTGCAGGTCGCGAACAACCCACGAGTCGTGCAGTTTCGGAAATACTTGTTCCGAGCCTTTGAGCCATTACAATCTGCCCTCTATCAAAGTCGCTTAGATCCGCAGCCTTTCCCATCACACACAGAAGTAAGTGAAAGAATGATTCTTCAGACTCTCCAGCAGCAGTTAAATACCACTTCCACCTGATCACATGCCTTCCACATCCTCCAGGCGAATTCATTGCAAAATGTAGGGGTGGTCATAATGTTTTGGCTCTTGAGTATATATATATATATATATATATATATATATATTCAATATTTGATGGTAAATTATATATACATAAGGAAGGGATACGATACAAATAAGGTTTTTTACCCCACCATGGACCGTTGGACCGTGGAGTTATTCCGATAAGGAAAGGTGGGTCGCCAGCTGAAAAAGGTTGTGAAACCACTGCCCTAGAACCTACTGGAAGTTCAAGCTTTGGAGTTGGGAGAGTGAAACGGACCCGCCGAAATAACCAACAGAGTGAGACACAGAGAGCTTGTGCGAACACTACAATATTCGGGTGTTTTCGTTTTCAGAGGACAACACCAGTGTGGGCAGATAAAGCTTTCCAGATGATATTCGGAGGCAATCCGAATGAGAATGCAACCTCTAGGTTAAGACACAATAGTCTGGTAGATCTGGTAGATTATCCCAGGCTCTTTAAACTCCATTGCTCAACATGTCTTCTAGTGTCTCAAATTTTGACAGTGGAGTAGTATAGGCATACCGACGTACTCGTTTATTAAAGCGACCACGGTAGTTACTCGAGGAAAAAGCGTTACTTTGGTCAGAAGGGGTGCTCCTCTCATATGCATACCTCAGATATGCATTAACGAGTTTTAATACTTTATTGATATTGAATTTCGAACCATTTTAGTTGTTAAATTCGAAATTTTCTTGACTTTCTGCAAATATGTAATGTTTTAGCAGGGTGTTACATCTTTTTTTTTAATACTTGGCTTCTAGTTATAGAGAAATTATCTCACTTCTACCCATATTTGGGTGTATATAATTTGAAGATTTTTCAGAAGATTCACAGATTATACATGAAGATTCACAGATTATTCATTGAAGATTCACAGATTATACATGAAACAATGTTTATTGAAGTCGTTGCACATATAGAATTTGCTTTTACAGCAATAAGCATACGTACTACTTGTACGAAATATATATATTAACATTCAATAAAAATATACTTTGCCAATACTCACAAACCAGCAGAGAGTCAAACCAGCAGTACTGCCACGTAAACTTTGGGCCCCCTAAGACTTGCGCAGGATAACACCTGGAGCTGCTTACCCCGTAGCTCCCTCTCGCTTATCTATCAACCTTAACAACCTTTCTTCAACCTTAACAACCTTTTTTATTAATGACGCTGCATGGTATTTATACTAAGCGCGTATGCCGAAATTAGCATATCTCAAGCAGCTTCTTTAATTCATTCACTCAAAAGTTCGATTCTTGTGAATCGAATCTTGTGTATAACTTACATAGTTTCATAGGGATAACTTATTTTCTCTCTGTATATTGGTTTATTTATGAATCGCTGGTCATAACAGACTTAAAATTGCAGTAGTATTAACTATATTTTTTAGTTTGAGAAAGTTATGCGGTCGTTTGCTTAACATATATACTTTTAGTCCAAAATCCTCTCTTCATCTCGCACGTGTATTGCGATTCTTTTTTTGATAAAATGTAGCTATTTTATCTTCTGTTCAAATGGATTTTATACTTTTCTGTGTAAGCATAAAATCTGATAACAGGGAACATGTCATGAATTTTTTAATGAAATTCATACATCGAAATATCGAGTTTTTGATGGGATTAAAATTTCCTCCAGAGATTCAAATTTGGTATTTCTTTCAAAGCACGAAAATTCCTTATAGGATTATTTCTCTCCCTTTGTAAAACAAAGAATGTTCTCTTCTCTTTTTTAAGACAAAAAAAGAGCGTTTGTAGTATTGTTTAGAAAACTGCTTAGAATTATTTAGATAAACAACAGTTTTTGTGCTCTCTGGTAAGAGAATAGCTTTCATCTATTTATAATTTTTTATTCAATTTAATCTAGATTTAATCTCATTATAAGAATAATCTCTTACAATTTTTTAATTCATCAGTTTTGGTATTTATACATATAAGTAATATATCTTATTAAGATTATTTATGATCTCTAAGTAATGTGAGAATAATATATACGCCTAATTATGTTTTTGCAGGAACCTTTTTTATACGAATCTGATTTAACACGAATTCAAAACAATATATCATTCTTTTTTTTACGCGAGTCATTTTGATTTAACAAGAGCGGTCCAATCCAATTTCTCATTTTATTTGCCTAAATTCTAAGCCTAATACACCTAATTTGCATAATACACCTAATTCTGTTTTTGCAGGAACCTTTTTTTTTACACGAATTTGATTTAACACGAATTCAAAAAAATATATCATTCTTTTTTTTACGCGAGTCATTATGATTTAACACGAGCGGTCCAATCCAATTTCTCATTTTTTTTGCCTAAATTCTAAGCCTAATACACCTAATTTGCATAATACACCTAATTCTGTTTTTGCAGGAACCTTTTTTTTACACGAATTTGATTTAACACGAATTCAAAAAAATATATCATTCTTTTTTTTACGCGAGTCATTTTGATTTAACACGAGCGGTGCAATCCAATTTCTCATTTTATTTGCCTAAATTCTAAGCCTAATACACCTAATTTGCATAATACACCTAATTCTGTTTTTGCAGGAACCTTTTTTTTTACACGAATTTGATTTAACACGAATTCAAAAAAATATATCATTCTTTTTTTTACGCGAGTCATTATGATTTAACACGAGCGGTCCAATCCAATTTCTCATTTTTTTTTGCCTAAATTCTAAGCCTAATACACCTAATTTGCATAATACACCTAATTCTGTTTTTGCAGGAACCTTTTTTTTAACACGAATTTGATTTAACACGAATTCAAAAAAATATATCATTCTTTTTTTTACACGAGTCATTTTGATTTAACACGAGCGGTCCAATCCAATTTCTCATTTTATTTGCCTAAATTCTAAGAAAACAATATTATATTTGTGGTTAAGCCAATTCCGTTTTGATTCATGAATTCAGTCCGCAAAAGCATTTTCTTCTTTTATTCTATCGAAAATGAAGAAAATGAGAGAAAATCATCCTGTTCTAAATGCAGATTTAATTAAAGAAGGTCCGGAACTGTCCAAAAAATTAGGTAATCATCTTGTCAAACATGACCTTAATGAGGAACGCGCTGGGAAGTTTCGACTTGAAATGAAGTTGTTGACAGCCTCTGACACGGCATCATATAACGGCCTAACCAAAACACGAACACAACGGTTAATTACTGAATTCGTTCCTAAAACCGTTTGAATCAACACCAGAGGATACTCGCGCTGATTTTGCTCAAGGGACCACAGAAATTACTAGAGGAAGAAGACGATGTACACAACATTTCTAGTGATAGCAGTGATATTCCAGTCTTACGCAAACGTATGCGCTGTTTAGGGCCTGTTCACATAGGATTCCGTTGCGTTGCGTTAAGGAAAAGATGACGTTGAGACGAAAATAAACCAATCATAGGCCTCCAAACGATTAGCAATGAAATTTTTAACGCCTATGGTTGGTTTATTTTCGTCTCAACGTCATCTTTTCCTTAACGCAACGCAACGGACTCCTATGTGAACAGGCCCTTATTGTCAGAAAGTGAAAAATATATTTAAAAAAATTATGTGTAAAACGGATTTTTTTTGGCCCACGGCGATATTTTTTTGTCATTTTCGTTACATATTATTACATGTGTATTTTATTGAAATAAAAATAATATGCTTAAAACGAATATTTTCATACGATTTTTTAAAATTATTTTTATTGATTTTTTAGACCCGGAACCAATCTTCTTCTATAGATACTGTAGCATAAAGCTGCACAATTTTGAATTCTAATTATTAGATATACATTTTTCGTAATTTTTTTTCCAGCGCCTTTTAGTAGATATAAAGATCCAGTCACGTGGCATATTTGGCAAAGTTCTTTCTTCCATTTTGTCACCGCAGACTGTCGCCGCTGACCAATTGCATTGCGCTTTTCCACCAGAATGGGTTTGTGGAGAGCGCCAAATTGGCAACATTTTCCCCCCGTTTCGCCTGCGCGCGAATTTCAGCAGTGGGGTTGTTGAACGTCTAGAAACTTAGACGAGATTTTTTAGTTGACCTAGATACGCCTACACTTGGGAAAAGCACCTGTTGAATATCCGTGCTTGGTATAAGTTCTTTCTGTTCGGCAGTACACTCTCCAATTCCATAGTTGTCAGCAGACTTCAATAAAAGAAAGTATGACAGGTATGTGTTTGCTCATAATTTCTGATATCATATATACGATTACGAGCCACTTCCCCACTGATACAATGTCTTTTTTTACATGAATTTTTTTTTACACGTATTCTCCAGGAACGTATCTATCGTGTAAAAACAGAATTAGGTGTATATATATATGTGTCTCGGAACAAGAAGTGCCTAAGTCAGTTTTTTTCCAAGATGAATTTGTTTCCTTATGTATCTTTAAAAAAATATTAATTTCAATGTAAGATGCACCCAAGTCTGTACAATGGTTTAAAAAACACTTTTAAAGCATCGGACAGACTTGGGTACTTGTTACACTGAAAATAATATTTTTTTAAAGAGACATAAGCACACACAGTCATCTTGGGAAAAACTGACATGGGCGCTTCTTGTACCAAGACACACATATATATATATACATATATATATATATATATACATATATATATATATATACATATATATATATATATATACATATATATATATATACATATATATATATATACATATATATCTATATACACTCATGGACAAAAAATTAGCGCACCAAGAAGGAGTCGTCAAAATGAAACGAAATTTTACATACGTAATGACTACTTTGATATAAGTAAATGATAAGAAAATCAAAGAAAAAGGATAATTTATTTCAGAGAAAAAGGCAAAATAACGGAGGAGTTAATACTCCGTTGGACCCCCTCTAGCGCGAATGCACGATGGGATACGATCGGGCATTGAGTCATACAAGTTCTGTATGATGTCTTGAGACATTTCGTTCCATATTTGCTGTAACCTTGCCTCCAGTTCGTTCAAACTCGTGGGATGCCCAACTCGTCGTCCCAAATGATACCAGATATGCTCGATTGGAGACAAATCTGGGGATCGGGCAGGCCAAGGAAGGGTAGTAACAGTGCGGAGACAGTCTTGTGACACCCTTGCCGTATGAGGCCGAGCTTTGTCTTGTTGAAAAATGGCTCCTGGGAGCCGTTGCATGAGTGGCAACACATGTGGTTGCTGGATTTCATGAACATACCGCTGGGCTGTCATGGTGCCACGGAACAATACTAGGGGTGACCGTGTATTGTAGGCAATGGCACCCCATACCATCACACCAGCTGTGGGAGCGATGTGTCGCTGTACAGCAAAGGAAGGATTGAAGCTTTCACCACGGGCTCTCCACACACGAACACGATTGTCATCACTGCCGAGATTGAATCTGGATTCGTCGCTAAAGACGACCTGGTTCCATTCCGCTGCAGTCCAGTTTCCTCAACTCCAAACGCAAAACTCCAAACGGAGGCGTCGATGGGTGGGCGTCAAGGGAAGCACACGTAATGGGTGCCGCGATACCAACTGTCCTTCAGCCAGGCGCCTCCGTATGGTTCGAGAAGACACAGAGGCCCCTAGTGAAGGTGCTACCTGTGCCTGGATGGCGGCCGATGAAGCAGTTGGCTGTACGCGTGCATTTCTTACGATGTGGCAGTCTTCTCGACGACTGGTCTGTCGAGGGCGTCCTGAGCCTGGTCTTCGTGTACATGACATCTCTCGGGTCCACTGGTCCCAACACCTCCTCACAACACAATCAGAGCGGCCTAATTGATGAGCTACTCGCCTAGCT
Source organism: Dolomedes plantarius (assembly GCA_907164885.2). Classification (NCBI taxonomy): domain Eukaryota; kingdom Metazoa; phylum Arthropoda; class Arachnida; order Araneae; family Dolomedidae; genus Dolomedes; species Dolomedes plantarius. Next base: position 145,554,975 of record OU015502.1, read on the forward strand.
GACCACCCAGCTTCCATCATCCCGACGATTCTCCCCCTCTCAAACTGCGACAACTGCTTATATTGTCTTCGAACACGGCGTAATGGCATGTCTATCTCAGCTCTTCCTTTTTAAATGATTCAGCACACTCAAACAAGCTTTGGTTACCTGTTTATACTCCACAGAGTACGATGTTCAACGCCCTCTACCGGCTATACGTAATGCGCAATCACGCTGCATTTCTAATCATTTGCATATCTCCCCAACATGTACCTTCATTGCAAGTTTCGTTACGATCCCGCAATTATTTCTTGGTGCGCTAATTTTTTTGTCCATGAGTGTATATAAAACAGTTCCGTAACTGACTCACTGACTGACATACAACGCACAGACCAAACCGCTGGACCTAAAGGGCTGAAATTTTGCATGGCGATTCTTACTATAGCGTAGGGGTGCACTAAGAGAGATTTTTAAAAAATCCTTCTTAGATTTTTTTAAATTAAATTTATAAGCTGTTTTTAGTAACTTTTTATAAGTTTGCATTTAAAATAATAATTTGAGGTTTATAAAATTTATCTCACAAGAAAGATCATACAAATTCCTTTTAAATGAAATCTTTTTCGAATCTTTAACTCTAATTTCTGATTTTTGGTGAATTTTTGAAGATTAATTTTTAGAATTTAATTTATTAAATGCTGATCACGTGATTTCTTTTTCTCGTACTTTAAATAAATTTATCGTCACGTGCGTAACAACTAAATAGACAAAAAAATATTTTTTTTTCTTGCTAATGCGACAGACGATTGGACAGTATTTTGTCTATAAAAATATCCCTTACGATTTTTTTATAAATATATATATTTTTTTCTACATCAATTGTATATATTGATGTTGTATTTATTATATATATATAAATATATATATATGTATATATGTGTGTGTGTGTGTGTGTGTGTGTGTGCAAGGATATTAGGGTCGATGAAATTCAGGAGTTGAATTAATCGTAAAGTCTTAGAATAATGTACTCGACGAGGGGTTTAGGCAATTTGTGTGGTCGAACCGGAGCCAGTCGAAACAGAGAATTCAAACCAAAAACAAGTCCAGGCGAGAGATACAATCCTCCACATAACTCGTTACACAGTTTTTTTTTTCAGAATCATTTTCGTGGCTGGCTGTAGTTATTTCAGAATTTCACATTTGGACATATTATAACAGGATACCACATTCAGAACAGTCCGGAGCCTTCTGCAGTAGCACATAATGGCCAAAACCCTGCAGCGCAACTTGCGGCATGCTGCTAGGACGGAGATCAGATACAGAAGACTCGCGAAACTCTAGTTTTACGCCCTTGAGTACAGGGGCGCTGAACTTTTAATTGGTTAAAACGTGACACCTGACCTCATCACGCCGCATCGGACGAGGTCACGTCATGGTTTCTAGAACAAATTTTCTCCAAATTTCGTGGACAAATTTTCTACATACGTAAACGTTGAGGTGAGCGAATCCAATGGGGTTAGTATATAGCAGCCTTAATTGCTTAATTTTGTTTTTATATTTTCCACTTTGTCCTCTTTTTGCAATTTTTTTATTTTTCCCCTGTTTTCTATATTCTTAAGGACTTTGTCAACATGTTTCTGCAGTAGAAATAAAAAAATCATTGAGAAACAAATATCAAAATAATATTTTATATATAATGGCCGTTGTCTCTGTATAACACTTCCGGGCTGCACTCATCTTTCAATTGAAGCCCTCAGTAAACAAACGGCCGGTTAGGCTTAATTTCATTTCAGATGTGGATCAGAATTTTTTCTTACCTAAAAACTAATATCTTCTCCATCAAATCACGTTTGTTCAGCCTATTTTTCTATAAAACATCCAGAACTAAAAAAAATTGGATGCTTTTAGCTGTATATTTAACAGTTTTTAAAAATCTGTTTACTTTTGTGATGAATTCTGAGAGTACACAAACTTGAATGGGAATGAATCAAGTAGCTCAAGTATTCATATCGCGTAGTGAGATGTAAAAAACTGGATGGCAGTCTACTACTCCAATCGCATGAAAAACTAAATAAATAAAAAATAATGAAAGGGTTTGCTTTTACAAGGTGTGGATTAAATGCAATATTGTTAGATAATTCGAGATATTTTTTAACTTTCATATACTTTTTCCATTATGACGTCATTATTAGTATTATGACGTCAAAATGACGGGTTGGATGGCAGTCTACTACTCCAATCGCATGAAAACTAAATAAATAAAAAATAATGAAAGGGTTTGCTTTTACAAGCTGTGGATTAAATGCAATATTGTTAGATAATTCGGGATATTTTTTAACTTTCATATACTTTTTCCATTATGACGTCATTATTAGTATTATGACCTCAAAATGTCGGGTTACCTTCTAGTTTAAGTATAGAAATGATAGATTCCACTGTCAATCAACATTAAAAAAAAGACTTCTGCTCATCCTTTTAAAACTCACGCGACATAATAGCGGAAGCAAATATTTACATCCCTCCCCCCTACATAAAAAATCCTCCAGAATAACATATTTTTAAAAGTTTCTCCTCAAATATCTGGACGGTGAAAAACATTGTATCCTATATCTATTTATTTAGTTACCACTTTCTTGAAAATTGTAAAACCATGACGAAGTAGGCGCTGGGGTATAAGAAGAGAAAGTAGGGAAAGAATTTACGAATGAAATGCATGATGATGAGAATGGACGCAAAAAAATAATGGTAGACAAATAAAATCATAGCAACGTTTTTCTGTAGAATGTTTTTCTTTTATCTCAATGAAATAAACGCTCTAAATCGAATAAAATTTTGATTACTTACTCTTCTCTTAATTTGAAAGAAGAATGTTTTTTAACGTTGAAAAACGTGATTTGGGTAAAACTACTTTTAAAGTAAACAAATTATCTCGCAGTGAGCTTTATCGGTTTCTAATTTGTGTACTTTAGGATAATTCGTTCAGACCTCCAATCCACAGTAAACTTTAACGGTAGCATCGGACTACGTTTAAAACGTCGATTTTCATAAGAATTCCGAAATTGTTTTTATTCCTTTTTTTTAAAGATTGTTAACTTTTACTTCTAAATTTTCTTTAATTTTTTCAGTACGATCATTAGAAATAAAATTAGAGAGATTAAGGGCCTGTTCACATAGGAGTCCTTTGCGTTGCGTTAATGAAAATATGACGTAGAGACGAAAATAAACCAATCATAGGCGTTAAAAATTTCATTGCTAATCGTTTGGAGGCCTATGATTGGTTTATTTGCGTCTCAACGTCATGTTTTCCTTAACGCAACGCAACGGAATCCTATGTGAACAGGCCCTTAAGGATCAGCAGCTGCTATCCATTTCAATACAAGGGAACACTTTAATTGCGTTTTCTGAAGAACTTGTTTATTGTCCAAAATGTAAAGGGCTATTGTGATAACTCAAAATGTAATCATGATATGCCTATGAAATGTTTCAGTTATGTTTTTCATAATACTAAGAATGCAATGAAATACAAATTTGGTACTAGGCATATTGTTTGCTGATTTATAACTGTATTTATGCGATAGGTTAAAAGAAAGTCAAAATTTTATATGTACGAGTAATTCAGTATAATGACCTGTATATTTTTTAGATTTCGAGATATCGATTAGTTTTGGGTTCATTACTTTCGAAAGGGCATCGCTTACATACAGTCGAACACCGTTATAGCAAACCCGGTATATAACGAACTCACGCATATAACGAGCGAAATTTTTGATCCCGCCGTTTTCTTATTGGATTTAATGCTAATTTATCCTTTTATAGCGAACCTCCGAAATCTTAAGAATCGGCTATAACGAACCTTTTACTCAGTCGACTACTGAATGTTTTAAATTTATTTTTAAGCATTTTAAGAATGTCGAAGATACAACGAATGTTGAAGAAGCAAAGAATGTTGAAGAAGATGATGATGATTTACCTATCGCGATGTGGATAGAAAAACACAAAATTTCATTATTCTCAGATTGTGACACGCAATTGTTCGAAACATGTGATGATGAAGTCATTACATGTGAAAATTCAACTGATGAAGATACTGTGGAAGAAATTAAAATGAATCATTCTGAAATTGAAGATTCTGTAACTGATGCTGATGAAGAAGAGCACATAAATGACGAAACCCCCAACATCTCAGACGCTACAGCAACGATGCGTGCAATTAATAAGTTTTTGTCTACACAAACAGTGGAAGAAAGAGTGTTGGAGTCATTTGATGTATTGGATGAAGAAATTTATAAAATGTTTTTGAAATCGGCATCACGTCAGCAGAAAATTACCTATTATTTCTGTATCAAAACGTAAGCAGCAATTAAAGGTAAAATGAATTCATTTCCATTTGTTTTCATTTTTAGTTAATTTAATTAGCATTATGTCGGTTTAATGTAATCGATTTTAGCTAATATAATTCATTAATGATCCTTTTTAATAGATTTATCATTTTTTAATACATCATTATTGAATATACAGAGTAACTAATGAGATATACATTTTGTGAAATCTAACTTTTTCTTAACGATTCGGATATAGCGAACCACCGGATATAGCGAACAAAACCTTTGGTCCCTTGAAGTTCATTATAACGGGGTTTGACTGTATTATAAAAATATATCTAATGTTATATACATAATTTTTTTAGAGCTAGAGCCATTTACATAATAATTTGCTAAATTTCGACCAAAACTCCTCAATGTTGTAAAAAGCTGCACAGTTTTGGTCTACTTGTTTTTAACATTTTCATAGTTTGGTGTAATATTTCTTCGAAAAATAAGGCAGAAATTTTCGAAAGTAAAGAGTTTAAAAAAAATTCCTCCGAACGATGTCGGATACTTTAACTGACAAATGCAAATATTTCATGCAGAAAAATATTCGTGCCATAAATTTCCTACAGAAAATTTTAATGTGTGTTTGAGTTACCTTTCAAAAGCATTATAGATTCATAAATTTATATATATTTGTTCTACACAGTAAAGTCTCTGTAATACGTGTCCCAATATACCGTATATCACTTAAGATAAATGACTTAAGACTACTTTAAGTGCTGATTAATATTATTTTTGTAATAAGCGGGATGTGAATATGCGTTATCTCTAGACGGCTATCTAAATAGGTAGGGACCACCCACCCGAAACTGTCAGGCACAAATTTGCGGTTCCGACGCTTCAGGGTGCCAGAGAGAGACGTTGTACAGTGCAACAATACGGTGTCATAAAACATCGAAAATTAAGAAGTCAGCAGCTATAAATCTGATATCAAAGTTCGAGGAGCTGGGGACTGTCCGATGAGAAAATATCCTAGACACGGATAGGTATCAGAGTTAATAAAAATGCACCGTATCATTAACTGGGCCAATTCGACTTCCCTGCCCAGTCTATTCCGATAGCGCGCCGAACTATGGCTAATTCTTAGCCACCCTGTTCCCTCAGATATCACTGAGAATACGCTGGATTAAGGAACATAAAAATAACATTTATTCAGTTCGCGTATTTACAAACTATCTACATTCACTCCTTGAGTTTTGCACCTCCAGTGCATTCATGGCTTCCAGCCAAATCAAATGAGCTACACCTGTAAGGCACTCCGGCCAAACAAAACACAATCACTTTCCACGTGGCTCCTCTGGCACACGCAAACCGCTAGTCCGAGACAAAGTCGACCTCTCGTCAAAACCGGACCTCTGTCCTTCTCTGTCTGTCTCTGTCTGACACTTACCTGCTCTGGCCTGCATAGACGATCCACCAGTCCAAACCGGTTCTCCTTCCACTGCATACCTCCGGAACAACTCGTCCAGAAACCACTTGCACTTCCAGTCCTGGTTGTCATCTGTTTACTGGTCATCTGTTTACTAGACAGCTGGCACCCCTCTTGATTGATGGACCTGGAATCGCCTCTGGTAAACATTCAAAACTGTAAAGAAACTTCACCATATTTTCATATAAAATTCCGGGGGTTAAGTAGAGAGTCATCCGTCATCACAAACGGGACATTTATGATGCGGTCAATGCGATGAGGGGGACAGGGAAGATGATCTACGAACAAGGTGGCCCGTCCCTCATCCCAATAAAGGGGTGATGCGGACGAATGAGAAGACAAGGCCACAGCCAATAAAAAAAAAAGAAAAGAAAATATATATACGAGTGTTGGAGCGTTTTCGATAGAGCCCTTTATTAAAAAAATGACAAGAAACTTAGCTGCCAGAGGGCCGACCAGAGACCCCCTTATTACAAAAAGAACGACAACACCCTAAGCTACTACAGGGCCAATGAGAATACAAAGAATACGAAATTGAATGCCCAGCGTGAGCTCCTTACGGAAAGGAAAGAAAAAACAACGGAATACGCTACTACAAGGCCGAGAAGAGAATCCAGTGACGACGTGAAAGTGATTGCCCAGCCAATGTCCGCAAACTGCGACAAAGTGCAGTATAAAAAAGAGCCGAATCAACTAAAGCTACTAGACCGCTACCTGAAGATGTACGCAACCTCTTATAGCGGTTTGAACGCGCAGACGACCGCCGATCAGTGCTGACCAACCCGCAGATCGTCATAGAGGTGATCAACGCAGAGCAACATCCGAGGTGTACTCCAAGATATCGTCGACCACTGAAATCACGAACTATTTTAGTGACGAGATACAGAATTCTCTTGATCTCTCTACGAAATATAGTGACCGACATATATTACACGAACTGTGGTATCCAACTAGTGGAGACGAGTGCAACCGATAGCGACAGCAGCCCCATGGGTGAGCATATTTGCTAATATAATTTCTTTCACATCCCTGCTTATCACATACTCGCCTCTTGCCCGTAAGGGTCGGCATTGCCAAACTTATGATGAATAATATGAGTTGTAATTGTAAATGATTTATATATTGAATAATACTATATTTGAATAATACGAAAACTTCAGCATGATGCTAAATAATGTGTGTGTAAGTCATGTGTAAGTTCGAAAGTTACACTGACCTCAGCGAAAAGCTTATACGGCGGTTTAGATATTCACATATTTTATACTGGCTTTACAACACTTAATATTATTTAAATTACATTATTATACAAGTTTACACATATTGCAGTCGCATTATTATTTCACATAAACATAATTTTGTTCCAATAATAGACACATTTACAAGATCGAAATAATACACAAATATGCAGTACCATTTTCTTAGCTATAATACGAAATTAAATTCTCAAAAAAATTATAATACAAAATACATTGATACTAACTTATTTAAACAAATATGTTCAAAGGCGATAAAGGTACATGTTCATAACATTGGCATCAAAACAAACCGTTTTCAAATAAATACAATTACCTATGTGATTATTTTCACAGTTAAAATGTGTTCCGCACTTAATGCAGAATCCTTTTTTTTAAAAATACCTGTAGCAAGTGCATGCTAGTTACAACAAAATTTGTTCACAAAATAATGTGCAAAGATAATGTATAAAACACTAGCTGAAAACCCGCGCTTCGCTACGGAGTTCAAATTAAATACAACGGTCAACGTATGCAATTTATGCCAGAAAATAAATATATATATTTATAATAAATGCGATGATCAATGTATACAATTGATGTAAAATATATATCTATCTATATATATATATTTCTAAAAAAATCGTAAGGGATATGCATTTTTTTGGGATAATATCCAATCGTTTGCTGCATTAGAAAGAGAAAAAAATATTTTTTTTGTCTATTTAGTTGTTATGCACGTGACGATAAATTTATTGAAAGTACCAGAAAAAGAAATCACGTGATCGGCATTTAATAAAATAAATTCTAAAAATTAATCTTTAAACATTCACCAAAAATCAGGAAATGGAGGTAAAAATTCGAAAAAAATTTCATTTTGAAGGAATTTTTATGATCTTTCTCGTGATATAAATTTTATAACCCTCAATGTATCATTTTAAATGCAAACGTAAAAAAGTTTAAAAAACAGCTTAAAAATTTAATTTAAAAAAATCTAAGAAGAATTTTTGAATAATTTTTCTTAGTGCACCCCTACACTATTAGAAGAATCGCCATGCAACATTTCAGCCCTTTAGGTCCAGCGGTTTGGTCTGTGCGTTGTATGTCAGTCAGTCAGTCAGTCAGTGAATGAATGAGTCAGTTACGGAACTGTTTTATGTATATAGATAAGGAAAAAGAAATTAACAAATAAACAAATAAAGACAAATCAAAACGGCTCAACAAGAGGCTAAGAAACCACGTGCGAAGATGACATATGCTGGTTCATAAGATCTCTCACAATATTCTTAATAGCTTTCTTACAATAGTAGTCACAAAAGATCTTACACAGATCTCAATTCTCAAATCCTCTTCGTAAATGTCTTCTAATTATACATATAATAGCCGTTGTCTCTGTATAACACTTCCGGGCTGTACTCATCTTTCAATTGAAGCCTTCAGTAAACAAACGGCCGGTTAGGCTTAATTTCAATTTCAGATATGGATCAGAATTTTTTCTTACCTAAAACTTCTTCTAAATATCTTCTCCATCAAATCACGTTTGTTCAGCGTATTTTTCTATAAAACATTCAGAACTGAAAAAAATTGGATGCTTTTAGCTGTATACTTAACAGTTTTTAAAAATCTGTTTACTTTTGCGATGAATTCTGAAAGTAAACAAACTTGAATGTGAATGAATCAAGTAGCCCAAGTATTCATATCGCGTAGTGAACAGTAAAAAACTAGATGGCAGTCTACTACTCCAATAGCATGAAAAACTAAATAAATAAAAAATAATGAAAGGGTTTGCTTTTACAAGGTGTGGATTAAATGCAATATTGTTAGATAATTCGGGATATTTTTTAACTTTGATATACTTTTTCCATTATGACGTCATTATTAGTATTATGACGTCAAAATGACGGGTTACCTTCTAGTGATGTTATAATTGTCACATTCGAATAAATAGTGCTTGACCATTTGAATGGCCCCACATGAAATATATGTGTAAATAAATTTTAAATATGTATAACAAGAGTGTCCTTTTGAGAGTTGTACGACCCCACGGAGTCATTACAATGTTGCCCAAAAATTTCGTTTTGTTTTTAAGTAAAAATAAAAGACATGGTTTTGATTTTCACCAATAACTATATTGAACAACATGGTCACTCTTTCGTTCCACTACCTTCTGCCATCTTTCATGAAACTTCGAAATTCTATCCACCCAAAACTTACGCTGCACACATCTTCTATCTTTTTTTCATTCTTTTTTACACTTAAGTTGCGTTTTTGCCTTTCTTGAAATAATAAAGCGTAATGGACAGAAAGTGTTGTTTAAATTGAAAGTTAGTTTAAATTAAATTTACCAAATTAATAACTGATGCTATAAAGGTATTCCGTAGTGAAAAACGAGAATTTAGATAATATCAATGTACTTAAAAGCCCTTCATTAATACCTGCGAATAGTATCATTAAATATCCTAAGAAATGAAGATCAAAGCAATGCGCTTTTCAGCGTAACGAATAAAAATTCAGCCTCATTAAACAAATTTCAAATAAGAACTTTAGTTTGTATAATCTATATATATAAAACAGTTCCGTAACTGACTCATTCATTCACTGACTGACTGACTGACTGACATACAACGCACAGACCAAAACCGCTGGACCTAAAGGGGTGAAATTTTGCATGGCGATTCTTCTAATAGTGTAGGGGTGCACTAAGAAAGATTTTTCAAAAATTCTTCTTAGATTTTTTTAAATTAAATTTTTAAGCTGTTTTTTGAACTTTTTTTACGTTTGCATTTAAAATAATGCATTGAGGGTTATAAAATTTGTATCACGAGAAAGATCATAAAAATTCCTTCAAAATGAAATTTTTTTCGAATTTTTACTTCCATTTCCTGATTTTTGGTGAATTATTAAAGATTAATTTTTAGAATTTAATTTATTAAATGCTGATCGCGTGATTTCTTTTTCTGGTACTTTCAATAAATTCATCGTCACGTGCGTAACAACTAAATAGACAAAAAAAATATTTTTTTCTCTTTTTAATGCAGCAGACGATTGGATATTATCCAAAAAAAATGCATATCCCTTACGATTTTTTTATAAATATATATATATATAGATAGATATATATTTTACATCAATTGTATACATTGATCATAGAATTTATTATAAATATATATATTTATTTTTTGGCATAAATTGCATACGTTGACCGTTGTATTTAATTTGAATGTACTCCGTAGCGAAGCGCGGGTTTTCAGCTAGTCTATATATATAAAACAGGTCCATAACTGACTCACTCACTGACTGACTGACTGACATACAACGCACAGACCAAACCGCTGGACCTATAGGGCTGAAATTTTGCACGGCGATTCTTCTTATAGTGTAGAGGTGCACTAAGAAAGATTTTTGAAAAATTCTTCTTAGATTTTTTTTAAATTAAATTTTTAATCAGTTTTTGAAACTTTTTTTAAGTTTGCATTTAAAATAATAATTTGAGGGTTATAAAATTTATATCACAAGAAAGATCATACAAATTCCTTTAAAAAATGAAATCTTTTTCGAACCTTTACCTCAATTTTCTGATTTTTGGTGAATTTTTAAAGATTAATTTTTAGAATTTAATTTATTAAATGCCGATCACGTGATTTCTTTTTCTGGTACTTTAAATAAATTTATCGTCACGTGCATCACAACTAAATAGACAAAAAAAAAAGTTTTTTTTCTTTCTAATGCAGCAGACGATTTGATATTATAAAAAAAAAATATCCCTTACGATTTATTTTATAAATATATATATATATATATATATATATATATATATATATATATATATATATATATATATATATATATATATATTGTATACATTGATCGTCGCATTTATTATAAATATATATATTTATTTTTTTTGGCATAAATTGCATACGTTGACCGTTGTATTTAATTTGAATGTACTCCGCAGCGAAGCGCGGGGTTTCAGCTAGTCTATATATATAAAACAGTTCCGTAACTGACTCACTGACTGACTGACTGACTGACATAGAACGCACAGACCAAATCGCGGGACCTAAAGGGCTAAAATTTAGCATGGGGATTCTTCTTATAGTGTAGGGGTGCACTAAGAAAGATTTTTGAAAAATTCTTCTTAGATTTTTTAAAATTAAATTTTTAAGCTATTTTAGTAACTTTTTTTAAGTTTGCATTTAAAATAATAAATTGAGCGTTATAAAATTTATACCATGAGAAAGATCATAAAAATCCCTTTAAAATGAAATCTTTTTCGAATCTTTACCTCCATTTTCTGATTTTTGGTGAATTTTTAAAGATTCATTTTTAGAATATAATTTATTAAATGCCGATCACGTGATTTCTTTTTCTGGTACTTTAAATTAATTTATCGTCACGTGCATAACAACTAAATAGACAAAAAAAAATTTTTTCTTGCTAATGCGGCAGACGATTGGACATTATTTTGTCTATAAAAATATCCCTTACGATTTTTCTATAAATATATATATTTTTTTGGACATCAGTTGTATATATTCATCGTCGCATTTATTATAAATACATATATATATATCTATATCTATACTAATATATAAAGAGAGAGCAGATTTTGTACGTGGAGGGTAATCTCCGGAACCACTGCACCTATTTGAAAAATTCTTTCACTGTTTGAAAGGTACATTATTCCAGATGGACATAGGCTATATATTATGTATATCTGATCAGTAGAAATAAAGTTAGGGGGGATACTCTAGATTTGTGTGCACGGCCGCCATCTTGGATTTTTCCGCCAGGGTTTGGCGCATTTCGCATGGCGATAATTATTGCGTTCTGGTAAAAATAACCCAATGTCAAATTCTCTAATTTTAAGATCAAACAGTTATTTCTGATGTGATCTTTTAATTACAGTCTAATAATTTTAGGTCAGATCTTGGCCTTGACCTGGAAATCTGAGTCAAATTGACTAGACTCAAAAGAGGAAATTATTTTTAAAACTAAGAGTCTTTTTGTTGAAAATTTTTGAATCCATTATCAGTTTTTCGTTAACTTATTAAATTTAAGTTGCTTTTAATTTTGTTTATCGATTGTCAATTAGTATACTATAATGATACACCATTTCATTTATTTGAAGTAAAAATTATCTGCCATCATTTTTTCGTAAAATGTAAAATACAGTATACATTTTAAATACAATATATTTTAAAATATTTTATAATTCCAAGTTGTAGTGGATTACAAATAAATTTAAATAACTGAAGTTCAACTTCTCTCTCCCCAGGAACCTAAGTTAAAAAGTTAGTTAAGGTTAAGTTATTGGTTTAGGAAAAGGGTTTTTTTTTCTTATTTCCAACACAGCAGGATAAATGGTCAAATAACCCTTGTCCCGATTTTATTGTATGCACCAAATATTTGGTTAAGGTCAAATCTGAAGTAAAATTTCATTACCACAATGCCCTAACAAAAAAAAAAAAAAAAAAAAAAAAAGACAGAATCTGGTTACTCACCATAAATTTATGGGTTCATAATTATTTTACATTTTTCAAAGCTGAATTTTAGATAATTTTTAAATTGCAAGTTATTTAGGTGGTCAAATCTGAAGTAAAATTTCATTACCACAATGCCCTAACAAAAAAAAAAAAAAAAAAAAAAAAAAGACAGAATCTGGTTACTCACCATAAATTTATGGGTTCATAATTATTTTACATTTTTCAAAGCTGAATTTTAGATAATTTTTAAATTGCAAGTTATTTAGGTGGTACGAAAATGCTGTATTTTTTTCTAATTAACAATATATTGACATAATATTTTGGTGATTCATTGCTATTAGTCAAAGAGTTAGGGCAAACTGAATAGATGGCATTGAAATTTTATCTGTAAGTAAAATTCATTTGACCAAATTTTCATATGGATCATAATTTGAAAAGGTAGTTTTTAATTAAAAATGACAAAAAAAAATCTCAGTCCAACGATTAAATGATTTTTCAAAAATATTTCTAAGTTTCACAATTTAAAAAGGTCGTTTTTATTAAAAAAGCTAAAAGAAAAACCCAAAATTTCCAATATTTGAGAACGATTTTTTCAGAAAAAAGTGGTTTTTATCAAAAACCCAACAATAAATTTAAGTCCAACGTTTAAATGATTTTCAAAAATTTTTCTAAGTTTCATAATTTAAACAGGTGGTTTTTATTAAAATAGCTAAAAAAATTCAAAGTCCAGCGTTTTGAAAACACCGCTTAAAACACATTGGCGAGAATTTTTCCACTCCTCAAAACACGGTAAAATCGCCAAGCTGGCGCAAAAAAATCCAAGATGGCGGACGTGCACACAATTATTAAATAACGTAATATTAATTTGAATATTATTTTAGGTGCTTAAAATAATTAAAAAAACATTCTTTACTTAAAATCCTTTTTTTTATTTTTGTATTTTTATTTCATCTCTTACTCTAATTTTGAGATACCAATGTGTATCTATAAACATTTGTCAATTGTAAACGTTTATATTGTAAACGTCTATATTGTAAACGTTTTGTCAATTAAACGTTTCTCCAAGTGACAAACGTTTAATCTATATCTATCTATATATATAAAACAGTTCCGTAACTGACTCATTCATTCACTGACTGACTGACTGACTGACATACAACGCACAGACCAAACCGCTGGACCTAAAGGGCTGAAATTTTGCATGGCGATTCTTCTAATAGTGTAGGGGTGCATTAAGAAAGATTTTTCAAAAATTCTTAGATTTTTTTAAATTAAATTTTTAAGCTGTTTTTTAAACTTTTTTTACGTTTGCATTTAAAATAATACATTGAGGGTTATAAAATTTATATCACGAGAAAGATCATAAAAAATCCTTCAAAATGAAATTTTTTTCGAATTTTTACCTCCATTTCCTGATTTTTCGTGAATTTTTAAAGATTAATTTTTAGAATTTAATTCATTAAATGCTGATCACGTGATTTCTTTTTCTGGTACTTTCAATAAATTTATCGTCACGTGCGTAACAACTAAATAGACAAAAAAAATATTTTTTTCTCTTTCTAATGCAGCAGACGATTGGATATTATAAAAAAAAAATGCATATCCCTTACGATTTTTTTATAAATATATATATATAGATAGATATATATTTTACATCAATTGAATACATTGATCATCGCATTTATTATAAATATATATATTTATTTTTTGGCATAAATTGCATACGTTGACCATGGTATTTAATTTGAATGTACTCCGTAGCGAAGCGCGGGTTTTCAGCTAGTCTAATATATAAAAATGAATGTTTGTATCTCTGTAATTGTATAGAAATCCACAGTTTAGGAGCAACGATCGTGAAATTTTACATACAGGCGTCTTTAAAAACAGCCGAGGGTCTGAAGAACTTCAAAAATCGAAATTAATTACCGTTGATTTTTAATTAATAAAAAACCAAAAATTTTGAAACTAAATGTAAGATGTTACACTTTGTGGAATCACCACTCTGAATATGGCGTCCACGTTAGGGTTAGCTGAAGCGAACAGCGAGCGAAAAGATAAAAATAAATAAAATCAAAAAGTTTCAAGTTATATATTAAACCAGAATAATAAATGAAAATAATAATCTTTCAAGTCAGATTTTATACTCTAAAATAAATCGGATCCAACGGCATATTGACACTATCACACGCGATGGAAAATTCGAATCAACCACGCTAAGTGTCACAAGATCATTTTTAATCGCTACTGCAACCCCCCTCGCTTATGTCTTTGTGTCTATTGAAGAGTTAAAGACTAAGCTTCTATCCTGCTAACTTATTTCTAACTTAAAACTCCTCTTACTCCATAAATACATGTATATTCACCAACCCATAGCAACTTTCCAGTAATTTTAATACAAATATTCTCCTATTTACACAATACACCAGCATGTTATTGTGGCGCATTCGGTAAGAGCGTTAATTTACTATACAACATGACGCGGGTTCGAATACGGATCGTACAGATTTTGCTAAACCTGTATTTTCAGCTTTTTTATGGAGGCTTTTTTGTTTCAGCTTTTATTTTATTATTTTTTAAATTATTATTATTATTATTTTTATTTATTATTTTTTTTAATTATTTTTATTTTATTTTATTATTTTTAAAAATTATTATTTTTATTTTATTTTATTTTTCATATTATTAATGTGTATAACATTTCGTATACTTTTTTTTCTATGTTATTTATACTGTGTTTATTTTTTTAATGGATTTTGGTAGGTTTATTATAAATTTATGTATTTTATGTTTTACTTTTCAGGAATTTTTGCTCCAATGATAAAGGCTAAATCTTTTCTATGTTATTTATACTGTATTTAGTTTTTAAATTGATTTTGGTTAACAAACATTCGACAATTTGACATTTTTACTTTTCAGCTTTACTTTCCTAAAGACAATTTGACATTTTTCCTTTTCAGCTTTTAGTGGTTTATTATAAATGTATATATTTTATGCTTTACTTTTCAGGGTTTTTTTGCTCCAATGATGAAACGCTAAATCTAGCTGAATTCTGAAGATATTATTGTAAATTTATGGTTTTTTATGTTGGGTTTTCTTTTTATTCATGTGTATAACATTTCACATGCTTTTTATTCTATGATATTTATACTGTGTTTAGTTTTTAAATTGATTTTGGTTAACAAACATTCTTAAAATCCCGGGCAACGCCGGATAAATTATCACCTGTGTAGGTTGATAATTTATAAATTTTAAAACTGTTACCACATGTATATTTACAGATCCACAAGAACTTTCCAATATTTTTAATTAATAAATAACCAACAACTCTCGATTCACAAGCGTACAGTAGATAGCGCCACTATTTTAATTTTTTGTGTGTCTATTTCGTTGTTATGTGACGATAAATTTATTTAAAGTACCAGATAAAGAAATCACATGATCAGCGTTTAATAAATTAAATTGTAAAAATTAATCTTTAAAAATTCACCAAAAATTAGAAAATGGAGGTAAAGATGCGAAAAGAATTTCATTTTAAAGGAATTTTTATGATCTTTTTCGTGATATAAATTTTACAACCCTCAAATTATTATTTTAAATGCAAACTTGAAAAAAGTTACAAAAACAGATTAAAAATTTAATTTAAAAAAATCTAAGAAGAATTTTAAAAAAATCTTTCTTAGTGCACCCCTACATTATAAGAAGAATCGCCATGCAAAATTTCAGTCCTTTAGGCTATGTACACATGAGAGCGTTGCAACGCGCGCTCTGGGGCAGTTGACTACTGTTTTTTGACAGGCATATTTCTATTTTTTTACAAAGTGCAGAATAAATAAGATATATATGAAATACATGAATTTTTCAAAATGAACTTATGCGAAATTTTCAAATGTTATTATTTTTAAATTTTTTTAAACATTTGAATTAAAATAAGGGAGTTTGATGTTACATGAAAGATACGCAACTTCGCGCCCAATATGCTAATGTATATTTTTTATTTTATGATTTATGTATTTTATTATTTTTCTGATATAGAACCACAATAATACATTCCCTGAGTACATTATAAATTTACATTTCTTTAAATTTTCTCTCCCCTTTCTATCTACAGATGATATTTTTTTAATGTAATATTTTTTGAATGTTTTTCGTGATATAAATTTTACAACCCTCAAATTATTATTTTAAATGCAAACTTGAAGAAAGTTACAAAAACAGATTAAAAATTTAATTTAAAAAAATCTAAGAAGAATTTTTCAAAAATCTTTCTTAGTGCACCCCTACATTATAAGAAGAATCGCCATGCAAAATTTCAGTCCTTTAGGTTCAACGGTTTGGTCTGTACTTTGTATGTCAGTCAGTCAATCAGTCAGTTAGTCAGTTACGGAACTGTTTTATATATATATAGATTTTTATTACTATCTCTATATCGTAACGTTAACTTCATGCGCACACATTATTTTTAACTGGCATTCAATTGGCTGTTAAAACTTTATATTTACATCCTATTTAAAAGAAGTAGGGTGTAAATTGTAGGGTGGAAAGTTGGTAAAATTAAAATTTTGTGCAATGTATTTTAATTTCTCGATTAAAAGTAGTTTTTTTCTAAAAATCAATTTATTTCGCTTGAAAAGCTAAATATTTTATGCACGCGGTTTATATTATTATTACTATCTTTATATCGTAACGTTAACTTCATGCGCGAGCATTATTTTCTTATGCTTTTTTTATTATTATCATCTTTATAATAGCTTTATTTTCATATGGTTTTAAGCAACTATCGTTGTTATTCATAATATGTTGGTTTTTTATTAATTAAAAATTAAGGGTAATTAATTTCGATTCCGGAAGTTCTTATCTTTATTTTCATATGCTTTTTCATTTACGAATTATTCAAATGTTGGTTAAAAAACTTTTGCGCAATTTATATATTTGTGTGTGTTTAATTATTGAAATTAATAAATTTATATTTCTGGAGAGGATGTTTCAGATTTTAGTGGTACTATGATGAAAGGCTGAATATACCAAAATTCTGAGGAGTTTATTATGGAGAGAAAAGGAATTTAATATGTAGAGGATGTTTATAGGAGTTAAATGTGGAGAGGAGTTGAATGGTTTGCAGCCCTCAATCAAACACTTCATTTTTTAAAGAGGCAACGCTGCAGTCATATCATTGTTCTATTGGAAATTTCTGCTGAACCTGTAATTGCAGCTTTTTTTTACCCCAATGATGAAAGGCTAATTCTAGCTGAATTCTGAGGAGTTTATTATAAATTTATATATTTATAGATTTCACAAGGTTTTTTTTTCTGTTATTTATACTGTGCTTAGTTTTAAATTAATTTTGGTTAACAAACATTAGAGAATTTGACATTTTTACTTTTCAGATTTTAGTATTAAAATGATGAAAGGCTGAAATTCTGAGACGTGTATAACATTTCACATATATTTTTTATGTTATTTATACTGTGTTAATTTTTAAATTGATTTTGGTTAACAACAAACATTCTTAAAATCCCGGGCATCGTCGGGTACTTCAGCTAGTATATATATATTTGGCATTAATTGCATACCTTGACCGTTGTATTTAATTTGAATGTACTCCGTAGCGAAGTGCGGGTTTTCAGCTAGTTTTATATATTTTGGTGGTATGTCATCCTTTTTCATCAGTTTTTCAGAGTGCACCGGAACATGACAGCATTAGAAACTTCTAGAGCTGTTGCCATATCACCAAATCGCGAATTTTCTAGTTAATTTCCCCTTCGAACTAAGTTTAGAATAGAGTTCACACAATTCTTTTAAACTACATATAAGGCAAACACATACGATACAGCGCACTGAAATACAACATTATAAACATTTAAAAAAATTCATAAAAAGAAAATTTTTTAGAGAGGAAATACCCTAACATTTTAAAAAGGTTTTAACATTTCTATAGGGGAATGTCTACACGGTAAGTTCCTCTGCTAGAAAGAAAGAAACATCTTATATTTCCCAAAAAATAAACTATTGACTTGGCAGGCATCAAACCCAGCATCTAGAATTTTAACGCTAAACTGTCTAATCAAGTTATTGATTTTATTACAATAAAAATAAATTCTTATTTAGATCTCTAGGAGTGTTGTATAATTACCTCTGTAGGATTTCTGCGATATTTGAATCTCAACCTGAAAATTTGTTTGCTCCATCGAGTATCGATAGCATTGTCGATTCCAACAAATAACATCACGCTATGCAAAATTGTAAGCTGCATCATTTGACGTCATTTTACCTTGAATACAAAAAGGCGTTCACTTTGATTGTAGTTTGTTGACTACCAGTGGTGTAGCAAAGGGGGGATAAGGGGGTCTATCATGCCCCGGGCGCCACTCGCAGAGGGGCGCCAATGTAAGATCCATATATTATATTACTATATGTTTTCGAGGTGGATGTCAATATAAGGTCTATATATTATATTACTATATGTTTTTCGGGGAGGGCGCCAATATAAGGTATATATATTATATTACTATATTATGTTGTGGGGGGGGGCGCCAATATAAGGTCTATATATTATATTACTATATGTTTTTAGGGGAGGGCACCAACATAAGGTCTATATATTATGTTACTATATGCTTTTCGGGGGGGAGTGCCAATATAAGGTCTATATATTATGTTATTATATCTTTATCGAGGGAGCCAATATAGGGTCTATATATTATATTACTATATGTTTTTCAGGGGGGGCGGGCGCCACAAAGGTATCGTGCCCCGGGCGCCAGTTATGCTCGCTACGCCACTGTCAACTACTTCTTATCATTCTTGAGTACGTTTTTGAAGTCCTTACTGATTGCGGATGCTTTTTTACTGCAACTTGTTTTTGATAATGTTAAAAAAATATTATCGCTGTGTAAACAACCTTTTGATTATTGGATCTTGTTGAGGGAGCTATCTTCCTTTACCTCCTCACATCATCACCCCAATTATATTATATGCACAACACTTTAGACCACTTTTTATTACATTTACACATTTCATTACTACAAAAGGTTTCCTCAATTATATTCCCATTATTTTTTTTTCTACATTTGAGCAGCTCATTTAGCAAATCGGTTACCTTCATAATACAAAAGTGGAGAAAAATGATTAAATGAAATACATTGTTTTTTTAAATTCCTCTGAAAATGTTTATTTAAATAAACATTGTATGATGTATTATTGTAGATGGAGGTTTTATCTGACGACATATATAATCTACTAGCTGAAAACTCGTACTTTGCTACGGAGTGCATTCAAATTAGATACAACGGTCAATGTATGCAATTAATGCCAAAAATATGTTTAAATATATTTATAATAAATACAACGATCAATGTATGCAATTGATGTAAAAGAACGGAAAAATATATTTATAAAATAATCGTAATGGATAGTTTTATAGACAAAATAATGTAGAAGGAAATATTCAAATTATATCTATAGAACATACTAAAGAATATAGTACAGTTAATATAGTACAGTTTGAGGAACATATCTTTTATTGTATTTTAATATTTTTTTGGATAATTTCCAATCGTCTGCCACATTAGCAAGAAAAAAAGTATTTTTTTGTCTATTTCGTTGCTATGAACGTGACGATCAATTAATTTAAAGTACCAGAAAAAGAAATCACGTGATCAGCATTTAATAAATTAAATTCTAATATTTAATCTTTAAAAATTCACGAAAAATTAGAAAATAGAGGTAACGATTCCAAAAAGATTTCATTTTAAAGGAATTTTCCTGATCTTTCTCGTGATATAAATTTTATAACCCTCAAATTATTATTTTGAATGCAAACTTAAAAAAAGTTACTAAAACAGCTTAAAAATTTAATCTAAAAAACTCTAAGAAGAATTTTTCAAAAATCTTTCTTAGTGCACCCCTACACTATTAGAAGAATCACCATGCAAAATTTCAGCCCTTTAGGTCCAGCGGTTTGGTCAGTCAGTCAGTCAGTGAGTCAGTTACGGAACTGTTTTATAATATACTAGCGGCCCGTCCCGACTCTGTCCGGGTTGAACAAAATATTATGCCAATAAATTTCCAGTTGATAGCCAATAAATTGTAAATCTTTTTTTACCTTTATAATAACCTAAATAATACCTTAAATTAATTTTATGTTAGTTAATAATTAAAATAAATTTTTTAAAAGAAAAAGGCGTGCCGAAGAACACCTAGGTTCGAACTGCTAACGTCAGAACAGAAGCCCACCGCGATAGCACCACGATAAGGATCGTTGAAATCTTCGGAACAAAAAGCGGTAGAAGACAGTAGCGGAAACAATGTAGATTGTTAGTATTAAGCCCCTAACTTTATTTCTACTGATCAGATATACATAATATATAGCCTATGTCTATCTGGAATAATGTACCTTTCAAACAGTGAAAGAATTTTTCAAATAGGTACAGTGGTTCTGAAGATTACCCTCCACGTACAAAATCGCTCTCTCTCTTTATATATAAGTATAGATAGTACCACGCTAAGGATCGTTGAAGACTTCGGCACAAAAAGCGGTAGAGGACAGTAGCGGTAACAATGGAGATTGTTAGGATTAAGCCCCTAACTTTATTTCTACTGATCAGATATACATAATATATAGCCTATGTCCATCTGGAATAATGTACCTTTCCAACAGTGAAAGAATTTTTCAAATAGGTACAGTGGTTCTGAAGATTACCCTCCACGTACAAAATCGCTCTCTCTTTATATATAAGTATAGATATAGATAACAGGGGTCGGCAACGCCGTGCCCGCCGTTCAACTATCTAAATTTTCGATATTTGAACAACAAACGCTGGTACTTTCAATGAATAATTTTCGTAACAAAATTAAAAATCGTAAAACCATAACAATCAAAAATTGAGCAGCCAGCTCTCTCGACAGCATCGCTCACTGTACCACCTTCAAGGATTCGGCTTGTCCCCACTTCCACGCAGTATGGATGTTGGGGCGTCGACTTTCGCCACATGGCGTTAGCTCCTGTTGCTCCTTTAGTCCTAAATTGATAGTGACCTGCGTTACACTGTGTGGGGTGGTGTTGCTGTCGCCGAGCAGACCACAGTCAGTCATTAGGTGTTAGGGGGCGTCCATTAATTACGTGAGGTGATTTTGGCGATTTTCGACCCCCTTCCCCCCCCCTTGTGAGATAACGTGATATTTGGCTCGACCCCCTCCCCCCCACCTAATCTCACGTGAGATTTTTCAAAATGCGTATTTTTAGTGTAAATACGTTAATCTGTGCTTGACTGCGTTGGATTTATTTAAAAAACATAATTTGCTGAATTATTTTTATTTAAGACTAGTTAGTCTAGAATCCCAGTGAGAAAATCGAACAATGAAATACTTAAATAGGAACTACTGAAATTCGTAAAAGAATATTCATTCGAATTCAGTCCACGGGGACTCGTGTGTAGTCTCAAGAGTGACTACTGGAACTATTGTGTGGGATTTAGCCATATTTTAGTGTAGAAATATGTTTTACTGAATATAACCCAGTTTTCTCTCAATTTTACACTGTTTCTTGCGGAAAAAAAATTTCGTGATATTTGTCGAGCCCCCCCCCCCTCTCTCCCCCACGTGAGACTGGGTGAGATTCGGCTCGACTACACCCCCCCCCAAAAAAAAAAAAAAAAAAAAAAAAAAAAAAACAGCCTCACGTAATTAATGGACGCCCCCTTAGTGCTAAATTGATAGTGACCTGTGTTACTCTGTGTAGTGTGGGGTGGGGTGGTGTTGCTGTCGCCGATCAGTCGACAGTCAGTCATCAGGTCTTACGTTTGTCGCGTGCCTAATTGGTGGAGCGAATTATCGTTTGAGCTCTCCTGCTCTGAAATTGAACTCTTTTTGAGGGTCGACATATGCTTGTGAATCTTTGTTTTCCAATATGAAATACTTAAAAATCAAAGTATCGATAAAGCCTCATTGACAATTGTAGGGTTTACATAAGATTCGATTCACAACAATCGAACTTTTAGGTGAATAAATTAAAGAGGCCGCTTGAGATATGACAATTTCAAGGCATACGCGGTTGGTATAAATACCAAGCAGCTAGATTAAAGAAACGAAGTGAAAGGAAGTTTTGAGGGAGGAGCTAGGAACCTACGCGAGTTCTTGTTAGGCCCAAAGTTTACGCGGCAGCACTGCTGGTTGACTTTCAAGTATTGTGATTATTTCAAACTGTACTTCTTTGCAACGTGTCTATACTGAAATAATATGCCTTGCATGAATGTTTTTATAGCTCGTACTAGTAGTACGCAGCATTTATGTTGAAAAGCAAGCTTATGTGTCAAATTTAAATAAACATTTTTATTAATTTAGAACTGTGTTTGAATCTCATTTATTAGAGTGCCACTTCAAATTATATACACCCAAGTTAGGGTAGAAGTGATACACTCTGTTAATGTTCTCTCCATGTACTCTCTTCTTCACTCTGTTCATGTTCAACCTTCTTTTTGGGGGTGGAATCGCAGCAGCATTTATTATACCAATGTCATATGTTCAAAACCTGGTTCACGTAAATCACTTTCTAACCACTCTAGATCACTTTCTAACCACTCTAGATCACTTTCTATTCACTCTAGATCACTCTCTAACCACTCTAGATCACTTTCTGATCACTCTAGATCACTTTCTATCCACTCTAGATCACTTTCTATCCACTATATGTATGAAATTTGTACAAAATTTGTACGAGATATACATATAATTTACATATAGATATACATATAGTACGAGATATACATATACTTATATGTATGTATATCTCGTACTAGTAGTACGTATGCTTTATGTTGAAAAGCAAAATCTATCTATGGAAATATTTAAATAAACATTGTTTTATGTAAGAACTGTGTTTGAATCTAATTCATTAGAGAGCCGCTTCAAATTATATACACCCAAAGTTAAGGGTAAAGAAGTGTTAATACTCTATACACTCATTTGGACCAATGCTTGAGAACTGGGAATTCAACTTTTGTGCCACATTACAATGAGTTGGCCGCAGATTTACTGTATCAAATAAAGCATTAATTATGAATTTTAAGATTGTTTTGTTCAAATTAAAATTTGAATTTATGCATTAAAAATCTATGTCGCATTAATATTTTCATGTTTAAATATTAAACCCCTCCGCCATACTCTGCATCCAGCGATGCTCGCCGAACTCCCGCATTTCTGAAATATGCCCTCCTAGTGAAAAACGTGGCCGACCTCTGATCTATAATATCCGAGTCATCTTTATTGTTATTGCAATTTTTGCACGACTGAGGATTTGACCAATTTGGCAAGTGAAAAAAAGACATCTACTTCAAACTTCAAAATATTTTTTGACTACAGATAAAAAATCGAAACAATTGTTTGATGATTCACATATACTTACTTCTAAAGCAGTTAGACTATCACTGACTCATTTTTTTAAAACTTTTTTTTTTCATGAAACAACATTAAACGAATGACTGTTATCATCAAGTACTTGCTTTTCCCTTTGAATTGCACCGATTTACATTAGAGTATGAACTTAACTTGATTGGTTTCCTAAAAAAGTGACTTATTTTGCAACGGCCCAAAAACATTTTGTCATTGAGTGGTGTTAATCCTTATTATTTTGGATATTTATTGTGAATGTAAAAAGATAGGAGTCAATCGAGTGCTTTGACACTAAAATTCCAGAAATTTCAAAAAGTGACTATTTTATGCTTCATTTATTACACTTTATTTTATTCATTAGTTTTTTTTTAGTCCACCGCTGCTTTCAGTTTCTTTTTTAGACGGATTTTAAGAGTTACGGCATATACGATCAAAAAATACTAATGTCAGCAGTAGAAGGAAAGAAATAAATCTACAAACTTTAAAAGGAAGCTTTCAGATAAAACTACTTAAAATATTTTCAAATATTTATTTAATGTAAAAACATTAACGCTGAAAGAAATCAAAGTGAACAAAAATTCATCTCATATGCAAATAATTTTTTTATTCGGAACAACATGAGGGGAAAAAATTAATCGTCTTGATATTTACTTAGAACTGTCTGCATAAAAAGTTTCGAAATAACCAGTATATATTCCTTTGGCTTGAAGCAGTAAAATTCTGCTTGTTGTTCGCAAATAAAAGACAAATCGTTAAATGTGAAATGAATGTGGATATCCATTCATAAAGAAAACACTGAATAATTTATTTCAACAAAAAATTGCAATGAAATTCGATTAAAGAATATGCATTTTGCTTCTAAATTAAAAATAAAGTGATTTTGAATCTTAAAAATAATGCATCTTTTGGAACCAACTTTATTTTATAAGTAAGTAAATTTCCTGTTACATAAGTACGATCATTTCATACTCTATTAATTTCATTGCTCTCGTATAGAACTTTCTATTCTTTTAAATTACTTGAAATAAAAGTTGCCTTTCTTTTTTAACCATTAAATGACCTTTCGAGATGCTTTAAAAGCGAAGTATTTTTGCCCGACAAATTCAAAAAGAAGACATTTTCTTTGTACCAGATGCTTCTTTTTTATTTTGTTTAAGTACGTCTATCAGACAAAAAACACACACAATTTATGCATATATTTCTTTTCAAAAAGGTTCTACCATTGCCTTATTCGGGAGTGTTCGTATATTTCTTTTTCAAATCTGATTTAAATTGTCCATGTCATCTAAAAAAGGCTAATTTTCTTTGGTTACTTGCCACTTCAGTATTATACCCTAATTCATTTTTTTTCTTTTGCTGATAGAATGAATTCCAGAGCATAATCTAAAATATCCATAAACTTAACAATCTTCATCTATTTTCTGTATATTTCTTTATCACCGAATAATTGTATATAGATTGGGAGAATGCCTGTCGATTAAAACACCTGAGAAAAGACGTAATCTTAGCAGTCCTTTCCAACTGCCAACGTATCAGTTTCCTTTGTTAGAATGAATTCCAGAACATCATCTAAAATATCCATAAACTTAACAATCTTCATCTATTTTCTGTATATTTCTTTATCACCGAATAATTGTGTATAGATTGGGAGAATGCCTGTCGATTAAAACACCTGAGAAAAGACGTAATCTTAGCAGTCCTTTCCAACTGCCAACGTATCAGTTTCCTTTGTTAGAATGAATTCCAGAGCATCATCTAAAATATCCATAAACTTAACAATCTTCATCTATTTTCTGTATATTTCTTTATCACCGAATAATTGTGTATAGATTGGGAGAATGCCTGTCGATTAAAACACCTGAGGAAAGACGTAATCTTAGCAGTCCTTTCCAACTGCCAACGTATCAGTTTCCTTTGTTAGAATGAATTCCAGAGCATCATCTAAAATATCCAAAAACTTAACAATCTTCATCTATTTTCTGTATATTTCTTTATCACCGAATAATTGTGTATAGATTGGGAGAATGCCTGTCGATTAAAACACCTGAGGAAAGACGTAATCTTAGCAGTCCTTTCCAACTGCCAACGTATCAGTTTCCTCTGTTAGAATGAATTCCAGAGCATCATCTAAAATATCCATAAACTTAACAATCTTCATCTATTTTCTGTATATTTCTTTATCACCGAATAATTGTGTATAGATTGGGAGAATGCCTGTCGATTAAAACACCTGAGGAAAGACGTAATCTTAGTCCTTTCCAACTGCCAACGTATCAGTTTCCTTTGTTAGAATGAATTCCAGAGCATCATCTAAAATATCCATAAACTTAACAATCTTCATCTATTTTCTGTATATTTTTTTATCACCGAATAATTGTGTATAGATTGGGAGAATGCCTGTCGATTAAAACACCTGAGAAAAGACGTAATCTTAGCAGTCCTTTCCAACTGCCAACGTATCAGTTTCCTTTGTTAGAATGAATTCCAGAGCATCATCTAAAATATCTATAAACTTAACAATCTTCATCTATTTTCTGTATATTTCTTTATCACCGAATAATTGTGTATAGATTGGGAGAATGCCTGTCGATTAAAACACCTGAGGAAAGACGTAATCTTAGCATTCCTTTCCAACTGCCAACGTATCAGTTTCCTTTGTTAGAATGAATTCCAGAGCATCATCTAAAATATCCATAAACTTAACAATCTTCATCTATTTTCTGTATATTTCTTTATCACCGAATAATTGTGTATAGATTGAGAGAATGCCTCTCGATTAAAACACCTGAGGAAAGACATAATCTTAGCAGTCCTTTCCAACTGCCAACGTATCAGTTTCCTTTGTTAGAATGAATTCCAGAGCATCATCTAAAATATCCATAAACTTAACAATCTTCATCTATTTTCTGTATATTTCTTTATCACCGAATAATTGTGTATAGATTGGGAGAATGCCTGTCGATTAAAACACCTGAGGAAAGACGTAATCTTAGCAGTCCTTTCCAACTGCCAACGTATCAGTTTCCTTTGTTAGAATGAATTCCAGAGCATCATCTAAAATATCCATAAACTTAACAATCTTCATCTATTTTCTGTATATTTCTTTATCACCGAATAATTGTGTATAGATTGGGAGAATGCCTGTCGATTAAAACACCTGAGGAAAGACGTAATCTTAGCAGTCCTTTCCAACTGCCAACGTATCAGTTTCCTTTGTTAGAATGAATTCCAGAGCATCATCTAAAATATCCATAAACTTAACAATCTTCATCTATTTTCTGTACATTTCTTTATCACCGAATAATTGTGTATAGATTGGGAGAATGCCTGTCGATTAAAACACCTGAGGAAAGACGTAATCTTAGCAGTCCTTTCCAACTGCCAACGTATCAGTTTCCTTTGTTAGAATGAATTCCAGAGCATCATCTAAAATATCCATAAACTTAACAATCTTCATCTATTTTCTGTATATTTCTTTATCACCGAATAATTGTGTATAGATTGGGAGAATGCCTGTCGATTAAAACACCTGAGGAAAGACGTAATCTTAGCAGTCCTTTCCAACTGCCAACGTATCAGTTTCCTTTGTTAGAATGAATTCCAGAGCATCATCTAAAATATCCATAAACTTAACAATCTTCATCTATTTTCTGTATATTTCTTTATCACCGAATAATTGTGTATAGATTGGGAGAATGCCTGTCGATTAAAACACCTGAGGAAAGACGTAATCTTAGCAGTCCTTTCCAACTGCCAACGTATCAGTTTCCTTTGTTAGAATGAATTCCAGAGCATCATCTAAAATATCCATAAACTTAACAATCTTCATCTATTTTCTGTATATTTCTTTATCACCGAATAATTGTGTATAGATTGGGAGAATGCCTGTCGATTAAAACACCTGAGGAAAGACGTAATCTTAGCAGTCCTTTCCAACTGCCAACGTATGAGTTTCCTTTGTTAGAATGAATTCCAGAGCATCATCTAAAATATCCATAAACTTAACAATCTTCATCTATTTTCTGTATATTTCTTTATCACCGAATAATTGTGTATAGATTGGGAGAATGCCTGTCGATTAAAACACCCGAGGCAAGACGTAACTTTAGCAGTCCTTTCCAAATGACAAATGTATCAGTTTCCTTTGTCCAAATAAATAATCCAACAGAGATAGATAAAAATAATACGAATATAGACAAAAAACAAAGAGAAATCAAGCACTCTGGGCATCCACGCACCAACGGCAAGATTCTGTATAAGTGCCGGAACTGAACCATAAAACAACATAGAGGTAAAACACTTGATGGTTCACCTGATGACCTTTTATGGTTCAGTTTCGGCACTTATACAGAATCTTGCCGTTGGTGCGTGGATGCCCAGAGTGTTTGATTTCTGTTTGTTTTTTGTCTATATTCGTATTATTTTTATCTATCTCTGTTGGATTATTTATTTGTATTTTTTTCATTATGGGGATATGAAGCTTCTGCGCTATCCTCTATTGAAAATGTTTTATGTTTTCTTTGCAGGATATGTTTTATGTTAAAGTGATTTAGCAGTCTATGCTTGATTTTTAACTTTTGTTTATTTGAATTGTTTATATTTTTTCCTTTGTCCACTTTCAGATGTACTTAAATTTGTACTCGTATGTAGTCTGCGTGTATTCTACGACTTGTGCAGACTTACAGTTCCTGACCAGATCGAATTTCACTCAGGATGAACTTTTTTTCATCAATTACAGCCAGTTTTGGAGAACTGCATAAAGAGTATTAGTAAAGTAACGTGACTCAGCAAACATTCTGACTTACTTCATAAGTTTAAATATGAAATTTTTACGTCAAAATAATTCATATTTACTGTCTCCTATAGCTATTTGTTTTTTCAATTCATAGTCGGCCTTTTGAACCTGCATGTATAAGGTATTCTTCTAGGTGAAAAACGCATAGATAAATGTCCTTACTTGATACCCTGGGAAATGATGGCCAAATAGCTAAGGCTCTTAAAAATTTCGGAACCAGATTCTTGGTGTTTGAATCGTATGGTAGAAATAGGTGAGCTTATCAGTTGAGAATCCATTTAAAGCTGACTTTACACATTTTGCAGCGATTTTTGTATAGCATAAATGTTTCTATATTAATATGGTTATGCATTAAATATTGTTGCAAAACTTTCATTTTAAAGGAATTTAAAGGGAAGGAAAAAATGCTGTGGTCCGATTTCTGCAAAAGGTCTAAAGAATATGATTCAGAAATTTGAAGAAACGGGTTCTTTTGAAGGGAAATCTGGCAGAGGGAGGAAATGAATTCCTTCGACGTCAGTAGTGGTAGAAGATGTGGCCACAGCATTAGCGAAAAGGACGAGCAGTGGTGTGCAAACGTGTAGTGCACGTGGTATTTCCCGATGACATGCCTGCGAGTACGGTGCACAAAATTATACGCAAAATCCTGCATTGCTATCCATACAAAATTACACATGTTCAGGAGTTGCTTCCTGCTGACCTGCCAAGAAGACAGGCGTTTGCTCTGGAATTTCTCGCTCGCATGGAAGTGGACAATGGTGACTTCTGGCTGTGGGGTTATCTTAAAAATGTTGTGTACAGTGGCCCGATCGCAAATTTAGCTGAATTGAAGGCACGGATTACGAAACGCATTCGCAACGTCAACCCTGAGACACTCCGGTCTGTTGTGGAACATGCTGTTTATCGCTTTCAGCTTGTGGCGGACAATGGTGGAAAGCATATTGACCCTGTCTGCCGCAAGTCTAGCGATAATTAACAGGCGTTTTCATTGTTGCTTTTTAGGCGGTTCTTAGCCCAAGGAAAATTAAAAACCAATTTTTCCCATCCAATGTGGTACGACCTTGCCGTGGTGGATGGGCTTTCCACTAACAGTGCCACAACTGTTGGTTGAATTGGAAGTCATTTTTTCCGTCAAACGACCCAAACATACATGCACATTGAACACTACAGTTGATTTACAGTGTAACTCATGCCAAAGCCGTCGTATTTCGATTCAAAATGTAACTTGTAGCCGAATCCACTTTCGTAATGCCGCTTACAGCGCCATCTTTTGATACATTTCGGAACTTTTTTTATTATGCCAAATCGTTTCCCCCTTCTTCCAGTATATTCAGTTCAAATTTGAAGTCATTCTGACCAGTGGTTATTTTTTTTGAAGCCTTTTGAAAGTGGGACTTTAATTATGGACACCCTGTATATTTATTTATTTATTTTGGCAATTATTGCATACATTGACCATTGTATTTGATTTGAATGTACTCCGTAGCGAAGTGCGGGTTTTCAGCTAGTTATGTATAAATGTAGATTCATTAAGGGAAAGATGCAGAAGATAATTCTCAGGAGACGATTTTTTTGTTTAAAGCATAATATAAAGCTTTTAGAATCAAATATCATTGATTGAATGAAGTTGCTATGATTACATTGTCAAATACATTTTCAAGTTGCACTGTCCTAAGTCCTTTAGGCCTTTTCTGCTATACTTTTAAACCTTATTCTGTTTACTTCGGAATAGTATTTTTCTCGATTTGCCATCCGTGAAACGAAATATCTTAAGTTCCTTGAAAGATATCTCTCTGAAACTTTATACATCGTTTCTTTCCTCTATATTTTCATTGTATTGCGTCCAGAATATTTAACTTTTGATAAAATTTTGAAAATATTGCCACCGGGACAATAGTTTCTCTAAAAAATGTTTTCTTTTCGTCCTTTCAGGTGATCTAGAATTTTTTTTTCTGAAGATAATTTTTATAATCTCTCCTAATGTTCAGAATAGAAAACATTAAGGTAATGCACTTATTGGTTAGCATACGTATATAAAATACCATGAACACTTTAATTTTTAAATATTAAATTATTTTAGAACAAAATTTCAAATTCAAATAATTTTTATACTCTTAAAGGATTCTTATATTCTACAGACATCTTAAGGGAAAAATCATAACAAAATGCATGTTACGTTATTAAAAAAATTGTTAAAAGTGGTTTAGTTGAGAATACTGGGTAACAAATAGCCGTATCGTTTTCGCTCAGCGTATTTATTTATTCTGCTATTTTATTCATTTTAGAAATTTTGTCCAGCAAAGGAAATTAATTGTGTTTAAAACATAGTACACCCAATCTTTCCCTCGAATAATTCAAATTTAAAACTATTGTTTGTGTATGTTTTAAAGCAGTGTGGTCCAACCTTAAGTTACCCGAGGGCCAATCAAACTTTTGTATATAGGAATGTGAGGGCCAGAGGCATTCCAGAAGGAAAACGAATTACATAATATATTCAAAAGCTTTTATTTAAATTTATATTAAAAGTAGTTTAATATACTAGTTTATTATACCACTTCATTTTACAGTCGAGAAATCAATGTGATGATTAGTACTGCTTTCCTGATACAAGTTTATCAATGTCCACTGTCAGTTCAGTAAGGCAAAGTCCCAGGCTCGATTCCAGTGAAGCATTTTCGCTTCTCGTTTTTGATCTGTTTCAGCAGGAAAAGCATTTCGCACACGTACGTACTGCCAAACCGGGATAACATTTGTACAGAGAATTTAAGCAGTTTAGGAAATCGCTGTTTAGAAATCAGTTTTCCAGAATTTAAAATTAAAAAAATATTTTTTTGCGATCTCAAATTTTTTTTAATTTCAAAATTTTTTTTTCTACTATTTAGAAATTCTTTTGCCATTTCAAAAAACTTTTTTTTCGAAATTAAAAAAAAAATTTTGGAATAAAAATTTTTTTTTATAAAAGAATTTTTTTTTGCAATTTTAAAGAGAAATTTTGAAATTTAAAAATTTTTTTGGAATTTCAAAAAAAATTTCTAATTTCAGAAATGATTTTTTCTTTCAATTTCAAAAAAAAAATTTTTTTGCAGTTTGAATGATTTTTTTTCAAATTTTCAAAATTTTTTTTTGGAAATTGCAAAAAATTTTTTTTTTAATTGCAAAAAAATTTTTTTTTCAATTGCAAAAAAATATTTTTGAAATTGGAAAAAAAAATTTTTTTTGAAATCGCAAAATTTTTTTTTTGAAATCACAAATTTTTTTTTTTTTGAAATTGCAAAAAAAATTTTTTTCAATTGCAAAATTTTTTTTTTAATTGCAAAAATTTTTTTGGGAATTTCAGAATTTCTCTTTGAAATTGCAAAAAAAAAATATTTTTGCAAATTCAAAAAAAATTTTTTTGCAATTTTTTTTTCAATTTTAAAAATGATTTTTTTTAATTAAAAAAATTTTTTTTTGCAATTTCAAAAAATTTTTTTTTGCAATTTCAAAAATGATTTTTTTTCAATTTCAAAAAACATTTTTTGGAGTTTTAAAATTTTTTTTTGAAATTGCCAAATTTTTTTTTAAATTTCAAAAAATTTATTTTTTTAAATTGCAAAATTTTTTTGGAAATTTCAAAATTTCTGTTTTGCAAAAATAAATTTTTGACATTGCAAAAAAATCTTTCTTGCAATTTCAAAAAAAATTTTTTTGTAATTTCAAAAAATATTTTTTTGCAATTTCAAAAAATATTTTTTTGCAATTTAAAAATTTTTTTTTTGTAATTTCAAAGAAATTTTTTTGGAAATTTCAAAAAAATTCTTTTTTCAATTTCAAAAATTTTTTTGTTTTGCAATTTCAAAAAAAAAATTTGAAATTTCAAAAAAAAAATTTTTTTTGCTATTTTTAAAAATTAAATTTTGAATCTAGTTTATTAAATGCTCATCACAAGATTTCTTTTTCTGGTACTTTAAATAAATTTATCGTCACGTCTACGACAATGAAATAGGCAAAAAATATTTTTTCCCTTGCGAATGCGGCGTACGATTGGACACTATCGAAATAAATATTAAAAGACAGTAAAAGATATGTTCCTCAAACTGTACTATATTAACTGTATTATATTCTTTAGTATGTCCTATTAGATGTAATTTGAATATTTTCTTCTACATTATTTTGTCTATAAAAAATTATCCCTTACGATATTTTATAAATATAATTTTTTGTTTCTTTTTTCATTAATTGTATACATTGATCGTCGTATTTATTATACATATATATAGGGTGTCCATAATTAAAGTCCCACTTTCAGAAGGCTGCAAAAAAAGAACCACTGGTCAGAATGACTTCAAATTTGAACTGAATATACTGAAAGAAGGGGGAAACGATTTGGCATAATAAAAAAAGGTTCCAAAATGTATCAATAGATGGCGCTGTAAGCGGCATACTATGCAAACTAATTAAAAGACCCTCATGCGCACGACACATTGCATGTGGTATAAAAGCGCGGGATATGTGGCGTTCCCATCATATTGTATCTGAGTAGCTTGTCATGAGTCTCTCAATGAAGGATCGCGCTCTTCTGGTGAAGCTCTTCTACAAGAACGACGACTGTGTGCCTGCAGCTTTAACGAAATTCCGGTCATTAAGAATTAAAATCCAAATCATATATAGTTTTACATCCATACAACACTTATGCATTCATACTTTTTATCTGTCTCGTGCTTAGAAAATATTTTGTACCGATTCGTCCTCAGTATTTATAGAAACATTGTTTATAAAATCTCTAATCAATTTATAGAGCGAAAAAAAATGTCTTTTCTCAAAGATATTTACTCCAGAGGAAATATTCTTGATACTATAACATTATATCCTCTGAACTTTTTTAATCTTCAATTGCTCACATTTAAATACTAGTAAGTCATGGAACACAAAGTTCTAAATAGCACATTTTTTATTTCGTTGTGTAACGCATGCTATAATACTTCCAAGCCTCAAATGTAGATGTCGCTACCATACAGATAGATTTTGCATGCAACTCTGTTGTGATGTCATTTTTTTAAGACAGAGAGAGCGTGGATCTCGTGTAGAGTGGACGTACCGGTCTGATGCCCAATTTTGAACTATGTTAAGTCAACTTACTTTTTTTCCTCTAAATGCTTTTTTAATTGTTTTGTACTGTGTAATGTAATCTGTCCCTTGCAACTGTGATTTCTATAGTAATTAAACATGTTCTACACTTTACCCCGATATTTTCTTCAATACTTTCGGTTTAACACCGGTAATTTCATTACAGTTACAGTTGGATGTAAATATACGTTAAAGCTGTTAGAATAAAATAAAATGACCGTATCTTGCTAGGATGATTACATTGCACTATATAGCACTTAAGGTGACTGACTACGTTCGAAGAAATTTTTTTAACAATAATTTTTCTAAGGATTTTTTGGTCTCTTATGGTAAAATAGCCCTTAAAAATTAAAAAATAAACAAAAACTTACCTGTAAATACCACACGTTTTTATAAATTGGTCAATTTGAAATAATTTTTAATGAAATTCAGCTAAAACGCCTATCATTCTGCAGAAAATTCTATTGCTACTATTTTAATTTCCTTCTCACACATGATACATATGGCAGTTATCTTCAAAATGACCTACAATTTAAGAGAAATTTTAAAATGCAAAAATAACACAGACAGTTTTATGTTCCAATAAGAAAATTTTCCCCGATTCGTCATTCTTTTCCTTATAAAAGCAGCCAGCCCCAAATTAAAAACTATTTATTATAATCAATTATTGTACGTCATTTCATTAGTAATAGCATCTAAAACAATTCCTGAAAATTTTATTGAATGATATAAATTATTATGTGAAATATCATGATAATGGTAGATTCTTTGTTCTAAAAATCATAAGTCTGAGAAAAACGCATTTAAAGTTGCTTGTCATTTCAATTTTGTAGTAGACGATGTTTCTAAAATAGCTGTAACTCTGCTTCTAATTGATGCAAAATCTAATTGGTTTTGAAATGAGAAAAGTTTGAATTACATGATTCTTGCAAAAAATAAAATTGACCAAAATAGCCAAAAAATGACATTTTCAACGTAGTAAAACTGTACATCTGTATTTTAAGTCTGTTTATCTCGAAATGGAATTTTTCATGACTTAAGATTTTTCATTAGATATATCTAAGTTTATAAGATGTATCTTTATAGGATATTTTATAAGATATATCTAACATTCATCTCTAGGTTATTCGAGGAAATTTTGTCAAGCGTATCTTTACACTGATTTTATTAAAGTGTCTTCAGGATTTTTGATTTAGATAAAATATTTCAAGAATATTTTCTTGGATTAAATACCATTTAAAATATTTTTTTTGCTTTATAAACTGATTACAGATTTTATAAATAATTTTTCGACAAATCCCGAAGACGAATTGGTACAAAATCTTTTCTAAGCACAAGAGTTATAAAATGTATGGATATGGAACTATAGCTTCAACAAATATATCCTAAAAATTTTTATATATTCTTTGAATTTCAAATTTTAAATTTCTTTAAAATGAAAGTTTTACAACCATTTTTAATGCATAAATATATTTATATATAAACATGTATACGATAACAAATCACTGCAAAATGTATTTTCAAGAAGTTTATGTGGTTGAAATCTTTAAGAATAAAGAATTTTATTATAAAACAACCAAGCCAGACCGCAGAATCATGCAAGGTTTAACACAGAAGCTTTACCTTGCCATCCATGTGTCGTGGAGACACGACATGTGTTCAGAAAAAGGGGCGAGAGAGAATGTAATTCAAAGAATCAGACAAAAGAGATGCCTTGAACAGCGGGATAATGTACTGCGTATGCGAATGGCAAGGAGAGATAACAAGTTGAGAGGGGGCAATTGAAATAAGAAAACGGTCAACAGCTGCGTTTAACGAAGGGCCCAGCTGGTGATAATGAGCTGAGGAAAATCTGAAAACGGAGTCACAGTTAGGAGAAGAAAAGGGGTAGGGCAATTTACGAGGCTGACCGGCTTTAGAAAAACCACAGGAGGCCCAGGCGAGAGCGTGGGAAGTCAAAAATGTAAGAAACCCCAGGCAGGTGCAAGGGCGAACGCCCCCGTCAATATTGATTGGAGAAGATAAGAATATAAAATGGGTGATCGGCCAATGAAGGGGTCCCGGATCGACCCATAGGACAGAAGGTGGCCACCAATGAGGGCCTGAATAAATAATGATGGAAGTTGAGCTCGAGAGGAAAAGTTTTTAGAGAGAGCAAAATGATTTGAGATCTTTCACTAAGAACACATAAGTCCCTGTAGACGGCGAAGGAAGAGAGAAGGAGATGACGGGCTGCTAATTTAATACCGGAGAGACAAGCCAAGTCCTCGGTACCCGAAAAAGCAAACCGATATAAGATAGATGCAGACCCCAATACCGGAGAGGCCGACCGACTAACCTGTCATTTAGCGAGAGAGGAGCAGCCGTTCCCCTGGACCAACGCGCCCCGAAGCAAAGGCCTAGATGCGGAGAAGAGCACCCTAAGTCCGCCGCATGCCGATGATCGCAGCTGTTACCCTGGACCAGAGAGCCCGATGACCCCCCAGCCATGCTTGTGATGAGGTACGGACCTTCGGAGTGACGAACGCTCTTCCGACGCGAGTGTATTCTCGGAGACGTGCGCCCTGAGGACGCCGCAACAGATAGTGACCGCAGTTCCCCCGGAACCGACAGCCCGCTGCCCGAAAGAGCCCTATGTTTCTCCCAGCAAGGCTTGTGATGTCGATGTGTTGTCAGAAAGGTAGGAGAGTATTTTGACTTATCCTAGCAATGCCCAATGCCTACTAGAGAGCGTAGTTAATTAGATAGGGTAGATTAGATGAAATCTTTACATTTATGCATAGAATATCTATCATAAAATAGTGCTTGTGTATATCCATATTAATTGAAGTAGTATCTTGCAATAATTTTGTAATGTGTTTATGTATAGCAATTAAGAATGTAGGATAATATAACAATGTTAGGGAGTAGATAAAAATGTTAGTAGTTTGATATTGATGAGAATGAAGGTTAGATAAATAATCAGAATTAATGTATTGATAAGATATAGGAAGGGAGATAATTTGAAATGTATATGTAGATATATGGTGTTAATGAAATAAAAATTCGGAAATCTTCAATGAATAATGTTGTTTGTATATGTTTTATGATTGGTTTAATAAATTGATTTGGAACTATACATATGAGCATCACTCTCTAATTACTCGTACTACGACTAATATTATAACTAATAAAGATATTACGGTGACACCATGTACCTTAATTTTATTTTCGTAGCTACGGCTAGAGTTAATTCTTTGAATGTTGTGAAAAATTGCGTTTTATTAAAAATAAAATGCTAAGTTTGCATGTTATAAGTGTTAGTGGTTTATGGTATTTAGACACTTTGCCGCAGTGCAAGAACACGTCACCAAAAGTCTAAAATATCTAATCTTACGCAATAACATCTGCTTACTCCAGAAGGTCATTCGCACGAATATGGAAACGATTTTGTAATTCATTTTTGTTGTTTGAGATAAAAATTTGCAAATTCAGAATAATCGTCTGCTACTGCTTTATTTTGATTGGAATGTACAAGTAAAGATTTATTTTGAAAATGGCTCCTAAAATTGATAGATGGCTCGAAGGTTACATAACTGCACTTTCCGAGAAGAAATATTCGTATCAAAAAATTATAAAGGTATAAAAATTGCGGTTATGGCATTTATAAAAAAAAGGTATTCAGAATATATTAAATATGAAAGAGAAAATGTCTGGCTGAAAGTAAAAAGGAAAACGTGACCGCGAAACCTCCGCCTAAAACTGTTCGAACGCAGGTAAATATCAAGAAAGTGAAGTCTCTGATCCTAAAAGAAAATCCGCCGATTCGAAGATCTATTGCAATGAAACTAGGAATGTCTTCTGGCACTGGAAGTACAATCATTCATAAAGATTTGAAGTTACAAAAGATTGTTTAAACCTAAAGTTCATCTGCTTTTACCAAAGCATATTGCCGAAAGAAAAACAAATTGTAGAAAATTCTATGAAAAACATCTAGCTGCTGTAAGATGGAAATTTGTAGTAACACTCGATGAAACATGAGTGTATTTAAGTGATTGTAATAAAAAAAGATAAATTTTATATTGATAAACTGACGGGAATGACCGTACGAAATGGCTTCGTGAGTGTACAAAACAGTTCCCAAATGGATTCATGATAGTTGCAGGATTTTGTTACAACGGCAAATTAAAAATAAAAAAAGTCTCAAGTAAAGCCAAAATTTATTCACTCTACTGTCAGCAGAATATTTTAGAACCAATTTTTTTAAAAAGAAATTGCAGTCTTATATGGAAAGGACATTGATAAAGTTGAGCTTCATATGGACAAAGCCTCCAGTCGCACGTCTAAATCAACTGCCGCTTATTTAGCAAAGAAAAAAATCAGAAACAGGAATAAAGTGCATCCCATTTAATGAAATACCTGTAAAGAAACCTGACACTTTTCCAATGGACTTTTGAACGTTCGGTTTATTAAAACCAGCCGTAGGAAAACGGCATCCATAAACACTGATGGGACTTTGGAAAGCGGTTCAAGAGGAATGGGGTAAAATCGACATGACAGTACTAAGAAAAAGTTTACTTTCATGGAAAATTCGAGCTAGATTTATTGTCAAGAACCACGGCTATCAGATAGAAACAAATCTACGCCAAAATACGGCATTTATACATAAAACTTAACTATTAAAATCGTTTCCATAAAGTGCGAACGATCTTCTGAATTATTTACATGTGGCGCGGAATCATCTTCCTACTTTTACTTTGGCTAATGATGTGGGGCAAAACTATTCAGTGTAGCCAGTTCATTAAAACTGCCCGTGAGTGGAAAATGGCGATCTATCTAGCCAGATAAAAGGTTTTTCTTACGACTAGCTCTTCTCTCAGTATATGGCAAATTTCTTAATGGTGAAGGGAACAAGGTACGTCCCATCTAAAATTTTCAATTTTCAATTTTTAACTGTACATACAGAATGAGAACAATCAATATATTTTTTAATAGAGAACCTTAGAATTCAAAATACAGATTTTTTGGCAGAGTAATTGCCCGTTTTTCCACAAAAATTTCAAAAATGATGATAGGATTTTTCAAAATGCTCCATGCACATTCCATATCATTTAAAATCCTGAAATGTTTTAATATAAGTTTACCATATATAAATAAACATAATCGGGCATTGAAATAATTTTCTATAAATCAAAAGTAAAAAATATTTTTGCAATCTGCGTTTTATTTTTTTTTCATGCTTTTGAATGTTTCTTCTTTATTTCATGGTTTATAATTTTGAAAAATATTTGTCGTTTCAAAGAATTCTGCAGAGTCGCGTGACAAACATTTTAATTAACAGTTCTGAGAAATTTGGATGAAATCAGAAGAAAATTATGGCACATGGAGCATTTTAAAAAACTTTTTAGCAATTTTGAAGAATTTTTTGAAAAACATGTTTTATTTTTCCAGTAAATACTTATTTGTGAATTCTATGTGCCTTGAATGTAGTAAAAAACAATATTAATAATTCTAATCTCTCTATATATAAAACAGCTCCGTAACTGACTGACTGACTGACTGACATACAACGCACAGACCAAACCGCTGGTCCTAAAGGGCTGAAATTTTGCATGGCGATTCTTCTTATAGTGTAGGGGTGCACTAAGAAAGATTTTTGAAAAATTCTTCTTAAATTTCTTTTAATTAAATTTTTAAGCTGATTTTGTAACTTTATTTAAGTTTGCATTTAAAATAATAACTTGAGGGTTATAAAATTTATTTCATGAGACA
This sequence comes from Dolomedes plantarius, assembly GCA_907164885.2. Lineage (NCBI taxonomy): Eukaryota > Metazoa > Arthropoda > Arachnida > Araneae > Dolomedidae > Dolomedes > Dolomedes plantarius. Next base: position 145,594,508 of record OU015502.1, read on the forward strand.
GATCATAAAAATTCTTTTAAAATGAAATCTTTTTCAAACATTTACCTCGATTTTCTGATTTTTGGTGAATTTTTAAAGATTAATTTTTAGAATTTAACTTATTAAATGCCGATCACGTGATTCCTTTTTATGGTACTATAAATAAATTTATCGTCACGTGCATAACAACTAAATAGACAAAAAAATATTTTTTTTTCTTTCTAATGCAGCAGACGATTGGATATTATAAAAAAAAATAAATATGTCTGATGATTTTTATATATATATATATATATATATATATGTTTATATGTATATATATATATATATATATATATATATATATATATATATATATATATATATATATATATATGTATTTGGCATTAATTGCATACATTGACCGTTGTATTTAATTTGAATGTACTCCGTAGCGAAGCGCGGGTTTTCAGCTAGTTTTGCATATAGAGTAAAATATTGAAAATAACGAGGTTCAAAGTCCCTTAAAGTGTTGATTTCTTCTTCTCGTTTGCCAACAGTAAAGAATCCAAGGTTCATGGAAAACTTGGTAACGAGGTGAATTAGCAACAGGAAAGTAAACGGAATTGTAAACTGGTTCAGCCACAAAAAGTTTTGTAATGTCTAACAACATTAAATATTCATCGAATGTAATCCGAGATGTAAAAAATTAAATTTTCAGTTACTCTGCTTAAAAAAAAGGAACCAACTCATATAATATACTTAAGAAAAGTCTGACTTAAAATACTTGCAAATATTTATTTTACCATGAAATATTCGAGCTGAAAAAGAAATTGAAAAGTCCTCAAACTCATGATACGCGTTAATCTCTCCTTGAAACATCTCGTGGAAAGGGAAGAAATCAATCTGCTTCCGGTTTGTTTAATACGTATAGCCGGAAAGAAAATCGAAAACACGCATTAATTGAACCCCCTCAGGCATTTCGTTATGGTCACATGTTCGGAAACGAAATTATGCTCTCCTTAATGTTCAGTGGGCGTTAAGTAACAGAACTTCATCGTATTTCTGTTTGTCGTTCGGGAATAAAAAAAAGAGCGACATTCTAAATCGAATTAGAGTTTTGAATAAGCGCTTCCCTTCGAATAAAGTAGATTGTATTTTTAACTTTTAAAAACTCATTTTGGTAGGAGCTGGTTTTAAAGGAAATAAATTTTATGGTTGTAGGCACGAGGGGTTAAGCAACTTTAATTTTATTACTCTGTGAGCACCATTATCTTTTTTTATGTTCAATAATTCTTAAGACTTTTTTACTAACTGTTAAGTGACTGTTGAAGAGGCCGAGAAAAGAAAAAGTAGTGTAAAGTCAATTTTAAAAATATTTTATGAGCGACTAAATGAAGGTTTCATTTTGCTTCTAAATGATAAATATTTCTACTATAATACAACTATGACATAAAATATTCAACACGCGTTATACATGCTCTATAACTTTATCCCCCGTCACTTTTCAAAGCGACTTTGTTAACTAAAGATTTTTAATCAAGACTTTGTTAAATCAAGACTCTCTCATTCAATTGTTGAAGTTTTACCCACCCTGTCTTATTAAGACATTTCTCCAGCTGGCTCATGCTTATAAATTCCGAAATTTTTTTAATCTCTTATTGGACTGTATATTAGAAATACAAAGATCTCCCAAATTGGTTTGCATTTATCATAAAATATATAAAAGATTTTCAAAATGTAGAAAATTATATATTGAACTTTTGGAAAGAATAAAAAGATACTTTTAAGCAAACAACTACCATGATAATTTTTTAATCAAAACTAGAACAAAGTATTACTTACATGAAACTTACAGACCACGCTTAGCAAAAACTCACAGCATCTGTCATTCTATATTAATTCATTAATGTTATCATTATTATTACTTCTTCATAATTAGATTATACATTTCTGTGTATCTTACGAAGCTGCATGTAGCTTCAAACGCGAAATAATAAAATGAATAATGTTTCGTACTGAGCAAAGAGACACAAAAATTTAAAATTAGACAAGGTCATTTGATTTTTGTCCTGTATAGTCTTGCTGTAGAGAACTTTAAAAAAAATTTGTTTCAGTTTGAAAATAAAACATCTTATATCTATGTTTATTGGGTAAAACATTAGACCTTAAAGCGCTGAATCCCACATGCGACGTCATTTTTCACATCAAACAGTCACTGCAATATTGCACGAAACACACTCATATACATGGGGTCGCTAAAGTGCCAAAATATAATAACCAAGTAGAGAAGCCTAAAATAATGGCAAAATCGAGGATTGTGTCTAATGGATAAGCTAGATATGCATTTTTCCCCAGCATTTACCTTTTTATATCAAGAACCATTTTTAGACTGGTGAGTAAGCGAATTTCCTGCAGGAATAAAATAATCTTCATAACTCGACTTGGATTCTGTATCAAAATTTTAAGATCCTTCAATGCTGATAGAATTCAATCCATTTTTCTTTGCTGTTTCATTCTACCATATTCCTCGATTTTCATTTACAAGTTCAGAACTCCTTAGAGGTCACCACTTCATCGGATAATTCATCTATGTTTATTACATCTACGTAATATTCGTCTTGTGGCTTCAAGAGCCTATAGCGTATTTTTTTCTCTAGTTTTAAGTTTTTGCTACGAAGTAACTGTCTAAAAGAAATTCCTTTTAAGTTGTCTTAAAGTTTCAGTCTCTGACTTAAATCATCTGTGTTTTTCTTCTGATAAACGTGAGAAATGTTACAATATATGATTACTAGCTGAAAACCCGCACTTCGCTACGGAGTACATTCAAATTAAATACAACGGTCAATGTATGCAATTAATGCCAAAGAATATACACACACACACATATATATATATATGTATATATATTTATTTATTTATTTATTTACGACTTAAGTACGACGATCAATGTATACAATTGATGTAAAAATATATATATATATATTTATAAAAAAGTCGTAACGGATATTTTTATACACAAAAATAATGTAGAAGAAAATATTCAAATTAAATCTAATAGGATATACTAAGAATATAGTACTGTCAATATAGTACAGTTTGATGAACATAACTTTTACTGTATTTAAATTTGTTTTGGGATAATGTCCAATCGTCTGCCGCATTAGCAAGAAAAACAATTTTTTTTTTCGTCTATTCCGTTGTTTATTCCGTTGTTATGCACGTGACGATAAATTTATTTAAAGTACCAGAAAAAGAAATCACGTGATCATCATTTAATAAATTAAATTCTAAAAATGAATCTTTAAAAATCCACCAAAAATCAGAAAACGGAGGTAAAGATCCGAAAAAGATTTCATTTTAAAGTAATTTTTAGGATCTTTCTTGTGATATAAATTTTATAACCTTCAAATTAATATTTTAAATGCAAACTTTAAAAAAGTTACTTAAACAGCTGAAAAATTTAATTTTAAAAAATCTAACATGAATTTTTCAAAAATCTCTCCTATTGCACCCCTACACTATAAGAAGAATCGCCATGCAAAATTTCAGCCGTTTAGGTCAAGTGATTTGGTCTGTGCGTTGTATGTCAGTGAGTCAGTCAGTCAATGAGTCTGTCAGTTACGGAACTGTTTTATATATATAGATTGTGCTAAGGAATTATTCTTAACTGGTAGTCCGCAGACCCCCCATTGCTTTGAAACTGAAATTTCAAAAATTTCGAAAAGTGGACTTAACCGATTTGGCTTGAGAATGGCACAACAGACTTATTCGATGACCAAAAATTTATTTGTCATTGAGTGGTGATAATCCTTATTATTTGGAAAATGTAATATTAATGTAAAATGTTAGATGTCAATCATTTGCTTTGACACTAAAATTTCAAAAATTTTGAAACGTGGACTTCACCGATTTGGCTTGGGAATGGCACAACAGACTTATTCGATGACCAAAAATTTATTTGTCATTGAGTGGTGTTAATCCTTATTAGTTGGAAAATTTATTATGAATGTAAAATGTTAGGTGTCAATAAATTGCTTTGGCACTAAAATCTCAAAAATTTTGAAACTTGGACTTCACCGATTTGGCTTGTGAATGGCTCAACAGACTTATTCGATGACCAAAAAATTTATTTGTCATTGTGTGGTGTTAATCCTTATTAGTTGGAAAATTTATTATGAATGTAAAATGTTAGGTGTCAATAAATTGCTTTGACACTAAAATTTCAAAAATTTTGAAACGTGGATTTCATCGATTTGGCTTGGGAATGGCACAACAGACTTATTCGATGACCAAAACTTTATTTGTCATTGAGTGGTGTTAATCCTTATTAGTTTTAAAATTTATTATGAATGTAAAATGTTAGATGTCAATAAATTGCTTTGACACTAAAATCTCAAAAATTTTGAAACGTGGACTTCACCGATTTGGCTTGTGAATGGCTCAACAGACTTATTCGTTGACCAAAAATTTATTTGTCATTGAGTGGTGTTAATCCTTATTAGTTGGAAAATTTATTATTAATGTAAAATGTTAGGTGTCAATCATTTGCTTTGAACTAAAATTTCAAAAATTTCGAAAAGTGGAGCTTGTGAATGGCTCAATAGACTTATTATTCGATGACCAAAAATTTATTTGTCATTGAGTGGTGTTAATCCTTATTATTTGGGAAATTTATTATGAATGTAAAATCTTAGGGATGAATCAATAGCTTTGACAATGAAATTTCAAAAATTTCGAATAGTGGACTCAACCGATTTGGCTTGTGAATAGTTCAAGTAGAAAACCACAATCAGTGTGTTATGGAACTGGGATTAAAAAAAAATAACATATGTGAAAAACTGTCGAGATAATAAACTTTTAAATTTTCCTTAGCTAGTGAAAGAAAACAATAGGCATTAAGGAATCTGAGAGTTCATATTGTGTAATAACACAGACATAAAGACATAATCGGAATTTCTTAATAGTTTTCTCGAAAGATTAGGTTTCGATTTTGATCTTTAATGTGTTTCATCTAGCGGAAAAATGAAAACCAATATAAATTTTGGTTATCCTTATGAAAAAAATCCTTTTTATAAATTAATGTGACTAATTTCAAAATTTTCTGAACAATTTCAGGATTTCTTTATTCCCCCCCCCCAAAAAAAAAAAAAATGGGTAAATATTACTGAATAAGTGAACTGGTCAAAAAATAAGCCTTTATTGGAGACTTCAATCCAACCCATACATTAAGAAGGTTAACAAACTTAAAAATAAAAAGTTATTAACCTGTTCTTTGCTAGAAAATCACAAACAGCAAACATAGAGGTAACAATAAACGTTATGACCTGCACTGTAAAAATGAAATATTGTTTTAGGTATAATGCAAAAATGGAAGCACAACTAGAAAGGTACGAAAGCATGCTTAAGATTCAAAAGTCGGGTACCCAAAAAGGTCAATTCACTACCCAGAGACATGACACCCTGAAATAGAAAGCTCTCTTGACCTGAAGCAGTATATTATTTTTACACCATGTAGCCTTTGCTATCCGAGTATCTGCTATATTGTTCCGTGGCTTTTACACAAGGATTTTTCTAATCATTATGTAGACAAAAAATCCCCTAATAAATCTTAAACAGAAAACATTAAAATATATGATTATTTTGAACGTATTCATACGTTTGTGATTGTTATAAAGACATTCATGGGGTATATCGGTCTAAATTCAGGTCTTTATAACTGTCTTTGTAACTGTAATATGTAGGAATAATGAGTAGAAAGAATTATTGCCTCTAAAGGCGATCTACGCCAAATCTAGTGGCTCGGGCCCTTCCTGCGCATGTGCGAGATGCATTTTGGGTAGCTTGGCGCAGTTGAAGGCGAGCTATCGGTCCTTCTTAAAAACCAGCGGGCAATTGGCATTTTGGTTGTGCACTCTGTAAGTGACCTATTCATGAGTCCGGCGTGGTGCGAGTGGTGAGTGAGGCACGGCAGTGCCAATTAGGCCTAAGTATATTTTTCATGACCATTTTGTAACTGTTAATTCATGATTCATTTTAAATAAATAATTTGTTTTTGCTCCTTAACTAAATGGTCTATGCATTCACTTATTTTAATGTGTAAATTGATTTTCCTATATTGAGTGAACTATCCGATTCCTGATGTACGTAGTACGTAGAATTCCCTATGTACGTAGAACTTTTCTTAGCACGTGGGTCTGGCAGTCAGTCGGTTAACTAGGTTATGTGTATTTATTCTCTAACTTAACTTCTCTAAGCTTTAAGTAAGTTTTGCCGGAGACAACCATTCTGTGTTATTGCTAAAATCAATATATTAATATAAGTAAAATAGTAGCTTTATCTTCACACAACGCAGTGTATACGAGTCGCCATTTTTCGGCCAGCTCAGCTTTCCTATAAGTAAGGCACTGCCATGCCCCACTCACCACTCGCACCACGCCGGAGTCGTGAATAGGTCACCTGCAGAGTGCACGTCCAAAATGCCAACTGCCCGCTGGTTTTTGAGAAGAACCGATAGCTCGCCTCAAACTGCGCGAAGCTACCCAAAATGCATCTCGCACATGCGCAGGAAGGGCCCGAGCCACTAGATTTGCGTAGATCGCTTTTAGTGGCAATAATTCTTTATACTCATTATGCCTACATATTACAGTTAGAAAGACAGTTAGAAAGACCTGAATTTAGACCGATATACTCCATGAATGTCGTTATAACAGTGATATTTAAGTTTACTGGGAAATAAAGGGGATTGACAATATGCAATCTTCATGTATTCAGAAAATCTGATATATATATATATATATATATATATATATATATATATATATATATATATATATATATATATATGTCAATAAGTATTTCTCATTCCCTAACTTACTTAAACTCTCTCCCTAGCAAAAAATTCCCGATAATATTTTATTTTACTAACCCTTATGAAGGCTCATCGGTCTAGGAGACAGGTATTGCACCTGAAGGGTGGGATGGGGGTGGGGGTGGGGGTGATCAGATCGTTGAGGGTTTGTGCGTTCTTCAGTCTGGTCCTGGCCTTTAAGTACAACACATCGGAGATTTTCGCCCGCTCGTATTTTGTCGCTAAATTTAATCTTTGTAAATCATAGTCGGTCTTTTGGACCGATGAGCCTTGAACTGATTTAACTTTTTGCCGGTATGTATGACCGATAAACCTTGAACCGTACTAATTATTTGTCAGTCTGCATGCATTCTATTTCTAAGATCTTAGTTCTATTGTTGTAGCTAGCATGGCTGGAAGAATTCGTCCTGTTTCACAACGAACCAGACATTTTGTCTCTCTCCCACTATCACAGATTCAGGAGTCGGATTGTGAAATTTTTGTTGAATAATCTATTTTTGTTGAATGATCTATTTACCCTTTTCAAGAATGAGAGGTGTGTCAGTAGTTTTGCATTAAATGACTTATAACTGCGAAAAACTTATAAAAATAGGAAAATATCCTAATTTTATAGCGTGGAGGCCTGTGAGACCTATAAGCTGGGGAACAGTGTAAAGACAGATGAGCCTACGTAAGGATTAACCTTTTCTAACTTTCCGTAATTTTTTAATGACGAAAATGACTGTGAGAAAATACACAACTTGCAGTTTTAGACTACAGAGCAATACCCAGGTGAGACGATCGCATAAGGGCCTGTTCACATAGGAGTCCGTTGCGTAGCGTTAAGGAAAACATGACGTTGAGACGAAAATAAACCAATCATAGGCGTTAAAAATTTCATTCCTAATCGTTTGGAGGTATATGATTGGTTTATTTTCGTCTCAACGTCATCTTTTCCTTAACGCAACGCAACGGACTCCTATGTGAACAGGTCCTAAGTCCGGAATTTGCCGACTAATGAAATTCTGACTACGAGGAGATTCCATTTAAATAATTTAGGGGTAAGAAGTGATGCATAATTGCCTTTTTACACTCTTCAGAAAATCGAGGATCGCTCGGTATGGAAGACCTCATCTTTCTAATTTTCAGATATTTATTTATAAAGAGAACACGCTTTAGTTTAACCGTTCATCGGGCGCGACCGTGTATAAAGTGCAACATTTTCGTAATTTTGAATGGTTTGTTTTTACATGTAAGGTTTGAATGTTCTTAGCAGTTTCTATTTATAGCTACACCCTTTCTAATGCAGGTCTGATTTTCTTACCTATGTATTCCTTTCCATTCACTTGTTTGTCGTGATTTAACCGTGGTAAACCAGCGATTATACTGGATTACAATACGACAAAAGCAGGAGTTGATGGAGTCGATGAAATGTGCAGCTATTACACGGTATCCCGCATATCACGAAGATGGTCAATCTCATTGTTTTTTTAGGTTTTTGGACATAATAGGAAGCAATTCGCAAGTTGTCCTTAGATCCAATAAACTGGACAAATTTGAAATAAGTCTATTGTATCGCCATTCTTTGGCCTTTAATTATAAATATATGTCGATATTATCAACATTTTATATCTTGTCATAAAACTCAGAATCATGATTTTCAATTTCAAAAGAAAAAGTTGATTACAGAAGGAATAACCAAGGTTGAAAGAGACGTTTGCACTTTATGCAACGCGCGCTGTGCTGGTGTTCCAAAAATTGGCACGCCCGCTGAAGGGCTAATAAATACACAGAGCCTTTTAAAGTCTACATCTTAAAATTAAAAAAAAAGAAAACGATAATAATGGCAGCTGCTTTTAACCCTTTCAGGGGCAACAACCTTCCCTGTTTGCACGGTGCAGGTTTTTTCCCCGAGTTTTTTAACCTAAAGAATCTTGAAAAATTTTCCAATTAAATATTGCAAAATGCTTTTACTTCTTTAAATTGATGACAGATGGCAGTACTAGCCCTTTTTCTGCTCATTTAACTGGAATACATTGAATGCAAGTTAAAAAAAGTGTCCAGATTTAGGCGTTTGCACTGTGCAAACGGCGCCCTTCAAAGGGTTAAACTAAATAATATTCCCGTTCATCAAGCCGTAGAGCGTAATGTTAACGGAAAATTCCCGTATGTTCGAGAAAAACTATTTATTTCGAAATTAGTTGCCATTATTTGTTGTTGTTGTTGCTTATCCTCCAGTGTCAGACGAAGTCAGACGAAATCCATTAGTCCGTTGACTCTCAGGAAGTCGAGCGCAAGGAGAGGATCGCGATAGATATCCTCTCTAGACAGGCCCATGCATTACTTTAAATGCTCTGCAGAAACCTGGTGGTCGTGGCACTTGGTGCAGGTGGTCAAGTCCTTCCTGCCCTCAGTAAATGAGAGGTACTTGATATGACCGCTTGCGAGTCTTGGAAGCACAGTCCGGGAGCCTCTGACACATTGGAGGTCTAGAAAAATCCCGGCTTAATACACATATACCAATAATGGATGGGGAGGGATGCTCTCTCCACTCAGTCAAAATCTTTGATTTTTTCCCATAAATATAATTCCTGAAAAGTCAAGGCGGAAGAGGAGGGGATGAAGTGACTCCTTAGCTAGTTTATCCCGCCATTTCGGTCCCGTGAATGTCCACATGAGATAGTATCCCTGAATATGGACATCATGACTTAACGAAATCATTTTTAGCTTAAAACCCTTTCGTGGGCCTAGGGAAGATGACTTCCCACCTACACGATCTTAGGAAATACACCTGCGGGAAGCGCAAAACCCACTATAATATATTGGTCTCGCTATTATAATGTTGGAAAGAATAATTCCAACTTCAGTTTTGTGTTGCCATCTAGTTTCCAGCAATTGAAACAGAAATAGTGCATATGTTATTAAGTTCGGAAGCCGGTTCTGTGAAATCTGTTCCGCTCTGACACCTCTGTTGATACATATTTGTTCTACGCAACTGAATGGCGAATAAATAAACGGAATACAAGTTTAGACCAGCTGACATTCCGTATAGCATTAGCTCGTCAGCAAATAGACGGATATTATTCAAGAGAAAGGAAAGGTCGTTCTGCTAGCTTCCAAGCGAAAAAGTGTGCAGTTCCAGATGATGTGCGATTAGCCAGTGTGGGAAACCAAAGGTGATGCCAAAGATGTTTTCAAACTATAGACGATGTAGGAAATGTAGCACAAAAGCACAAGAAAAGAGGACCCGCTACATGTGTGCAGAATGTGATGCACCCTTGTGCATTGCAACATGCTTCTCATCTTTTTATGGCAAATAATCATCATTAAATTCAATTTTTTTTATGTCCGTAGATAGTTCCTTGGGAAGTATGCTTCCGGCCTCTAAAATTTAAATTTAAAATTGAAATTCCGTAAAATAAAATACCGGGTGGTTATAATTAAACTTCCCCTATAAACGGTATCCTACAACGCAAACGGGTGAAAGGAATGCAACGAAATTTTGTATATGGGCTATACACGAGATGCGCTCACGGAATTTTGGACAAAAAATTTAGTTCCAAAATGTCCACCAGAGGAAGCCTTTTCGGGAAAAACACGAAATTTAACACAATAAACGACCAAAACGGAATACAGAAACAATATTAACATTTATTGACTAGTTTTTGATCACCTTGTCATCGAACCACATCAAGTAAAGGTAAGGGAGAAACAAAAAAAGTTCAGTTTGCAGAAACAAGAACAGATTAGGACGAAATTGCAATAGAGGAGCAGTTGTTAAACATGCCCACACTGTCTATCGACTTGAAATTTTGCAGGTGAATGAGGGTGGTCACGTGGAGCAACTTTCCCTACATCGTCCTGGACACGATTAACAACTGCTCCTCTTGTGCAATTTCGTCCTAATCTGTTCTTGTTTCTGCAAATTGAACTATTTTTGTTTCTCCCTTACCTTTACTTAATGTGGTTCAATGACGAGGTGATCAGAAAATAGTCTATAAATGTTAATATTGCTTCTGTATTCCGCTTTGGTCGTTTATTGTGTTAAATTTCATGTTTTTCCCGAAAAGGATCCCTCTGGTGGACATTTTGAAACTAAATAATTTCCCCTAAATTCCGTGAGCGCATCTCGTGTATAGCCCATGTACAAAATTTCGTTGCATTCCGTTCACCCGTTTGCGCTGTAGGATGCGGTTTAATTATAACCACCCGGTATATTTCCTTAAATGCTATTGTTTACGGTATTAGAACGGTCATTAAGGTATTTTATATATATATATATATATATATATATATATATGTATGTGTGTATATATATATATGTATGTGTGTATATATATATATGTATGTGTATATATATATATATATATATATATATATATATGTGTGTGTATGTGTATATATACATATATGTATATATATATATATATATATATATATATATATATATATATATATATATATATATATATATATATATATATATTTATATATATATATACATATATATATATATATATATATATATATATATATATATATTTATATATATATATATATATATATATATATATATATATATATATATATATATATATATATATATATATATATATATATATATATATATATATATATATATATATATTCTTGGACACGTATTCTTGGGACACATGCTATCCCATCCCGTAAGGAAAAGGTTAATAATAAAACACAAAAAACTGGGACAACTTTAAAAGAGAAATAAAGGGCTCACGAAAGGGTTAAGCAGGATAGAGATGCTGGTCCTGTCGCCTATAAGTAACCAATTGTTTAGATGTTGGAGAGATCTGCGACTATCAGATAAAAAACCATAGTTCATAAACCATAGTCCATAATCCTTCTCGGAGAGAATTGCCTCGAGTCCCAGTTCTATTGCTATCAATTCGTTTCCGAAAACTGAACATAAGTTGAGATTACGACAACAAAGAATCAAAGAGCCATAATTTGTAGTTTTTCAATTGGCCGTGGAGACACTCTAACGCAGGCCTGCACAACTCGAAATCAGATGAGGGCCATATTACTTTGCGGAAAGCCGCAAGGAAATAGGATACGTGGGAAAGCGAAAAATATTTTATCTAACAAAAATATAATGCTGATTATTTTAAAAATAAAATAAATATAATATTCATTACTGATACAGGGTGGCCCCAAAGTCACCAGACCCTTGTAGAATATAATAACTCTTTTACAATTATTTTTTTAAAAATATTTTGTTTCAGAATATACATCTGCAATCCTTGGAAAATAATTACGGAGAAATTGAAGACAAAGCACCGAGTAAAACTAAGGCATTTTTATAAAGAAAATAAACGATCCATTATTCCAACCCAAAGAGTTCCCATTCATTTTGCGGGGGGTCATCTAAACAAGGATACTCAACATATTCTAGCGGTTTCAAGAACAGGGGTTTGTGAAAGACAGTACCAATACCGTAGACCAGAGCTCCGCAACCTTTTATCTTCCTCGGCACAACAACGTTTTTTTCGATAATTCCGCGGCACACCGCAAGAAAAAGCTTGCAAATATATAAATTACAATAAATACGTATATGTTTTTATTAGATAAAAAAAACACAACAAAATAGCTCTATGTATCAAGATAATTGTAATCATTTAAGTTTTACATAAATCATTTTGAACTGTACACCAACACAAGAACAAAAATATAAAATTATAGTTTAGAAGTTAAAAAAAAAAATTCTCTTTAAAATTTTTATATTAAAATTTGTTTTTTGGTCTTTACTTAAGCCTAACAAATCAAAGTTAATTTAAACATAACTAATTTATTAATGAGATAATTTAGATTGTTTTGATAAATGTGCGTTTTATATTTGCACGTTTTATATTTGGCTCTATAATAGACAGAGCTACAGTTCATGGTCAAGGCCCTTTAAATAGGATCGTTTGTCATTTTCAATTAGAACCAGTGTCGAAGAACTTTGTTCTCTTAAGTATGTCGTAGAAAATAGGAGCAAAAAATGCAATGGCCTTGTCAGAAATTTGTGGATATTCTTCCTTAACTGAAATCCAGAAATATGACGCTCGGGCATACATATAATATATGGCTAACAACATGTTTTTGTTTTGTGTATAATTTCGACCGAGAAAAATTACATATTAACAAAAAGTTAGAGGAATATTTTACTTAGAAATTTTTTTATTTAATGCGGTGGTTAATTTTTTTATTATCATAATCTATAAAAATCACCGTGGTACAGTCAAGATCACCTCGCGGCACACTAGTGTGCCACGCCACAGCGGTTGCTGAGCACTGCCGTAGACAACTCGAACAATCCAGCAATTAAAGACCAACATCCGTGAAGAAACTGAAGGAAGAAGCCAGAAACATTACGAAAGGTGACGGAGCACTCCTTGGAAAGTGCCCGCCATTGTCAAGAACAAAATAGCGGCTATTTGAAGGACGTCATTTACAAAGCCAAGTAAAAACGATTTCCAAGAAGTGTATTTATTGATTATAAAAGAATACATGAGAATTTTAATAAACAAAAGAGTTTAAAATGGTTAAGTAACTTTTGGGTCACCCTGTATATTCTTTTTGCAATATTCTAAATCAAAAAATAATGTACTGTACTTTTTAGGTATTTAATATTATATGTCTTCACAACACGTTTCGTGGTCCGCAGAGTGGGTGCTGGCGGGCCGCATATGGCCCGCGAGCAGTATGTTGTGCAAACCTGCTCTAACCTAATGCTCTTCGGCCTAATAAAAACTGAATTAATCAATTTGAAATTACTCTTTTGAAAACCTCTTTTATCAATTTGAAAACCTCTTTTAAATTTTTCGTATTTTTTAAAGTGTTTTGAGTGCAGTAAAACCTTGTTTATCCGGACTAACTGGGACCATAGGCAACACGGCCAATCAAAAATACGGAAAATCCGGGTAATATGGGTAATAAGCAAAACAAAATCCTTAACTAAGCAGATTTACCGTTTATTACGAAAGAAAACTATGTTTTGTAACAATATTACATAGTATTGTTTGCAAGACATTAAATACATTACATACAATCTTTGTCCAGAAAGTTCGGGGCATGTGTCTATAGTTACAATGGATAGTTGTTTTACAGGAAACAGCTGTTACTGTCCTTCGAAATACGCCGTCCCTGTACTCGGTAATGCACATCTGGGAACGGCTGTACATTGCACAGCCATTCCCAGATGTGCATTAGCGCGTACAGCGTGGATACTCCTGGCGTAGTCGTCTTTAGTGATGGCCTTCAGTTGGGTCGTAGCATTACGCTGGATGTCCGAAATGTCCGAAAATTTGTGGGACTGTTTCTGTCCTTCGAGGCAATCCCCGTACGCGGTAATGCACATCTGGGAATGGCTGTACAATGTACAGCCATTCCCAGATGTGCATTAACGCGTACAGTGCACAAGTCTTGGAAACTCCTGGCGTAGTCTTCTTTTGGGGTGGCCTTCAGCTGGATCGTAGCATTAGATTGGATGTCCGAAATGTCCGAGAACCTGTGGCCCTTCAGGACTGATTTCAAATTGGGAACAAGAAAAAGTCCGGGGAAGTCAAATCTGGGGAGTAGGATGCGTAATTGTGGGACACAACTCGCCTGTTGGCCAGAAACTGCTGCACCAGAAAGGCAGTATGTGGCCGGGAATTGTTGTGAAGCAGGGTCCAGTTGCCTTGCTTGGCGTACTGGGAGCGTACTCGATTGATCCGTTGCAGCAGACGTATCAGTATATCCACGTACTCAGCGGCATTTAACGTGGTGCCCTAAGGAAGGATTTTTTATGGATGAGACCTTCAGAGTCGAAGAAAACCACGAGCATTGTCTCGATGCGGGATTTCTCACTTCGTACCTTCTTGCTTTTCGGCGACCCTGGACCCCACCACTCCATACTCTGACGCTTGCCTTCGGGGTCGTGCTTCAGACACCAGGTCTCGTCACCCGGGACAATGGTTTTCAGGAAATTCGTGCTTCGATTCGCCATGTCTATGAAGTCTCCGCAGGGTTCAAGCCGAATTTGCATTTGTTCAGGCGTCAAAGTGTGGAGCACAAGTCGAGAGCAAAGCTTGCGTTTACCTAAATCCTGGGTCAGTATGAGGTGGGCCATCTCACGAAAAATACCCACTTCCTCCGCTATCATTCGCACTATCCCACGATGATGCTTGGCCAACAATTCCTTCACTTTTTGTAAGTTGTCCGGGGTGCGTGCAGTTGCAGGCCGACCACATCGGGAGGAGTCTTCACTGGTGTCCAGCCCTTCTCGGAAGTGATTAAGACATTCATGCACGCACTTCAAAGTGACACCACGTTCTTCGTAGCTTTAAGCAGCATTTCATGAGTCTATTTCACGGATTTTCTAAGTTTGAAACAGAAGAGCATATTCATTCACTGATCCATTTTTAATTTCGACCGAGCGCACAACACCTTCACTCTACAATGAACTGTTTCCACACGATAAGCTAACTCGCAGCGCCGCCGCTCAGGGACTGGTTCAGACCATTCTTTACCTATCTCGCACGGTAAGCCTCTGTTGCAAACTCTTACCACCGTGAGCACTATGGTGTCATTCACCGAACTTTCTGGACAAAGATTGTATATATATACACTGAGTGGCCAAATTATTATGACCACCCCCTCAATACAATGTTGTACCACCTTTTCCCCTTAATACTGCATGAATTCTTCCTGGCATGGATTCTATGAGATGTTAGTAGGTGGTATGAGGAATTTGAGATCATATCCAATGAATTGCACTTTCCAATTCCTTAAGATTTGATGGTACTGGATCCAGGTGTCTGATGCTCCGTTCGATCTCAACCCACAAATTCTCAATTGGATTGAGATCTGGTAAATGTGCGGGCAAACGAAGCAATGCAAATTACCCGTCATGCTCTTCGAACCATCTGAGGAAAATGCCAGCTTTATGACAAGGAACATTGTCTTGCTGGAAGTTCCATCCCCGGCAGGGTACACCTTTTACATAACAGAATGTACTTGATCTGCGATAACACTTATATACCCTTGAGCATTCAGACGTTGTTTCACGGGAACTAAAGGACCCAAACAAAGCCGAGAAAACATCCCCCAAATCATAATATTGCCTCCAGCAGCTTGAAGTGGTGTGGCAATGCAGTTAGGGGTCCATGCTTTCGTGCTGTTTTCTCCATATTCATACCCTGCCATCTGCATGGCGTAATTTAATACGCGATTCATCGGACCACATGAACCTTTTCCAGTCATCTACTGTCCAATCCTTGTGCTCCTTTGCGAACTGGAGACGTCTACTATTGTTCAAGGCAGACAGCATAGGCTTTCGAACCGGTTTCCATAGCCTATACGGTGTAATGTGCGGCAAACAGTTCGTTCAGAGACGTTCGCAGTTGCTCCTTTATTAAGATTCCCCGCCATTTGACGCACTGTTGCTCTTCTGTTGGACTGAACAACTCTGGCAAGTCTCCTTTCAGATCGAACATTCAGTAGCCTGTGACGTCACACAAGACTGACGTTGAAACCCGGTTTTCTGCTTGGTAGTCCACTCTCTGTAAACATTAATAACTGCTGCTCTCGAACACTTCAAGAGTGCGGCCGTTTTGCTGATACTGGTCCCGACGCTTCGAGCGCCTACAATCATCACGCGTTCAAACTCAGTTAAATCACGGTTTTTTCCTATATCTTCGCAAGCAACCCAGTGCGAATGATGGTTCACTTGTCCTGCATTCCCTTTCTATAGCTATCTGGCCCTCTAGCGGCAACACTGTGACGCAATATATATATACAGTGGAATCTCGATCTATCGTTTTCGAAGGGACTGAGTGTACTAAACGATGGATGGGGGAAAACGATAGATGCGGGAACTTACAAAATAAGTATTAACATTCCTTAAAGTTTGATATCCCTAAAATATATTTACTCACATACATAAATGCATACATAACTGTAGTGGAATTGAAGATAAAATTACAAAGTTGTACTGAAATCCAAGATAACAATAATAAAAAAAGAAATACACGTAGGTACACAGGAGTTTTGATTCAAATAAGAGAATTTAATCTTTGCTTGTTTTTGGCGGTTTACTCTCCACAAATAAACAATGTTTTTTCTGTGTTGCAAATTGCATTCTTTTCGTTGTGAATTATTGCGTGAGAGTATAAAGAAGCGTCAGCCTTGAATCGTTTGTAAGTAGAACAATTCCATTGTACTGGATGGGGTCCTACATAAGAACTCCAGGAAGTTCTGCTTCCGGATGAAACCCTCATTGGCCAGTGTAGAACTGCAGCAATCAAAAACTTTTCACACACTAGACCAAACATCCCAAGGCCAAGGGACCAAACATCCCAAGGCCTCCATCCCAAGGCCAAGGGAAAAGCCAGAGGACAGCAGGAACCACGCAGGTCGGCTGACTGTGAGCCATTGCTGATAAGAACAGAAATGTTGAATAGTCGGAGAATTTGGAATGCGTTTCCGAAAATAGGATACCTCAGGGGCTATAGAATTAAGGAACACCAACGACGAACAAATAATGGGAGTGGTACGATTATGCGAAACCAGGCTAAACAGAAGAGAACAAGAATCGAGAGCGTACATCTCAAATGCTCTGCTAATTGTTAAATAAGAGCGTCATTCTAGCTCAATCCAAACATTTATGTTTCAGGTCTAGTTATTAGGAAAAAACGATCGATCCGATAAATTAATGTGAAGCTGCGATATTCTGAACGAATATTTTGGGAAAACGATGGATCGAGGAACGATCCATGTGGTCTGTTTTGCTTTGTTTCTATGGAATTTATTCGGGACTGGATGAAATAAACGATGCATGCGGGGAAGAGATTCCACCGTATATATATATACTGTACATTGAATCAAATTAAAACGCGAATATCTGGCGTACTTATAGTTACGCACTTGCTATTATAGTTAAAAATTATTATCTAATGTGAACATTAAATTTAAAAAATGTCTACAAATCTGTTCCGAATTATCCAGAGATCCGGATGAACAAGGGCCGGAGGAATAAGGTTTTACTGTATTCATGTTATACTTATTTAACAAGATTTATGAAAGAAAGCATCATTTTACTACAGTGAAAAAAAAAATCAAACTTTTTAATTTTGCTTCTTTATGAAAAAAAATTAAGCAAAAGAATGAAAATACTTCCTTATTTGAACATAATTTTATTAGTCTCACACACAGATAATATCTTTACACATATGTGATATATTACGTAACAAACCAGCAAGATGTTGTATATACATATATAATGTTCCTCTTTATAGATCACAATTCTAGAAACTCTTTGAGGTTTGGACCCATACAGATCACGTGGTCCCTTTTTCATTCTACTGGATACGAAGCATTTTGGTTTTTTAGAGCGAAATTTGAATGAACTTCCGTGAACAAAGCGGACGCAGCTTCATTATTGATATATGACCAGGGCACGTTTTCAAGTTTTATTTGAAGAAAATTCAGTTGCCTAGCAAACTGACATAAAGGTTCAAAACATATTTTAAAGAAAGTTAATGACTTTGTGTATAATTATATTCTATGATGTGATTAGGCATACATTCGTCTATTCCACTATTTAAAACATAGAAAACTTGACGTGTGGGATTAAGGAACATCACTTGTTGAAGCTGGTGCAACGAAACTTCGAAACAAGCACTTTTACAAATTATTAGTGTCTAAAGTTAAAATTCATGGGCTAAGCATCTCATGGAAATTAGAGTTTTACTCTTAAATTATCTATTATTTAAACTATTCAGTATACCCTAATTTTTGGTCTGTACTAAATACTAAAATCTTTGAAAATAAAAATTATACATATATACATACATATATATATATATATATATATATATATATATATATATATATATATATATATATATATGCATATATATATGCATATATATATCACTGTCTCTTAGGCGGCTAGACATGGTACCAAAGAAAGTGGCCGTTTTGAGGGGTGGCTCGCTAGAGGAGTTTCTCTGTGCGTATATATATATATATATATATATATATATATATATATATATATATATATATATATATATATATATATATATACATATATATAATATATATGTGTGTGTGTACGTACATACAAAATGCGCATTAAATATTCTTATCTTTTATTTCCCTAAAAATTTATAGACTGATAATACTATACATAAGAGAAAAATTATACTTCCCTAACAAGGATTTAAATCCAATGAAGTGCTAGTATGCGATGTGTTCAGAATATATTTTCATGATTAAATGACTAGTATTGTAAGTTCAATGATAAAAGCAGTTAAATGACGTAAGTGAGTTAATATAATGAAGTAATTAACAATTATTATTGAATTAAATAATTGTTTCAAAATGCCAAATGTTCACGGAAGACCAAACATATTTGAATGCAAATTCTTAAATAATCATGCTTAAAGATTTAACACTGAATGATGCAAAATAGCTATTTAAAACATTAAAAACATATTTAAAAACAGCAATTTAAAACACTTAACTGACAAAATAATTTCTTAGGTGAAAACTGTACTGGAGAAATATACATTTTTCTATTACTATCATAAGTATCCCTTGTTAGTTTGAAATTATAATTATTTTCCTGATGGCATTGAATCAAGCTATTTTGATCTCATATACACTCAGTAAGTCGTAACACAGAAATTATTTTGCCTTATAAGTCTTAAAGAAAGATAATTTTATCAACGACAGTTGCACTAGCTTTATGATCTCATTAGTTTTTGAACTTACCTAAAGCTCATTGCACATACCTAAAACATTTCTAATAATACAAAAAACATTTCTAAGCCTGCAATACTCTTACGAAAGTATAAAAAGTCTACTTTCTGCTTTATTTTGTTTTCTATATTTCTTTTTTGGAATTAAGGTATCCGACTATGTTTAAACACGTTTAAATTATCTTTATAACTGTTGTGTAAAGAATGTAAGTTTTTGTTTCAAAATCTGCTTTTAGATTTTTTCTACGATCACTAGAAATGAAATTAGAGGGTTTGAAAGAAGGGCAGCAGCTGTCAATTTCAGTACATGTCAAAACTTTAATAGTGCTTCTAAAGAACTTAATTTTCAACAAAAATTGTCATAACTTAAAATATAATCATGATATGTCTGCGAAATTTTTCAGGCGTGTTTTTCATAATACTAAGAAGTTAACGAATTACAGATTAGGCTCTAGGTATATTATTTGTATGTTTACAGCTGCATTTGTGAACAATCTCATGAGAAATTACTGAAATTTTACATGTATTGCATGTAATTGCCTGTATATTGTTTAGATTTCAAGATACCGATTAGGTTTTCCTTTATTACTTTCAAGAAGGCTAACATGATAATAAGAAATTAAATGTCATATACAAAACTTCCTTTTAGAACTAGAGCCGTTTTTGTAAAAATTTGCTAAATTTCGATCGAAACGCCTCAATTTTGTAAAAAGTTGTATAGTAATGGTCTATTTTTTAATCATTTTCCTATTTTGGTGCTATATTCCCTTAAGAAACAGGGCAAAAAATTTCGCAAGTAAAGTTTTTTAAAAAAGACAACTACGAATGTAGTCGGATACCTTAAGAACTTTTATTTGATTGCCTATTATATAAAATCAATTTTATCATGCTAGAAATGATTATTTTTCAGGGACATTTTGAGGCAATTTAATCACGTGCTTACGTGTGTGTAATTTTAAAGATAGCAATGAAATATTGAATAAAGTTTCTCACCATGCTATTTTGATAAACAAGGTTTAGATTTTAGAAATTTAATGCTTTTGTATTACATGTATTATATTTCTAAATTAAATTCCATCAAAGTGTTTATGTAACAATATCATAAGGTCTTTTAGATGGCCATTACTTTAATATATATTTTTGGACATAGGTAAATTTATTACATATAAATACTGAGAAAATATTGCGTGTTTCGGTTTTCAGGGTCTATCAGCGATTAAAAACATTCATAGTAGGACTCATACACTAATTATAGCAATAATTATTACTTACGGCTCTTACCATTACCCTGAATAATTCCAAAACACAGTATATAAGTTGATTACTACGTTTATAAAATCATTAAACAGTTCTTAAACCTTAAAAAATTATTCTTTATTTTTTTTAATCTCTATTCTTTAATCGTTCTTCGTAAACATCATGGCTTTTATCCCATTTTTTTTCTATTTAAAGGCATTATTTCAGACCTTTAAAATATTTTCAAGGCTATTCATGTTGGAATGTAACTTACAGGAAATGCAATCAATCGAAAAACCTATCGAGTGCAAAAAGGTGTCGGGGTTTTTTTGATTTACAGCCCCACTTTCAAAATGAATACCGTGTGATGCAACCATCGATATAAACGATACATTTAAAGAAAATTTCCAGTTCATCAAAATTGTGTCGATATCATTTCCTTTTCACTTGAACGCTAAAAATAAAGTGGAAAGTTCTTCACGCTACTGCGTTAAACATTATTCAAATATTTATATTCTAGATTTTCCGCTATTAGTGGTGGCTATACCCATGCAAGAAAAAGGAAATTTTTAAAGAATATAGTCGTGGAACATTCTACGCAAAAAGAAGATAAATTCACTTTACATTTAAACAATGATATTTCATTTAAATAATCACTTTTTAAACATTACGGACACATAAATGTTAACAATTTTTTCTTTGATAATAATTTTAATATAATTAATTGATAGTACAGAGA
Organism: Dolomedes plantarius; assembly: GCA_907164885.2. Taxonomy (NCBI): domain Eukaryota; kingdom Metazoa; phylum Arthropoda; class Arachnida; order Araneae; family Dolomedidae; genus Dolomedes; species Dolomedes plantarius. The sequence continues at coordinate 145,616,058 of OU015502.1, forward strand.
CAAAAATCTGAATTTGTTAGGATATTGATAATTAGTGATTCAGTAAAAAATTTCTCTGGTTGAGTTATGTAGTAGAGAAATAGTTACGTGCACCTTTCTCTTAGTCATGAAAGATTGCTATTGCAGACTAGCCTCTCTAGTGGTTTTGGGATGTGTTACATAGATTCATTTATTTATTACAAGAATTCAAAATATCTATATAACTTTTATTTATTATAATTTGAAGGTGTTTTAATATATCTGTTATGAAATTTACATTGAAGAAGGCAATTCCTTTTATGTCATTTAAAAGACTTGGTTTCATTTAAATGTAATTAAATAATCTAACTCCTTTTAGAGAGGCATGGAAGTGATGATTATTTTAAGAGGGAACAAGTACAAACATCTAAATTACTTATAAAATGGCTTCTCCATTCGCTATAAACAATCCGTCACAGTACAATTATTGTGCTCGATAACATAAATGTGTGCTTTAAGCATCTACTGTCAACCAACAAAAATTCCAGCATTTGTTTCTTTGAACGCTTCTAGAGTATTTGCTGACACTTTATTTCGAGTTTGGATTTTATTTACATTTAAAGAGGCTAAGTCTCTCTTTGAGAGAAGGACATTTATGCGAAAACCATAATGGGTTTGTCTACTATTAGAAGAATAATGAACCCATTTTTTTTTACATAAAATGAGGTCACAAATACACATCATCCATTATATAAACAATACATTTCTTTTCTCTTTTTGTTTTTCAAATTACAATTTATTACTTCTACACGTATGCGCGCATGCAAAACAAAGTCCACGTTAAAATGCAGAACTTATATCTAACACAGCTTCTACGTCAGCGAATGCCTATGAACTCTAGAAATCACAAATACATTGTAGTCTGTAATAAAATAATAATAATAAGGAAATACTTTTTTCATCTGTCTTTATAGAACCTTAGTAAATATATGATTAATATTTAACACTGTTAAACTTATTCTGTAACTGCTGAGTTTAGGAAGACAAGGGGCTTTCAACCTCGAATTTTTTAATATTCAATTTATAAATCTCTATAGAGAATGCGAATCAATAATATTCTTTTCTACTACATTAAAGATCCTTAGAATTCAAAATAATTATTTTTTGGCAGAAAAATGCCTGTTTAAAAAAAAATTTAAAATGCTAAAATTATTCAAAATGCTCCATTTGCATTCCATATCAATAAAAAAAACCTTAATTTGTTTATTATATGTTTGCCATACGTATATAAATATAGCTGTGCATTTAATTTTTTTTTGTATGAATCTAAAGCCTTAAAATATTATTTCCTATTCTGCCAGTTATTTTCTTATGGTATTTTTTTTTACTTTGTTTCATGGATCGCACTGGTTTTCGGTGCCGAGGGTGTTCGGATCGAATCCCGGCGTCGCGCCGCGAAAAATGCCTCATTTTTTGTTGTCCCTTCATAGGGAGCGATGCTGATCCACCTATGTGGTGCCTCATAATAAAGAGGCAAGCAAAACCGATGGTATAATAGGCGAATGTTTAAAGGGACAAGGCCTCAGCATTGGAAAAAAAAAAAACTTTGTTTCATGGTCTGTAAATTTGAAAAACGGTCGTGGTTTCAAAGTCCTATGCACAGTTTTATGACGAACGACTCGATTAACAGTTCTGAGAAATTTTGAAGAAGTCAAAAGAAAATGAAGGCGCATGGAACATTTTGGAAAAAATTCTAGCATTTTTAAATTTTTAAATTTTTTTTTTGAAAAACAAATCATATTCTTCCACAATATACAGTGGAATCTCGATCTATCGTTTTTCAAGGGACCGGTTGAAATGAACGATAAATGCGGGAAAACGATAGATGCGGACACATAACAAAGCAATATGATCATTGGGACTGGATAAAATGAACGATACATACGGAAAAACGATGGATCCGAAAACCATCGATAGAGATTCCACTGTACTTATTAGGAAATTCTAAGTGACTTCTATGTATTAAAAAGAATATTTATTATTCTCATGTGGTTTAAAGGGTAAAATATTGAGAATTTTTTTTAAAAAAAGAAAGTTGGAGATCCAATGTTCCCTTAATGGAAATGTTTTTCTATATTTATATAAGTTCTTTTCTGTAGCTAAAAGAAAAGTCATGATACATAAATTATTGGTCTCGTAATATTCAGGACAGTAAAATTGAAATGTAGACGCCCGGTGGCGTAGTTGTTAAAAGCTTCAAACTGCCACACCACAGGTCCAGTGTTCGACCCAGCGACTGGGCAAGGTCGACTCAGCCTATCATCCCTTGAGTGGGTCGACAAAATGAGGACCAAGCATGTTCGGGAACTAACTCTGGGGGTCCTGCGGTAGGCTGACCACCTTCCTAAGACATATGCTGTATGCCCACGGTCAAGAAAGCGGAGATTCGTACCACAGGTCTTCGTCCGCAATGGACTGTTGCATCATTGGTAAGTTAGTTAAACTGAAATGTTGCTGGCTTCATGTAAATACTATTAATGTTAATTATTGATTAGTATGAACAATATCACAATATCATATGACAATATCATATGACATTATTTTGGAATCTTCGTTCATAATTTGTTGTTCTTTAAGTATTCGGATAATTACGACGACATTCAGATGACATGTAACATTGCAATATGATTGAAATATAAAATTAATTATGGTCAAAACCAGGAGAGTTTATTTTCTTCATTGGAAAAAAAGTGTGATTTATAATGAAATAACATGGTATCGTATGATTTTTACCATGTTTTATTAACTTGCTTTCTTGTTTGTGTGTTTGTGTGTGTGTGTGTCAAGTACAAATCTTGCAATCGATTTTTAACTAATTTCCTGACTAGATAGACATAGGAAACTTTTAGAATAGCTCAGAGCACGATGACAATGCATTTTTTAAAATTCTTTTAACCATCTTTAAGTAGAATAAATTAATTTTCAGTTATTTTCAGTTAATTCTGTTTTGTAGACTGGAGCGGCCATCTATCGACCGGAACGGGAACGAAAAGTTATATGCAAGTTAACTTCCACTTAACCTCATTTTCTTTCAAGTTGAAGGGATAATTCATCAAAAAAAAATGTTTTTTAAATATTTATTAGTACATAGAATTGTCAAGTTTATATGATCCAACAGAAAATTTAAAAACATGGTATATAAAAAGTTCTTTTTATCTTGTAATTATTTAATTTCATGTGAGGTGAGCTAATTCAAAACAGAAAATAATTGTTCTGAAATCCGCAATTATTTCGCAAAAATTGTAAATGAATAATTTATCCGAATTTAATATTATAATGTACCTGGTGTTTAATTGGTGTTAATAGAATGACGGTAACCACTTCTTTGAGAAATAATATTTTTAATTGAACACGTCTCATAGAATTTTTAAAATTATTTTAGAAATATATTTTAGAAATATAAATTAGAGACTCTGAAAATTATGAGAGGTTTTCATGATGACAAGTCGGGATCATTAAGTTTCAAAAATGAAAGGAAATTTTAAAAAGACTGTTATAAAACCGTTTTTATGATAACCGAAAATAATTATCAACCACATATTATTATTAATAAAAAAGAAGAAAATAATTTAAAGATAACGTTTCAAAAAACAAATAGTAAAAGTTTTTAAAGGGGATCGGCAAAGCTTTATTTAAATGACGTTAAATTGCCCAATTTAAAGAAATATTTTTATATCAAAAGTTAGTTATTCAAATTGTGTATAATTAACTACACCTATTGTCTGTTTATTTATATAGTCTGCAACTCTGCCAACAATGGCTAAAGTTGTAAAAGGAATTTTTTTTTCAAAATATTTTGATTATATACTAAATTTGTTCAAACAAATACACAATTATTAAACTAAAACTGAAATAATTATTTGCCATTTGTCCCAGTACAAAAAAAAAACTTATTTTTAAATGTTTTAGATTTTATTAAACATTTTTAACAAGTTGAATCTTAAGTAAATATTCCCTTACTTTCAATGCATTCTGCATGAAACACCAAAGAGTATAACATTTCAGGGAAAATTACTGATTGTCAATAAAAAAAAATTAGTCATTTACTGACTTTATCTTAAATGTAAAATGAGCCTAGAAAACTTTTTTAGCAGAATTTTTTAATTTAAATTTTTCTAGCTATTGAAGGAGTCCCTCATGCAAGTCTAAGGGACTACACTGGAAATATCCTCGCTGTATTCCCTTATACTTACACTAGCTGAAAACCCGCGCTTCGTTACGGAGTACATTCAAATTAAATACAACGGTCAACGTATGCAGTTTATGCCAAAAAATAAATATATATATTTATAATAAATGCGATGATCAATGTATACAATTGATGTAATTAATATCTATCTATCTATATATATATATATTTATAAAAAAATCGTAAGGGATACGCATTTTCTTTGGATAATATCCAATCGTCTGCTGCATCAGAAAGAGAAAAAAATATTTTTTTTTCTCTATTTAGTTGTTACGCACGTGACGATAAATTTATTGAAAGTACCAGAAAAAGAAATCACGTGATCGGCATTTAATAAATTAAATTCTAAAAAATAATCTTTAAAAATTCCCCAAAAATCTGGAAATGGAGGTAAAAATTCGAAAAAAATTTCATTTTGAAGGAATTTTATGATCTTTCTCGTGATATAAATTTTATAACCCTCAATGTATTATTTTAAATGCAAACGTAAAAAAGGTTTAAAAAACAGCTTAAAAATTTAATTTAAAAAAATCTAAGAATAATTTTTGAAAAATCTTTCTTAGTGCACCCCTACACTATTAGAAGAATCGCCATGCAAATTTTCAGCCCTTTAGGTCCAGCGGCTTGGTCTGTGCGTTGTATGTCAGTCAGTCAGTCAGTGAATGAATGAGTCAGTTACGGAACTGTTTTATATATATAGATAAGCAAACATAAGCAAACCTGCATTTTGTTGATATCCTGACCAACTTTGATACGCTTCGATCTAGCCTTTAGTAAATACAGGGTTGAAAACTAAAAAAATTGAGAAACTTGTGGCATAACTCTTTGGAAGTTAATTTTCAAGAGCTTAAGCATCTTAAACACCCTGAAACTGAAAGCAGATGCAAATCCGAGCTATAAATCCGATGGTCAGGTGACATAGGGCTATTGAAGATAAGAGGCAAGAGGAACAGATGTAAGGACTCTAAATTGTTGCTTATGGATCAACAAAAAAGACAAAAGATACTCGAATTTTTGTGATAGTTCTTACTGCCAACGAAACAGCAGCTACCTCGTCATCTACAGTAAATTCCAAATTCACTTTGAAGCCTTAAATTTCTCGACTAAGCACTCGCTCCAGGATATCTGACGCCGTCAACTGAAGAACCATCTGTTTGAATCTGAAGCTATGATTCAGTTGTGTAATCTCTCTATTCTAAAAGAAAGTAACTGCCGCTGCCGCAGCCGCCGCTGTCAAAAGCTTGTCACGCTATCTCCTCCAAAACCGCTGGGGGTATGGGGTAGAGACCGATACCAATCGATGCAGAACAATGTGGGGAAGAAAGTAAGATATGTCTCATATTCGTCGGACTTTAAGTTTTTTTTTAATTTTATGTTTTGTGGGAAAATATTGACTTTTTCATGTTCAGATTACGATAACTCGTCAAAAAAGGATCGTAGAATTTTTTTTTTACAATCTAAGACTACAGACATTTCTCCTTCAAACAAGACCTCATTTGTTTAAAAATAATTTAAAACAGACTGATATTTTTATAAAAATTGAAAACCCACTTTTTGGAAAAATTTCTGCGTTTCGAGATATATAAATTCGATGCTCTCAGACTTATTATGTTACAAAGAAAATATTTATATCAACTGGAAGACGAAAGCTTTCTCATTCATATAAACTTCATTTCAAGTCTCTATCTTAAAATTTCGATTTTTAATTGAATTTTAAAGAAATACTTCAAAAAAATCTTCTCATTCGCTTCCTTTGCAGAAGGACATGAAAGAAGATCCGATTTTTCACCCATACGCCGACTTCATCCATTTCGCCGGGAGGGGGGGGGGGAGCTTCAACTGTAAACAAATGAATGACTCAAGCGCTGTAAACAACTATTGAGTCATTCATTCACTTGATTCACCAGAGGAGCGAGCGTAGCGAGCCTAGGGGCGAAACCCCTAGTGCTCTGAAAAAGTTTCCAAAGCTACCATCGTAAATTATATCACCGTGACATGTTTGTCAGTTCATTTTATTTGATATGAATCTCCCTTCTCTATTGGTAGAACAGACAGAGAACAAAGTTCATGAAGCTATTGGAAATGCGCCAATTCGTATCCTAGACACTGAACTCAAAAATAACATCTTGCCTATGGCAACAGTTTTCTGTTCTGAAATTATAAATTCAATAGAATGCAATTAATTAAAAAAATTACAGTAAGAAATTGAGTATATATTTGATAGCATGCAAATTTAGTAATGTAATCTTACTCTAAAGATGTCTAACGCTTCCAGCAAATGGACCGATGTATTTTCCATCTCATTTTAACTCAATATTACATTTTAATAATGCAATTCGTAACAATGCTATTCGTAGAAATGCAATTCGCAATAATGCAATTCTCAACTTTAATACCTGTAATATGGAGTTACAGTTTTTTCATCTAGATGATCCTCATCTCGGATAATATTTTTGATAATTTAGTAAAACCCATTTAGGCTGTCCAAAACGCCCCCGAATAATTGATGCATGTAATAAAATGTTTCAAACAGTCAAAGCATTTTAATTATGTTAAAATGAAGTTAGAAAATAATTAAAAAATTTTTTTTTAGCGAAATAACACTCAACGGGCAATTTTTCTTCTAGTTTTTGTTCTATTCGTTTTGGTTGATTGGATGAGGTTTATTGGCACAAGATCAAAAACAGAACAAGCTGTGCCAAACGTAAGAAAAGAGCAGCACGATTATTCCTATAAAAGAAAATAAAAAATAACGGTGACGAATAAAATGTAAAGGCGATAAAATCAGTGTTTACGTGTAAATAAAATGCTATATAAGTGTAAAAGCAATCGTCACTGTGTGAATCGTAGCGTGTGAACCGTGTGAAGTGTAAAAGCAATCATCTATGTATATAAAACAGTTCCGTAACTGACTCACTGACATACAACGCACAGACCAAACCGCTAGACTTAAAGGGCTGACATTTTGCATGGCGATTCTTCTTAGGGTGTAGGGGTGCACTAAGAAAGATTTTTGAAAAATTCTTCTTAGATTTTTTTAAATTAAATTTTTAAGCTGTTTTAGTAACTTTTTTAAAGTTTGCATTTAAAATAATAATGTGAGGGTTATAAAATTTATATCAAGAGAAAGACCATAAAAATTCCTTTAAAATGAAATCTTTTTCGAATCTTTACCTCCATTTTCTGATTTTTGGTGAATTTTTAAAGATTAATTTTTAGAATTTAATTTATTAAATGCCGATCACGTGATTTCTTTTTCTGATACTTTAAATAAATTTATCGTCACGTGTATAACAACTAAATAGACAAAAAATATTTTTTTCTTTCTAATGCAGCAAACGATTGGATATTATCCAAAAAAAATAAATATCCCTTACGATTTTTTATAAATATATATATATATATATATATATATATATATATATATATATATATATATATATATATATATATATATATATATATATATATTTAAATCAATTTTATACATTGATCGTCGTATTTATTATACATATATATATTTATTTATTTTTGGCATTAATTGCATACATTGACTGTTGTATTTAATTTGAATGTACTCCGTAGCGAAGTGCGGGTTTTCAGCTAGTTTAATATAAAAGCATTGGTATATAAATAATAAAAGCAATGATACATAAAGTGTAAAATTTATGGTGTATTAGAAAAGGAGATTAGATCAATGTTATTATTATTAAGTCAGTATTTTTTAAAAGAATGGAAAATAGCTGGGTATTCCCCCAGAAAGTTGTTTAAAGTTAGAAAAGTGGAGCCGAAAAATTTACGATAGAAATTAGTGAGATTTGCACAGTCAATTAAAATACGTCGGACAGAAAGATCGCAATTACTGTGATAGCATACATGGACACTCTCCCCTCTCTGGCAAACGTTTGTGTGTGAATCTGGTGTGTGCCATACTATGACACGCGATTATAACGTCAAATTCCATGACAGATAAAGGCAAACAATAGGATATTTTTGTTTTCTTTAATAACTACGATACGATTTGTGATTTCTTAGAATTCAAACACAATTACTATATCTACAACGTCCATATTGGTGTCTGCTCTTCCCAGATTCAGTATTGTTCTATTTCAACCATAACTGAGAATTGCAAATCAATGACTTTATATAAGCACTGATGAAAAGATAACACCTTCCCATGACACTTGGAATAAACAATTCAACAACTGAAAAAGTCTGCCTATGTTTTCTGTTAATGAAATAATCTTGACATGGATTCAGAATATTATAAATAGAATAATCATATAAAACTAATATTAAAAACTTTTAAACTTTCACAATGTTTCTTCATATTTTCAAGGCAAAAGGATTTTTAGCGTGTTAAAGGCATAAAAATTAAAAAAATAATATTAAATTTTAAATAAGTGGTAATTCATAATATGGACTACCTTTATTAAACAAATAAATGAAAATCTCTCTACAAGACCTGTTATTTAGCCTTCTGATTACTTAACGAGCACCTAAAGATAAGAAAATAAACATGAGAATCCAACAGGTTTTTATTTACCTTAATGGAAGTCTTATAGCTTTAGATGTGACTCAAAATGGTCACAGTCGACTCAGAATCTTAAATTTATTTTATCTAGAGATACTCTATTAAACGATTTACGGAAATATTTATCAAAATATAAGTGTCTATAGACTTGTAATTTACTACTTTGAGTATGTTTACTACACAAAGTAGTAAATTATGCACAAATAATTTTCTACACAAAGTAGTGAATACTAAGTCCGAGAGGTCAAGAGTGATAAAAAATATTGGCTTTAAAATGATCGCGAATTAAAACAATATATTTTTTTTAAACTGGGAGCTAAAAGATGTTCAGTTCCCAATTTTTTTCCCCAAATCTAAAAGTTCCTGTATTTCTTCCTCTTTCTGACTTTTGAGTACGAAAAAAAAAATAATCCTTGTTCTGCTAAAACTTTCTGATATATTTCTGTGACGCGGATTCTCAGCGTCCAGGCCATTTAGCAGCAACGAAGCCATTTTCCTGCTAGCCAAGCCAATGCAAGCTGAAATATCTCGGACATTTTTAAGTTTTCGTAGGCTTTTATGTTTGCCATTAAGTCTCCTTTTACTTTAAATTTGTTATTGTTATTAAGTTTATTTGTAACTTTATATTAACTAGTTGGTACCCGTCAAAACATGACGGCTAGATAGTAAATAAATGTACTAATACACAAATTATACTCACTGACAAATGTTAAAAAGCATAATAATAAAGAAATAATGTGTTTAAGCGGCATTCTGTTTAGTGAGTATCTGAAGCCAGATTTAAAAATGTCACTGAGCATGCTAAGAAAACATTTTTTTAGTTGTAAATTATCACTAATAAAACAGCGCGAAATAAACAATTTCCATCAGGTTTAATCTTATATTTCACAAATAAAATTCTCATAAAAATAAAAATGGCAGAGAGAGATCTGGAGAGACGCCTCGGAATAAACGTGTTTATCATTAAAACATGCCACTGAGCATGCGCGGAAACAGTGAGTTTCTAAATCTAGATTTAAACATGCCACTGAGCATGCGCAGAAATAAATTTTTGATTGTAAATTATCGGTAATTAATAGAAATTGCGGTTACAAAAACCAGATTTGACAAATCTACAGATTACAATCTTTTGTTTAAGACCAAAATGAAGTAAATTGATGCAGTAGTTTTCTCTCACGGACTGCTCAAAAAGTCGGCTTAGCATTTTATAGATGTTCTTTATCTAAAAATGTTTGTTTATTCAGAAAATAAAACCTATATTTGTCTCTAAATGAATCGGTTTGGGGATGATTTTTTGGTACACAAAATGTCCCTGATCAACAAAAAGGTTAGGAACCAATTGTCTAAAGATATTTAAAGATGGACATATTCTCGACTTCCGTTCTGTGTAGGATGCCAAGATTTATTCAGCTTTAACATTTTAAAAAATATGGGTCAGAAAATCTCCTGGAAATCATAAGAAAACAAAAATTTGTTCATAGAAATGAAATTCTGTTTCTTAACAACACTTTATAATGTAAGAATGACATTATTAATAGTGTGTAACGTGAATGAAAGTTAATAAAACACTGAATGTTTTAAAATGATATTTGCAGTAATATTCATTTAATGATGGACTCCAGGTTAGATACATTCAATTATTTCAACGTTATGATAAAAAATACCGTATTTCTTATAACTTAATAATGAGGAATAAGAAGCATAATTAGATTAATTCAACTTCGAGGAATTTTCAAAATATTGATTATTTTCTTCATTACTATAGTTTTTCTTTACATTCATTCAACAGTGAACTATTATGTCGGGTATTTTTAGCTGGTTATATGACTACTTTAAAATTAATGAATATCTGTTGAGAGTTATATATGCACAAATTTCTCGTGATAACACTTTAGTAAAATTTGGGATTTTAATTGATCCGACTCAGAAAGTGTTATATTTACATGTTTTTCTCCAATATCTACTAGCCTTTATCATGTAATTAAACTTTATTTAAAGTGTGTAATCTTACATGGAGAATGAATATATTTTAAAACACGTGCGAAGAAATTTAGAAATTTAGATGAAATGTTTTGAACAACAATCCTTAAAAAATCTACAAGAAAAAAGGTGGCAGGTGTAGTTTCCCAATCGAACGTAAATCGCTACAAATGACTTTAAGAAGAATTTAAGGTGAATTTTAATTTTGTATTTGCACATTTTTAAAGTTATTTATGTCATTGTAATACAAAACTTTTCCCTTACATCAGATCTTATCTAATCTTACGATTTTAAGTAAATGTAAATGAAATCAAAACATTAATATACGTAGTTAAACTAAAAAATAAGGAATCATAAAGAATTTTTTTTTATGAATAAAATAGAATTCTAATCTTCAGCAGGTCATGCAACTGTATTTATACACATTAGCTTTTGCTTAACCCTTTGAGAGGCTCAGTTTGCACAGTGCAAACGCCTAAATCTAGTCTTCTTTTCACTTGCATTCAATTAATTCTAGTTAAATGAGCATAAAAATGGTTAGCATTGCCATCTGTTAGCAGTTTAAACAGGTAAAAACATTTTGCTACCTTTAATTGGAAAATTTTCAAGATTCTTTAGGTTTAAAAAATCGGGGGAAAACTTCAACCGTGCAAACGGTGGTGGTTGTTACCCCTGAAAAGGTTAATAAAATCTTTGAGATGTAAATGTTTCCTAAATCGTGCTGATGAATTTTTTGGTCTTCGTGTTTTATCTTCGGAGGAAGAATACAGCTGCGTTGATTGACGTTTATTGTTTAACGTGATTCTGGTGGATTTTATAGCTAACTGGTGTTGGATTATTGAGACAATATATTTTTGTGCCTTTCCCAGAAAGAGAATGATTAGATTCATTACAATTTTATAAATAAGTAAACAGCGCCAACTTGTAGCCGTAGGGAAAGCAGGGAATAAATTTTTGGGCTGTGCATTATTAATCAGAAATCGAAATATAGAACCGCCAAAGCGGTACAGCCGTTAATCTTGCAGATTCTCGAGCCATATTTAAGCTGGCAAGTTTTTCTCTTAGTATTTTTCTGTTAACAGAGAGGCAAATGTATATTTCAGGATTCTGTTAGCTCCAGTTGAATGTAGATCTTTCATGGCAATACCCATGTTTTTCAACAATCTTCAAGGCGATTGTTCTCATTTTGACGGATTAACGTTTCTGCCTTCGTCTGGTAGAATTTCCAATAAAGCAAGTAATATCACATTGCTTTTGCGACGTTTAAAGGGACAATGGACCTTCAACCTTGATTTTTTTTTTCAATTTTTTAACTCTATATACAGAATCAGAATAAATAATACTCTTTTTTACTACACTGAAAACCCTTAGATTTCAAAATAAGGATATTTTGGCAGAATAATGCGTGGCTTTCAAAAAAAAATTTCAAAAATGCTAGAACTTTTCAAAATGCTCTAAGCGGATTCTATGTTATTTGAAAACCTAAATTTTTTTAATGTACGTTTACCATACATATATAAATATAACTGTGCATTGAATTTTATTTTTTGCAATTTTTTTTTTGTTTTGAATTAAAAGCCATAAATATTTTTTTCGTCTGCCTACTAATTTTTCTGTGTTTTTACTTTATTTCGTGGGTCTATGGATTTGAAAAATATTTGAGTTTTCAAAGAAATGTGCACAATTTTGTGAAAAACTCTTCAATAAACAATCCCGAGAAATTTTGAAGAAATCGGAAGAAAATGAATGCTCATGGAGCATTTTAAAAATTTCCAACATTTTTGAATAATTTTTTGAAACACAACTCTTATTCTTTCACAAAATGCCTATTTCCGAACTCTAAGAGTCTTCAATATAGTAAAAGACAGTACTAATTATTCTCATTTTGTACATAGAGTAAATAGGTCCACTGTCCCCTTAAGGGGACAGTGGACCTTCAAACGTATCTTTTTTTTGTTTTGAATGGATTTGCTTGAAATTTGAATATGGATTAGTACCATAGATATGTAAAAGTGGTTAAAATTTAATGATGAAATATTAATAACTTATGAATTATTAATTATTAATTATATCAAAAATTGGCTTAATTAAAAATGTTCCATGCGCATTTCTTTTGCATATAATATGGTAATTTTTATCTACAGGATACCTTATAGAACTAACAATGAAACTTATTGCTTCTTTTAAGCATTCATTAAAAATATAAAGAGAAAAAATAATAATAGTGAAAACACCCTTTTTATGACGAAAAATACCTATAAATCATCTTTTCGAGTACAAAATTTAGAAATTCTCAGCTACGAAGCATAATTATTTTCAATTAGATTTATTTGATATACAGTTTAGTATATAAAACTTAAATTTCAAGGCAATACTATACTTAGAAATGCACCCGGAGTAGTTTAAATATTCGTATGACCTAAAAATTTTTATTTTGAGAAAAACACATTTTAAAGTTATTGCTATTAGTAACCACATAATATCTAAATTGAATCCAGATGCCTATAACTAGGACAGTAATCACAGAAATAAAAAATTCTTTTTGCAACACATTCCTACTCCTCCGTAGTTTCACAATTCAATAAAATAAAAAAATCGAATTTTTGGAGAATTTCACAATTTTGAAAGTCTACTGTCCCCTTAACAGAAGAAGAAAAAAAAATGAATTCAATTTATAGCACCTTATTTAGCATCTAAAGTTTTGAACTGAGAGTTTTATAGTTTTTATTTTATTTATTATTTTAATTTTTGAAATTTTTCGCCTTTCTATTTCAATTTTATTTTCTAATAAAATTAAATTTTGTAGAGATATACATCAGTTAATCTCCCGTGCCAGGAGATGGCCGAATGGCTAGGGAGCTAGCATTTGGTTCAGATCCTGTGCGTTCGCGTCCCACTGTTGGCATGGATGTTTGTAGCCGTTCGGAATCGGCTTTAAACAGTAGGTGCCGGTTTCTAATAACCCTTCGTGTAGCAAAAAGTTGACTGTAGCACTCAAAACCAAACCAAACCAAACTTAATATCCCGTAGAAAATTATCGACAAAAATATTTGAAATTTTAGAAACCCCACGCTTTCTATTACAATATCTATCTTCACAGACAAAAGAAATAAAGAATCCATAAAACACGCATTTGCTAATCTGCATTGGGAAAATACCAAAGAGGAAGACTTGTAACAGCTGGGGCGGAGTTTGCACAGTGCAAACGTCTAAATCTAGTCTTCTTTTCACTTGAATTCAATGTATTCCAGTTAAATGAGCAGAAAAATGGTTAGTACTGCCATCTGTTATCAGATTAAAGAAGTAAAAACGTTTTGCAACCTTTAATCGGAATTTTTTTCAAGATTCTTTAGGTTAAAAAAAATAATCGGGGGGAAAAAGTCTGCACCGTGCAAACGGGGGAGGTTGTTTCTCCTTGAAAGGGTTAAGACTGGGATTGAAGAATTGCGATGCCAACTGATGAGCCGCCTGAAATAATATAGTTTTTTTAATAAAAAGGAACCAGAAAACTTCGGCAGACTTTCATAATATCTCGATACCAGAAATTCACAAATTATTGTGTTATTCGCTCACAATCCGATGATTTTTGGCACAAACTTCAGGCGAAGTTCGTGGCACCCAAAAAAGGTCCGTGTTTCGAGTTCACACAACAACACTCTCCATCTCTCCGACACTTGCAACAACTGCGAGACAGCCCCCTCTAATATCCAGCGAGTTAGCTCCTCCGGAGACGCCAATTCCCCCAGGGCTTCGTTTGTCCTCACGACACCAGGCAGTCCCCGTCGGTGCATCCCGGACTCGTCTGGTTCGAGTCCTTGTGTTTGCTCGTCTTCTTGCTAGTCCGTCGGATCAGGCTGCGACTCCGGGGTTTGGTGGATTTCTGTGACCCGGACTGCTGGGGAGAAGAGGGTTCAGGGCTGCTCTCGGCCTGCTGTTCCCGCTGGGGACTCAGGCTGCTGTTGAACCTGCAAAAAAAGATAAACAGAACGATTATAGGCGAGTAACAGTGATATGTTGTTTAAACAGGAAAACCAACGTAAATAAAGGGCAAATAAGATGAAATTATTTTGCATACGGCCGTTTCGAAGCTACATAGGAGCTTCTTCATCAGTGCAATGAGCTTGGCCGGCAGCTCAAAAAAGCCGAAGTCTAAGCGACCAGACCCAGTGCACACGCACTTAAATAACCCGCGCGTGCAAAGGCACGAAGCAGCGGAGAGGCCGAAATAGGGCAAGCAGTGCCATCTAGTGGCAAAAAGTGGGGGGAAAATGGAAAAATTGAAGAAACAAGCCAACACAGCTAAATGTTGTTTGCCGATGCGGGGAAATGTCAGTGAAGACATTCACACTTTAACGGCGAGAATCGTTGGTGGCTTTCAATGGAGGCACCGTATAGGTAAACGAACACTGCCCCCTGGTACCACCTCGATTTAGACCGAGCTAGTCTCTTGATGTTAACGGTCAATCGTATAGTGTCGTTGCATCACAGAAAAGTAAAATGACTAAATCAGTGACAGCCTAACCGTTGCAGAAGTAAGTACTTGAAAATAATTGAACAATTATTTCAGGTTTTTTTTCCCTGCAGTAGTAAAAAAATAATTTGAAGTCGGAATTAGATGTTCTTCTTTTTTTTACTTGCCAAATTGGTTAAGTCCCTTAGTCAAGCAAAATTGTCTTAATGATAATGATGACTTCAAGGATATTATATCTTATTGATTGTACATGTTGTCAGTTAAAAGCTCCATATTCAATAATACATTCCACATTGTTTATTTCTATTTACATTTACAGAGGAATTTAAGAAAAACAATGTATTTTATCAGTTTTCTGCACTTTTTGTTTTATGTTTTTGTTTTACTTTATATTTGGGAAGTGAGCCTCTCATATCACAATATCTCCACACACTTTGCACTATAAAAGCTCTATTATTGCCAAATAAATTATAAGAGCATTAATATCGTTTAATCTATTGAAATCTATTGAAATCTAGGAATGTTTGATATGCATACAGAAAACAAAGCCAATTTAAAATGCGAAACATGCTCAGACGTTTGCAGTGACAGCACAGTGTGTCGAAAATAATAGTAATTTCAGCAGCATTTTCCTCCGTATCTACAAACTCATAATGTTCTGTTATAATATTAGCTGTTGAACATTCATATAACTATAAAGTGTGATTGCAAATCGACAAACAATTCCTGAACGAAGAGAATATATGTAAATTTATCAGAGTAAACTTTCTTACATCAATGTGTACGTCTTAAGTGGTTAAACTTGCCAGCCTTAGGGCCGTGGCGGCCTTGTGGTACACCGTGCTGGTTTTCGTTGCTGAGGGTGCTCGGATCGCATCCTGGCGAAGCGCCACTAAAATGCCTCCGTTTGTTTCGTCCCTTCATAGGGGGCAATGCTGGTCCACCTATATGGCGCCCCCATAATAAAATGGCCAGCAAAACTGCGGTAAATTATAAATGAATGTCTTCGCGACAAGTGCCTCCGCGTTGAAAAAAAAAGAAAAACTTACCAGCCATCCTTATTCTATACTAGCCGGGCTCCACCCGGCTAGGCTCGGGCTTCGCCTAGCTACGCTCAAGCCATCCGTGTAACATATTTATGTACTTCGGGCCCCACAAAAGAAAAAAAAAGCCTACAAATGTATTAAATTCAAGTGAACAAATTCGTTTCAATTTTCATTCCCGTCGCTGCCGACAGATGGCAGCACCACTGCACCAAATGATTTGGTTTCTCAGCAGTGAGTGATATTAGAATGAAAATATCTCTAAAACTACTGAATTAACAGAATAAGTGTACGCAGAAAAAATTATCAGTTTTCGAAGCTCTTTCCAAATATGTAACATTTATGTACTTTCATGAAAAAAAAATACACCGATTTTCCTGTATATTTGTCGGTCATTTTTTTTCGAGGAGTGACCCGCCCGGATGAGTTACGGTCACGTGATCCGACATCCACTTGTCCCTTTATTAGTATAGATTACTACGAATTGGCAAAGTTTTGTTATAGCAATAAATTTTAGCAACAAATTATAGCATATCTTTTCAGTGCAAGAATAGGCGTTTTTGGTGTGTTACGATCGATAGAGTTGAGCTATCTTGCAGCTTACCTGAGTGGTTTCCCCATGCTCACGTGCGTGCTAAATCTCCTTTTTAGAGCCTGTGGCTCGGTGGGCACTATTGATATCCCGGCTAGCTGCAGAAATGCGCGGAATATTTCCCGGATATTGGTGTTGTCTTTAGCCGAGCACTCCATAATCTTCGCTTTCACCTTCGGCAGCTCGCAGAAGAGCCATTCATTAACAGTCTCTCTCGACACCTTGTGCCGGTCTTCTGGAATATCACACTTGTTTCCAATTACCTGGAGAGGAAAAACAGAACTCAGCACTGTAAACAGAAATAATTTTTAGAAGATGGAAGAATAAGGTGTAAGGTATACACAAGATTCGAACTTTTGAGTGAATGAAGCTGCTTGGGATATGCTAATTTCGGCATACGCGCTTAGTATAAATACCATGCAGCGTCATTAAAAAAAAAAGGTGGTTAGGGTTGAAGAAGGTTGTTAAAGTTGACAGATAAGCGATAGGGAGCTACGAGGTATGCAGCTCCAGTACTATCCTGAACTAGTGCTTAGGGGGCCCGAAGTTTACGTGGCAGTACTGCTGGTTTGACTTACTGTTCGTGAGTATTGAAAATATATTGTTCTTGAAAGCTGTATTTATATATTCCGTACAAGTAGTACGTATGCTTATTGCTGTAAAAGCAAATTCTATATGTGCAACGAACTCAATAAACATTGTTTAATTTATAAACTGTGTTTGTTTCAAATTCAAATAGAGTGCCACTTCAAATTATATACACCCAAGTCTGGGTAGAAGTGAGCATAGTTACTCTATAAAGGTCCTTAATATGTGCATTTCTTTCCCCGTGTCATGTTATATTTGCAAAACCAAAAAATTAAACCAAAAGGTTCAGTCTGAATCATCTCGCGAAGCTATATGAACACTAGGCAGAAATTCTAGAACGCCCCGCAATGCAATGAAGGGCGATTTGAGGGGGTCCAGGACACAAAATTGTTCGAATTTTCGAAAAAATTTTTATCGTATTAAAAAATTTTGTGTTCTTTTACTCTTAAAATGACGTTTAAATAATGTTTCTATCTTAATTAGAACAGGAGAAATTACTATTTTTTTTGTAATATTCTAATAGTAGGCAATCGTTGTTTAAACCTGTAAGTGCGTTTTTGTGCATGATGGTTTTGTTCCCCATTTCTCGTCTTTAAATTGTTATAAGTCAAGAACCGTTAAAGATAAATGGTTCAAACTTGTAACATGTCTTTTCAACTATTTTACTTTAATTTTGATTCAGCAAATATTTACTTTTGAAAATATGATTTTTTAAAAATAAGTTACATATTTTATTTTGTAATTTTTCATCTAAATATTTTTAATTTTTTTAAAAATTAATATTTTAAAAAATGGTGAATCGAAATTAAAGCTTATATATTTCTTTTTTAATTAAATGAAAAAATTTTGAAATTCGACAAATAATATTTTGAGTTATAACGATTTTAAATAACCCCCTCCCTTTTATTAAAAATTTTAAATTTTAAAATTATTTAAAAACTTTTTGAGAAGTTTTATGATGTGATTTTGTTTACAAATTATATGTTTAACCATCACAAAAAAATTCAAAATTTTAACTCATTAAATAAAAAAAAAATTTTAAATGTGTTCCGGACCTCCTTAAATGCTATAGCATTCCATCTGAACATAGCTTGCTCAAGAAGGGTGTCTAATTTTCTTACTCCGGAACAGAAAAGGGTACTAGAGAACGTGTAGTTTTTTTTAATATAGAATTCTCGATCAACAACAAATACCCGAAATTTGTGATTAATGTGGATGAGACTTTGTTTTCCCCATCATGATCCAAAAGCTAAGCAACACAGTTCCGGGTTGCAATTCCAGTCATTCCATATGAAAGGACTGAACACGAGAGACATGAAATCTGGTACCCTTAGACAACAAGAAATTGTGAATAAGCAGGTTGTACCACAACACACGCCTGTTAATGCCCGATATTACTAAATTGTACAGAAAATATTCATAATAATATCCGGGGGAAAGTATCCTCAGAGGTTTTCAAAAATATCAATGATTGCTTGAGCAACTTAAGGCTGATGTCTTTTTGGTGCACAGTTGTGCAGGGGCTATGCATTGTAGGATGTCAATATTTTGTTTTTTTCTTGGTTGGTACCGTGTTATAACTCATATGATCATTTACTTCTCTCAGTCGAAGCAATTCAAATGCAAGTCAAGCTTTAGCGCCATGTAAGGTCATTTTTTTCAATCAAGCAGAAATAATTTTTGTTAGTATGCCGAGTAAGTGTGCAGTGTTACTCTAAAAACTGTGACTCTTTCATACATGATATTTTTATAATAAACGTTAACATATAAAAACATACGAAACTGTCACAAGCTACTACACCAATTGAAATCAAAAGGAAACAGTCCCTTTACCGTCTTAGGAAAGACAATGGAAAAACATAAGGGCTTCATTCTCGTCCCTTGACTCAGTTCTAAAATACGGGACCGGCTTGTAGGGGGTAGTGCTGTCTGCCTATATGGTGCCCCCTTAAATGAATACCCAGAAGTCTTGCTGTGTGAGCAATTCACGTCCGGGTGAATGACTAAAACAACAAAAGCCTCCGCATTTGAAATTATTATCAACTAGAAGGTAACCCGCGATTTTGACGTCATAATACTAATAATCACGTCATAATGGAAAATGTATATGAAAGTTAAAAAATATTCCGAATTATCTAACAATATTGCATTTAATCCACGCCTTGTAAAAGCAAACCCTTTCATTATTTTTCATTTATTTAGTTTTTCATACGATTGGAGTAATAGACCGCCATCCAGTTTTTTACAGCTCACTACGCGATATGGATTCTTGAGCTTCTTGATTCATTCACATTCAAGTTTGTTTACTTTCAGAATTCATTGCAAAAGTAAACAGGTTTTTAAAAACTGTTAAATATACAGCTAAAAGCAACCAATTTTTTTTTAGTGCTGAATGTTTTATAGAAAAATAGGCTGAACAAACGTGATTTGATGGAGAAGATATTAGTTTTTAGGTAAGAAAAAATTCTGATCCACATCTGAAATTGAAATTAAGCCTAACCGGCCGCTTGTTTACTGAGGGCTTCAGTCGAAATATGAGTACAGCTCGGAAGTGTTATACAGAGACAACGGCTATTATATATATAATTATTATAATGGCTTATTTTACGTAAGCGTTTTTTAGCACGTAACAAACCTACGAATCACTACAAGGAATGTCATCTTCGTTAATCTAGATTTAGTAGAATAGAGAAGGCATTATTGATTTTCCTTCTGAAGAATTTATTCTTTAAAAATATTAAAGTTTTATATTTAAGCTAGAATGAAGCTCTTATAGTGGTATTTTTTTTTAGTACTAGGAAGTACGAGATTAAATTTAGAAAACTTGTGCTTGGTTTGTTTTGATTTTGATTTACAAAAATTTATATGTTTTTAAAAATAGTTTGATATTTCGGTGGATCCCGGCACACTGGGGAATACCGGGATAGGTTGCGGCTGATAAATTAGCAAGATAAAGAACACATCCAACGGTTGAATCCTACAGTCCTCAAGAGGTGAAACCCCTTACCTTACCTTACAGCAACCTCTCTAATAAAACACAGTCTACTTTGCGAATTCAAAACCAATTTATATATTTAAGTTGCTAAGCCGACTTTCTGGGCAGTCCGTGAGAGAAAACTACTGCATCAATATACTTCATTTTGGTCTTAAACAAAAAAATTGTAATCTGTAGATTTGTCAAATTTGCTTTTTGTAACAGCAAATTCTATAAACTAGCGATAATTTACAACTAAAATTTCATTTCTGTGCATGCTCGGTGGCACGTTTAAATCTGTCTTTAGAAACTCACTGTTTCTGCGCATGTTCAGTGACATGTTTTAATGAAAAACACGTTTATTCCGAGGAGTATATATAGATACCTCTCTGCCATTTTTATTTTTATGGTAATTATGTTTGTGAAATATAATATTAAAAATGCGATGCAGATTGTTTATTTCGCGCTGTTTAATTAGCGATAATTTACAATAAGGAAAAATTACTTTCTGCGCATGCTCAATGACATTTTTAAATCTGGCTTTAGATACTCACTAAGCCCTAGGCCGCTTAAACACATTAATTTCTTTCTGCGTATATTGATTTTCAACATTTGGAAATGATGTGTTGAGTATAAATTGTGTATAAGTACATTTATTTACTACCTAGCCGTCATGTTTCGACGGATACCAACTAGTCTCTTTTAATGTATTAGAGACAAGTTATGGAAATAATCTCTAATTTCCTTGCCTGATTTTTCAAGGAATGCGATTGTAGAGGAGTTTATGTTGGCTATAGGGCATGAGTGCTTATATTTTTATCTCCGTCGTATTGGAGTGGTGAATAGCCCCATTTCCCCCTTTATGTTCTGATAGAGTTTCAATGGACGCAACACATATGATGTCTCGTCCAGTTATTCCTGATAGGAATTTATATGATCGGTATTAGAAGGTGAAAGCTTGACTTTTAGACAGTTCCCCTAGTGTGGTCTCCTGTATTTTAATCGATATATATAAAAAAGTTCCATGACTGACTCACTGACATACAACGCACAGACTAAACCACTGAACCTAAAGGGCTGAAATTTTGCATGGCGATTCTTCTTATGGTGTAGGGGTTCACTAAGAAAGATTTTTTGAAAAATTCTTCCTAGATTTTTTAAAATTAAATTTTTAAGCTGCTTTTGTAATTTTTTTAAAAGTTTTCATTTAAAATAATAATTTGAGGTTTATAAAATTTATATCACGAGAAAGATCGTAAAAATTCCTTTAAAATGAGATCGCTTTCGAATCTTTACCTCCATTTTCTGATTTTTGGTGAATTTTTAAAGATTAATTTTTAGAATTTAATTTATTAAATGCCGATCACGTGATTTCTTTTTCTGGTACTTTAAATAAATTTATAGTCACGTGCATAACAACTAAATAGATAAAAAAATATTTTACTTTCTTTCTAATGCAGCAGACGATTGGATATTATCCAAAAAAAAAATAAATATCCCTTACGATTTTTTTATAAATATATTTATATATATATATATATATATATATATATATATATATATATATATATATATATATATATATATATATATATATTACATCAATTGTATACATTGATTGTCGTATTTATTCTAAATATATATGTTTAATTTTTTTGGCATTAATTGCATACATTGGCCGTTGTACTTAATTTGAATGTACTCCGTACCGAAGTCCGGGTTTTCAGCTAGTATTTTATATATGTTTTCCTTCATAATTTAGCTTTTACATGTTATGTATACCTATGTACTTTCATGCATTCCTATGTACTCCTTTAGTTTTACATCTGTGTATTTAGCCGAAGAGCATGCGTCCACAGCATTGGTACACTAGAAATAAACCAAAAATATTTTGACAGATCCTAGAGATAAGATTTGAAAGACTTTCTGTTTGCATATTATGCGAAACAAGGAAAAGGTTATGCTAATTTACACAGAAAGGGAATCACCATAATGGGAAGTTCCTGAAAGTCCGTCTTTTGATCCCGTATTTCCTGGAAGCATTGCTTCATCGTCCTGAAGGACTCTTCATTGTCCACGCTATAGACGAGCAGGAAGGCCTGGCCGTTGGCTATGGAGAGCCTTCTCATGGCCGGAAACTGCATGTCCCCAGCCGTGTCAAGGAAGGTGACCTTCAGCTGCGTGCCGTCTGAAAGAAGTAAAAAAATTAAGACGGTTTAAGAATTGCCTTACATGCTTCTAAAAGGTATTATAATTTACTCAATTAATAATGATTTAAAAGGCACTTTGCTGCATCATAAATGTCACAAGAAAATAAAATTATAGACTTGTCAATATTGACAGAAAGTTTGTCTTAAACATGTCGACATACGTTTTATAGAAACGTTTCATTTTATTTTATAACTAGCCGCTGCGCGACCAACATGGTCGCTTTTCGTTTTATATTTTCTTTTGCAAAACAACTCAGCTGAAAGTAAGGGCCTGTTCACATAGGAGTCCGTTGCGTTGAGTTAAGGAAAAGATGACGTTGAGACGAAAATAAACCAATCATATGCCTCCAAACGATTAGCAATGACATTTTTAACGCCTATGATTGGTTTATTTTCGTCTCAACGTCATCTTTTCCTTAACTCAACGCAACGGACTCCTATGTGAACAGCCCTAACATATGTAAAGAATGTTACAATTGCCTGTCATCATAAATATACGTTGTTAAGGGGTATTCTCTATAAGGCTGACTCTAAAACATCGTGATTAAAAAAATGTGAATTTCCATTACTTCAGAACAGAGTTAAAGATAAGACTGAGAAACCCAACACGAACGATTTTTAAAAACTACATCCCTCTGTGTATGTACTATTTTTCAAAATTAAGATATCTACACTTTATCATTACATCGAATAAGAAATTGTTGGTGAAGAAGATTTTCACTTAGAAAAATAGAGTAAAAATGCAGCAAGTACTAAGATATAGTGTGGATTCATCACTCTATGTATGTACTATTGTTCACAATTCAGATATCTACACTTAATTATATCAAATAATAAATTGTTGGGAAAATTTCTTCACTTATAAAATGGAGTAAAAATTCCGCAAGTACTGAAAAAAGTTTAGAAAATTAACTATTACCGGCTCTCGGTTGCTGTGCCGGTGACAGTTAAGCCTAACCTCGCGATCATTTATACTTTCTCTTAATGAATTATTTCTTCTTCGCTTTCTGTCAAGAGACTGTTCCCAATTTTCACTTGATCGTGCAGCTCGCATTCCAGCATTCCTGATTTCAGTGGATCTCAATATCGTGGATTTTTGTGCCGCGTAGCTACGCATTTTATATACTATATAGATTACTATGACGTCTTTAAAAACTGCTTTAAAAGTTAAAATATTAAGGGTGACAAGTGGGATACATGCGTTTGTGTGACGATATAAAAATTTCCCAATTGAACATTCAGTTCCAGTTACTAATGGAATCAACAGAAAGTTCAAGTTTTACCTCCATTTTACCTACCGAATCTTTACCTCCATTTTCTGATTTTTGGTGAATTTTTAAAGATTAATTTTTAGAATTTAATTTATTAAATGTTGATCACGTGATTTCTCTTTCTGGTACTTTAAATAAATTTATCGTCACGTTCATAGCAACGAAATAGACAAAAAAATACTTTTTTTCTTGCTAATGCGGCAGACGATTGGAAATTATCCAAAAAAATATTAAAATACAATAAAAGATATGTTCCTCAAACTGTACTATATTAACTGTACTATATTCTTTAGTATGTTCTATAGATATAATTTGAATATTTCCTTCTACATTATTTTGTCTATAAAAATATCCATTACGATTATTTTATAAATATATTTTTCCGTTCTTTTACATCAATTGCATACATTGATCGTTGTATTTATTATAAATATATTTAAACATATTTTTGGCATTAATTGCATACATTGACCGTTGTATCTAATTTGAATGCACACCGTAGCAAAGTACGAGTTTTCAGCTAGTAGATCGCTCACCTCAATGTTAACCTATGGAGAAAATTTGTCCACGATTGCCGCTTGGATTCAAAGATATTTTTAAAAAATTGTACTCCGTCATAGAGAAAGAAAATTTAATTGTATACATTTTCGTTTCTTTTAAATGCAATTAATATTTTTAAATTTAAATTATTCGGGGAAAATCTGGTATAGTGGGTTTAAACGTTCTAAAGTCTTTCGTGGACGAAAATTTATAAAGTGAATCCTGTAGAGCGCTTTGCAGCAAAAGTTCGGGCTAGCTGACAATACAATTTTATTTGATTATCAGCATTTATGTACCTGTAAATAATTGAGAAAAATATATTTTAAATAAAAAATTAGGTGAAACGCTTAACTCTCCTATAGAGAGAAAGCCATTACAATCCCTCAAAATGTCAATCCTAGGGGGACGGGTGGAATTCTCGAACTGTTAACTGGACTCCTCCCACTACAAGAGTCTGCAAGAAGAGGAAAAGGGAAATACGATTTTTTCCTTAGTACATAGCAGTCTTAATAAAAGTTATCAACATCTTTTTTCTTAAAGAAAGTTAAAATTGTTTACCTATGATTAGAAAAATAACCTTTGCAGCAAAATTCCCCAAACACAGGGATAGAATATCTACAAGATCCACTAAAAGCAAGTAAGGGGCCTGTTCACATAGAAGCCATCAGCGTCAGCTTTACTCGTATGTGGAATATATTTAACCATTACAAATCTCCAAACGATTATCCACGAAATTGTGAGGTATGTGATTGGTTTAAAATATGTCAATACGAGTAACGCTGACGAATGCTATGTGAACAGGCTCTTGAGGTCTATTCTTTTAACTATTTGCTCGGAAGGATTTCAGCTAGAGTCAATACTAACAATATAAAACCTTTAAATCTATTGACTTAATGTATGTATCTTGAACATGTTTTTATTAGCTTGCTTTCTTGTGTGTTGTGTGTTTATTCCGTATAAATCTGCGATCGATTTTTATCTAACTCCCGACTAGCTAGACATTTGAAACTTTTAGAATAGCTCAGAACACGATGACAATACTTTTTTTTAAATACTTGTAGCCATCTTTAAGCAGAATTAAATTAATTTTCATTTATTTTCAGTTAATTATGTTTTGGAGACTGGTACAACCATTTATCGGCCGGAAACGGGATCGAAAAGTTAAATGCAAGTTAACTTCCAATTAACTTCATTTCTTTCAAGTTCCTGGGATACATTCCTCAAAAATATTTTTAAAAAGGATTTATTAATACATAGAATTGTCAAGTTTATATGATTTAACAGAAAATTTTAAAAACATGGTATATAAAAAGTTCTTTTTATCTTGTAATAATTTAATTCACACTGTTCATGTTTTGTTCACGATATTTCCGGAATTTCAGCTATACTAAAATACACAAATTGATGGTTCATGATTATTGTGTTAAAGTTTACAACATTGGAATTTGTATACCGGTTTTGAGAAAGAAAACAAATATAGTAGAGGTCGAGAGTTCGACCTCTAATCTGTGAGTTCACAACTTATTTTTTCCTCGGTTTTCACCTTAGAAAAGTTATTCGATAATACTAGGAAAAGAGTTTTCCAGATGATTAAAAAGTAAATTATAATTCAGTTCTGTAGAAGAATGCATTTTTTTGCAATCGGATGCCGAATAGAGAGCTTTAAATGCCCGTTCACACTGCACCCAGAGCGTTGCACTGCGTTACTGCACTGGCTCCGTAGTTGTTGACATGACCTGTGATCGGTTTGATATTTCATGTGGTTAATCAATTGAGCCCTGTGATTGGTTAAAAGTTTTTACGTTGCCGCTATGTAATGCTCCAGAATCAGCGTGTACAGGCCGTAATTATCCTGAGTATATACAGTCGAACCTCCATATATCGAACTTCCCTATATCGAAATTTTCTATATATCGAACTCTTAGCAAATCTCCATGTTCATTACATAGAAAAATTGTTTCTATATATCTAAAAAATCTCTGTATATCGAAATTTTTTTCAAGACAAATTGGAAGATTTTATTCCACTTTAGAATAAAATCTCCCAATTTTTGGCATTTGAAACAATACGTCGTGGACTTCAATTCGCGGAAAATGTCCCTGATGAAGTTTTTAGTGGACTGAATAAATACGAACATTTCTTTGAACTTTCCGCAAAACTAACAGTTCAGCAAGATATTCAGTTTTTTTTAAAGAATGTAACTGTGATCATTGTAACCACCGTCTGCATTATTGTTTTTTTTAAAGATATGTAGTAATCAATAAATCTTTCATATTAATTCATTTTTTAGTTATTAACTTTCATTTAATAGGATTCGCATATAAATTGGAAATGGAGTTTCGTATACGAAAATTAGCTTTATTATTTTTTTAGGAGAATTATGATAAGACTAAGCTTAATTCTATGTATCGAAATTTCTATATATCGAACTTTTTTCGCGCAATTTGCTACTTCGATATATGGAGGTTCGACTTTATTAAGGTTTTTCATTGCTATATTTCCATAAGAATCAAACTACTGTAACTCATCTGAAAGCACTAACTTCTAATTTATGTTGCGGGTATATTTAATGAAAGTCTACGTTGACCAGCGAAAGGAAAAATGACGAACTAGTCTTGGTGATTCTGAAGTTATTCTCGCCTTCCGTTGAAAATAGAAAATCCTGTGAAAGGAGTCAAGGATTTACAAAGTTATGTATTGACTAGCTGAAAACCCGCGCTTCGCTACGGAGTACATTCTAATTAAGTACAACGGTCAACGCATGCAATTTATGCCAAAAAATAAATATATATATTTATAATAAATGCGATGATCAATGTATACAATTGATGTAAAATATCTATCTATCTATATATATATATATATATTTATAAAAAAATCGTAAGGGATATGCATTTGTATTGGATAATATCCAATCGTCTGCTGCATTAGGAAGAAAAAAAAATATTTTTTTTGTCTATTTAGTTGTTACGCACGTGACGATAAATTTATTGAAAGTACCAGAAAAAGAAATCACGTGATCAGCATTTAATAAATTTAATTCTAAAAATTAATCTTTAAAAATTCACCAAAAATCAGGAAATGGAGGTAAAAATTCGAAAATAACTTTCATTTTGAAGGAATGTTTAGGACCTTTCTCGTGATATAAACTTTTATAACCCTCAATGTATTATTTTAAATGCAAACGTAAAAAAAGTTTAAAAACAGCTTAAAAATTTAATTTAAAAAAATCTAAGAAGAATTTTTGAAAAATCTTTCATAGTGCACCCCTACACTATTAGAAGAATCGCCATGCAAAATTTCAGCCCTTTAGGTCCAGCGGTTTGGTCTGTGCGTTGTATGTCAGTCAGTCAGTCAGTCAGTGAATGAATGAGTCAGTTACGTAACTGTTTTATATATATAGATAGGTAATAAGCAAGAAGTATGTGATTAATATGCTGTAGTTTTTTCATTATATCTCGCAGCTGCAAAAGTAATTCCTTGGAAATCAATAATTCTCACTTTCATGGAAACTATTATTGTCAAAGAATAGCTCATTACACCTCCTTAGTGTCAAAAAATGAAATTCGGGGAAAAAAGCTTTGGAAAATGCAGTCGAATTCGACATTGTATCCAGGTGTTTCCCTGACGACGATTCAATCGCTTGAATATGGATCGATTGGAAAGGTCCAGAGGAATACAAGCCCTTATTTCGATACAGCGTAGAGTGGTTGCTTAGTTACTGCCGTGTGATTGATTCATCTTCAAATACTACTTCCTAAAACGATCGAAGAAGTGGAAAAACATCTTCATCGATTGATGGATTGCAAGAGAAAAAAACTGAATCCTAGACGCAACAACAGTTATTGCTTAAGTTTTGGCGAACTTTGATCTCTTGAAGTCTTGTCGATGAGTAATGTAGAGTTACTTCAATATTATACAAAAAAAGTTTGTAAATTTTGTCATTACAGTGACCAATTTTTCAGCTAAAATAATTTAAATAGCTATAGCGGAGGAATAACCTTTCAATAAAATTTATCTGATTAATTTGGCATTCGTTACAGAACGACAAATTATATACATAATAGCCGTTGTCTCTGTATAATACTTCCGGGCTGTACTCATCTTTCAATTGAAGCCCTCAGTAAACAAACAGCCGGTTAGGCTTAATTTCAATTTCAGATGTGGATCAGAATTTTTTCTTACCTAAAAACTAATATCTTCTCCATCAAATCAGGTTTGTTCAGCCTATTTTTCTATAAAACATTCAGAACTAAAAAAAATTGGATGCTTTTAGCTGTATATTTAACAGTTTTTAAAAGTCCGTTTACTTTTGCGATGAATTCTGAAAGTAAACAAACTTGAATGTGAATGAATCAAGTAGCTCAAGTATTCATTTCGCTTAGTGAGCTGTAAAAAACTGGATGGCAGTCTACTACTCCAATCGCATGAAAAACTAAATAAATAAAAAAAAATAATGAAAGGGTTTGCTTTTACAAGGTGTGGATTAAATGCAATATTGTTAGATAATTCGGGATATTTTTTAATTTTCATATACTTTTTCCATTATGACGTCATTATTAGTATTATGACGTCAAAATGAAGGGTTATCTTCTAGTTTTAAATAGAGGCAGTGGGAATCTAGTTTTGTAAATTTTTTTTCTGCAAGGGGCTGTAGATGAGCTGCTAATATTTAAAATTTACATTCAATGTTTTTTCTCTCCTAAAATCTCTGCAATTCTCTTTCCTATAGGGCTACGGTAAAAAAAAAAACTACAGTTTAACCGTAAGCGCATTCGACCGCTTGCTGTTCTAACTCACGTTCTGTTCCCACTGAATTCGGAGCATTACATAACGTTAGCGTTAGAATTTTTCATCAGCCACAGAGCTGAATCATTGACCACGCGATATGACAAACCAATCACAGGTCGTATTAATAACCTCGGAGCCGACGTAATATGCAACACTCCGAATGCCTTGTGAACATGTCTTCATTCCTAATCCAGAAATATAATCCGGTTTAGAACGAGTGTCTATTTCTGCAGCCAGGGTTGAAATATTACCAGGCGGTAACCTGCGAAGAGCACTAGAATTTCTGTAAAGGCAATTCGAGCTAAAGCGCCCATGTTACTGTGGATTACATGTTTGTACTTTTATTTTTCTTTTGCAAAGTAATTCAGAATTTCGCCATGTAAATCTTGTTTGGAATTGAACACTCAATCTATCACGTAACGCTTTTGCAATGAACTAAAGCACATTTATATAACATTTTTCGAATTGATAGATTAAGTACAAAAAAGAATCGATGGTATCCACTATTACACGCTTTATGATGATATTTTCTGCACTTTATAAATCATTTTCTGATGATGGTAAATGCGGCGTAGAGAGGAGTTGTCAGTAGCGCATTTCAGTTTTCTTTAGCCCGGCACCTTTAATTTTCAACTGGTTGGTTAGATATTTGTATGAACGGTGGAAATGCAAAGGCAAAGGGAAGAAGATTTATTAAATTATAAAAAAAATTTTATATATATATATATAACATTAAAAATCCCTTTAGCTTTTCAATTCTTAGCTTATTCTAAATTCCCTTGGGCGAAATTTTTAATATGGCGGCTCTATTGCTTAAAAACCAAACATGCGTGGCGTGGGTACGTAAATTAATTACTTCCGCGCAAATATCACGCTACCCCTAAACTTTAACCAATTAACTGCTCCTATCAAGGTCACATGACGAGCTAGTCTCAAAAGTCTATTTAAGGCTCTGCGCCATGTAGATGTTGGCCCTTTCCAATTTTCTATTGCCAAGTAAATATGTAG
Source organism: Dolomedes plantarius (assembly GCA_907164885.2). NCBI lineage: Eukaryota > Metazoa > Arthropoda > Arachnida > Araneae > Dolomedidae > Dolomedes > Dolomedes plantarius. The sequence continues at coordinate 145,646,267 of OU015502.1, forward strand.
TCTTCGGATAAAATAAAAGTGTTTTGAGAATTGCGGTGTGATGTGTGTGTCCGAGGTTTGAGAAGATTGAGGGGCCAGGTCTTTATAACTACTTTCGAGATGCTGAAAAACGTCACCGGCCAACGACATTGTATGCGGGAACTGATTATTAAACTGTTGTGACACACGGCCGAGCGGCAATATCATCCATTTCGCCTTCAAGTAGATGAAGCAAGGAAATTAGCTAAAGAAATATCATCCGTTTTGCCTTCGTTACTCCCCCCACGCCCGTGTCGTCACAAATATATATATATATATATATATATATATATATATATATATATATATATATATATATATATATATATGATGCTAAAAGCATAAACTATATTTAATTATATTAATAAGCGTTAAACGGATATTTTCTATTAAAGTCCTAGTGTGTTTTCCAATTTAGGAAGTAAATTGTTTTTCTCAGCGAAGAGTTCGGGGTCACCGAATTGCTCGCACGCGCTGGCTGATGTAATCGCCAGAATGTTCGACAGAAGGGGCTCGAGGTGATAGCCCGCGCTTTTGCATTACGCGCAAGGAAGAACAAAGAGCAGTTTTAGGGATATTTTTATAGAAATAGGACGTGAATCTATCGTGAACTGAGAGATGATTGAAAATAGAGATTTAGTTTGGTTATTTGACTATTCACTTTATGTTAATTAATAAAGTTGTTTAAATGTTAATTAAGCATTAGTTCGTCCACCGGCCTATTGTTTTATGACTGACATTTAGAGTAATTAGTTATTTTAAAGGGTACGCGGCGAAGGGCCGTGACATATATAATATATATATATATATATAGGAGATAACATCTTGCTATGTGAAATAACATAAAATGCTGAATATGAGATATTCCTTCTCAAAGTTTACTTTCCATGCAAGTTTTCCTTTATTTAAAGTATAAAGAAATTGTTAAATTTTATCATCACTGCGCTTCTTGTAACAGTTTATCGGCTTTTGCCATTAACTATTTGACGCTCAATTTTTGTCCACTAGAGAAACATTTTTCTGAAAATCTGAAACACATTTTAAAACTTAATCTGTGAACTGTTAATTTCTTATGAAAAGATTACACAATTATTTTACGCTTCGAAGAATGAAGAGTTTTAAATGGATTGCTTAAAAATTAATCACGATAGAGCGATTTCCTAGCGGCTAAATAAATAATTCTGTTGTGCGAGCAGTAAAAAAGTTCCACGCCTTGTTGTAGTAATTCTATTTTTCCGTTTAAAAGAAACATCGTTGAAGCTCAAATTCAATAAAAGTTCATCCACTCGAAAGTATAAAAAGAGCATAAAGAAGCTCATTTGCTATGAAGATAACATTGATAAACATATATTAGGCGGCTGTATTTTATATTTGTTATATAAAATAATGTTCCATGTTTTGCATACGTTAAGGTATTAGTACGTGGTATATTAGCTTTGACAGGAAACTCATTGGTTTTCAGATTGACACACACACACACACACATATATATATATATATATATATATATATATATATATATATATATATATATATATATATATGTATATATATATATGTATATATATATACATATGTATATATATATATATATATATATATATATATATATATATATATATATATTTGTAAATGACAGTAAATAATGATTAAAACTAAACATTTGTAAATATTCTCCTTAAATTATGTTATTTTGTGTTAAACACCACGTATTGATTCACACTGAGCATTAGATTTCAATACATGATCCTTTGTCGAAATTTTTAAGAATTGTAGCGAGCTTGGTGATAAATTTTGCAGCATTTAGCGTTTTGTTTGGGGGGAGGGGAAGAAGTACCATACCAATTTCACTTCGGTGACGAGGCCATTGAGTTCTGGCGTATTCAATTTCTAGTATAATGGGTAATATCGCCAAGGGTATATAAATATGCCGAACTCTCCAAAAATTCATTTTCTGTTTAAATGTCATATGAAGTTAATCAGGTCTGTATGACCTTAAGTCCATTATTGTTCCTATATTGTGTCTAATCGGAAGGCTTTTGTTGAATTTCGCTGTAATCTTAATAGACTGTTTGTAATATTTGTGACCTGTTTGTATATTTGTTTGAATGTTTGTAATATTTGTGACCTGTTTGTATATTTGTTTGAATGTTTGTAATATTTGTGACCTGTTTGTATATTTGTTTGAATATTTGTAATATTTGTTACCTGGGAAATTTTTAAACAATCAGAGCAGAGATCGCAACCAATCAGAGCTTGTGATTCACTCGTAAACGAGGGTTATCTGGATTTTATATAACGCGCTTGTTTCAAAAAATTAAACCGTTGAATGTTATTTTCGGGATCAGCGCTCGGACGTACTTTTATTTGCGAGGTATGGCTTCTTTTACGAATGGGAGGGTTGATTTGGATTTTTTTCGCGATTTGCAAAATGCGGGTAAGAGAACTATTATAGATTATTGTATTTATGTTGAGTAAATAGCTAATATTTATTGTCTTAATTGTAATTCGCAAATGACTATAACTGAGAGGAAAGATCTGAACATTGCGATAAAAGATCCATTAGATGTGGTTTCCGGTTCGAAGCGAGTAAATTGGATTTAATTACGGTTTTAAAATTAACTTATTTATGGGTAAAAAAAACGCCGTGTTCCTGGATTACAGACGAATTGAGGATATCCAAAAACACCGAAAAATCAACGAAACGTAAAAGAAGCTAAGCCGAAAGTGAATACCTTAAGTGGTTTTTTTTAAATTTTAACATGAAATAATATAAATGACAACATGCAGAGCTTTCATTTTTTTTATTTTCTGATATATTTAACCAAGATGTATTTTATATTTATTTAAATGAATTATTTGCAATATATTGACTTTTTTAGCGGAGGTTGGGGGGGGGGGGCAGACCCCACACATAACAAATTTCTCATTATTTTTCAGCTTTTATTTTTTGTATTTGTGTGTTTTTGTGCTTTACTGTAGTTGTACAGTGTAAAAAATGCGTATTTTGGGGGCTTTTCGGACTTTCCCGTTCCAAAAACACGCGTTCTACTTGGGCGACAAAAAAAAAATAAATAAATAAAAAAGAAAAGAAATCGACTGCCCTCATTTAACTTCTTTTTTTTTTATTTTCTGGATAATTTTTCAATGAAAGCTCTGCATGTTGTCATTTATATTATTTCATGTTTCCCTCTGCGATAAAACCGCCATCTTGGTTACCTCTCCCATCGCCAAATTGGCGACGGGAGACGTAACGAAGATGGCGGTTCCAATGCAGTGAAATACAAGGGGCACCGTATATCTGGAATTAACCTCTAAAAGTTTCAAATGTCTAGCTAGTCGGGAAGTTAGTTAAAAATCGATTGCAAGATTTGTACTTGACAAACACACAAACACACAAACAAGAAAGCAAGTTAATAAAAACATGGTAATTAGGTCATCACATCCGTGACTTACTGAGAAGGCTTGATAACCCGACTGCCCTTTTTCTATTCTTTAAGGAAAAAAAA
>OU015502.1:145654793-145699793 GCA_907164885.2 Dolomedes plantarius
AACGGATATAGGTGGGAACACTGTATAAAGTCACATTTGATAAAAGAGAACATCATTATCTATATATATATAAAACAGTTCCGTAACTGACTGACTGACTGACATACAACGCACAGACCAAACCGCTGGACCTAAAGGGCTGAAATTTTGCATGGCGATTCTCCTTATAGTGTAGGGTTGCACTAAGAAAGATTTTTGAATAATTCTTCTCAGATTTTGTTAAATTAAATTTTTAAGCTATTTTTGTAACTTTTTAAAAATTTGCATTTAGAATAATAATTTGAGGGTTATAAAATTTATATCACGAGAAGGATCATAAAAATTTCTTTAAAATGAAAATTTTTCCGAATCTTTACCTCGATTTTCTGTTTTTTGGTGAATTTTTAAAGATTAAGTTTTAGAATTTAGTTTATTAAATGCGGATAACGTGATTTCTTTTTCTGGTACTTTAAATAAATTTATCGTCACGTGCATAACAAATAAATAGACAAAAAATTTTTTTTTTTCTTTCTAATGCAGGAGACGATTGGATATTATCCAAAAAAAATAAATATTCCTTACGATTTTTTATATATATATATATATATATATATATATATATTACATCAATTGTATACATTGATTGTCGTATTTATTATAAATATATATATTTATTTTTTTTGGCATTAATTGCGTACATTGACCGTTGTATTTAATTTGAATGTACTCCGTAGCCAAGTGCGGGTTTTCAGCTAGTGTACGTATATAAAAAATATAAAAATATCTTACCCGGACACCTCTTAAGTATTGCATTCTCCCCGTGATATGCATGGCCACATAAACCAAGAGGCATAGAGCAAGAATTATTCCATCTGCGATTCTTTGCGAAAATGGCCCCTTTACCTCGATAGCCTTTGGAGCAGAACTGCTAATGGAAATCGCTGAGTGGAATTCCATTACCCTTGCTGATGTCTTTATGTGCGCAATAAATTGCCGGCCACGGATATACACGCTGTTATACGTCTTACGACCATAGTTAGAAAAATATACAAAGATTAATGGACGTTGTTTGCAGTCCAGTCAAACGATTTAACTGGAAAAGCAAATAATGTGCGGGTTTTATAGAAAAAAAATAAAAGGTCGCAGATCGTTAATCTGATTACTAAGCAGTGGAAAAATTTTCTCTCGTTGTACAGCCAAAAAATGCGGATTTTTGGAATTCTATTATCTGCATATGAAAGTAAGAGATTAAATACTGAATTCGTCCCATTTAGTGTTTCAAAATGTTCGGATTTGTTTTTTTGCAGGGTATTAAACTTCAAAAATTTCAAAATGTAGCCTTAATCGATTTGGCTTGTGAATGGCTCATTTAAGACATGCACGTAGGGGAAGCGTTGATCTTCTGTAAACTTTTAGTGTTGATCTTCTGATGTAAAGCCCACGATCTTTTGCCTATCTTCGTATATCTCTCAAATTAAAAATAGTTTGGGGCTGAAATTAAGCTTATGCTAAACGTAATTTTTGGGGAAAAGAAGTTCATTTGCAATGTATTTTTTAAAAATTATAAATTAATATACTTTTATCTACACTCGCTCACGAATGTTATAATACATTCTATCTTTATTTCTTGGAAGTGCATTTAATTCCCTTTTGTTTTATAAGTGCTTCTACCTAGATGTGTTTTCATTTAAGTTCTACACACTTTATATCTATTACTATACATTATATTAATATAAAAATAGCCTTCATATGTTGAGCTGCCCTGGCAGACGTTTGGATATCGAAGTCCCGTTTAATTACCTTATTAGACAGGTATCGTTGTGCCCTTCTAATTCTCCTCAGAATTCTATTCTAAACAGTCTCAATTATTTTAATGTTGATCTTGGCTGCGTACGTGCAGACCGGCGCCGCATACAGAGTATTTGGAAGAACAATTAGCTTGTAAGGTATACATAAGATTCGATTCACAAGAATCGAACTTTTGAGTGAATGAATTAAAGAAGCTGCTTGAGATATGCTAATTTCGGCATACGCGCTTGGTATAAATACCATGCAGCTTGATTAAAGCAAAGAAGGTTTTGTTAAGGTTGATAGATAAGCGAATTAAGGGAGCTACGAGGTAAGCGGCTCCAGGTGTTAGCCGGCGCTAGTGCTTAGGGGGCCCAAAGTTTACGTGGCAGTACTGCTGGTTTGACTCTCTGCTGGTTTGTGAGTATTCGCAAGGTGTATTTCTATTGAATGTTAATATATATTCCGTACAAGTAGTACGTATGCTTATTGCTGTAAAAGCAAATTCTATATGTGCAACGAATTCAATAAACATAGTTTCACGTATAAACTGTGTTTGTATCAAATTCATTTAGAGTGCCACTTCAAAGTATATACACCCAAGTCTGGGTAGAAGTGAGCTATACTCTAAAAGCTTATACAGGATAATTTTGTTTTTGTAATTTAATTCGTTACTAAAGAAGAGGGGACTAACTGAAAAAGAACATCACTTGTATTTATACCCTTATGAAGGATCCAGAAATAGCCAATAACGACATTCAGTAAGACATCCAATTGAAATCGTTGATACGAGAGCGAATCAGAGTGAAGGGAAAGAACCGAGTTAGGCTGTGAATTGTCGTCGACATTGCTAACAGGCACAAGCCTAAATTGGACTCCGACCCTTGTGGTGTCGTTATAAACCCGAGACGCACCCTTCAGCCCGCAATCCTATAGGGACCTAGTTTGGAATACTTCCCGCCAGGGGGCATACACCACGACAGCAACAGAAATCTGATGCGAACAAACATCCCAAAATGAAGTTTAGTCTGACGACCGCAAAATGTCAAAGATGTGTAAATAAGGAGATGAAGTGGAGAGATTGCGTTTTATGGTAGACTGCATTTTTTGATGAATCATATAGAGCATTGCTTCTTAACCTTTTATTGATCACGGACGACTTGTCAAGAAAAAAGTTCGTCTGGGATCTCCCATCCAGCTATTTTAGAGGTCAAAATGGATTTAATTTTTTGAACAAAAATATTATTTGGGATAAACAGCATTCATTAAAAGTGAAGAATGAACAAATTGGACGTAAAAGTAAACTTGCATAACAGCAGGCCTTAAAGCCTATGAAAACATAAAAATGAATGATATTTTTGCGCTACTACCTGGGAAATTGCTGAGACGCTGCGATTCCGCGTCACAGAAAATATGTTAGAGATTTTCTAGAAGAAAATACATTTTTTTTTTCGTTCTTGAAACTTCGGGAAACGGAAGAAATAAAGCAATTTTTAGAATCGGGACAAAAAATTTGGAACAAACCATTTCTTGTTCTTAATTTTCATAAATAAATTAATGTTACATGCATACATCTTTTATCCAGAGCTAGAACCGTTTATGTAAAAAAAAAATTCCAAATATTGACCAAAACTCCTCAATTTTCCAAAAAGTTGTATAGTTTTGGACTCGTCATTTCCCTGTTTAGGTGCTCTACTCCCTCGAAAAATAAGACAAAAATTTTGGCAAGTGTCGTAACTTTTCTACCACCCCTTTTTCTACCACATCTTTTTCATATGGAATTTTCCCCCTGACAGCTGCTCTTATCACAGAAATATGGATACTGCCCCTTGACTGTGGGCAGTTTATTCAACAAAAACCTATTTTTTAGCTCTAAAAAGAGCGCCCTCCGTTATCAGCGAATTCATCCGCTGCGGAGAAGAGATTGGTATTTAAACGGTACCAGCTTGGCTAGTTTTGCGCCTTCCCAGACACAGACACGTTCTCTCTTGTCGTTGTCGTTCATAGATTTTCTCGCCGCTTGGCGAGTGCTCTTCGCAAAATTTGGCGGACTTATGCCCAGATGCAAGAGTAATCAGACACCTGCAGAATGGAAGATTCCGAACGGTTCATGAGGCGAGAGACAGGGTGCCTTCAGGATGCCGAAGATGAAAAAAGGCAGTTGGAGAAATGTGATGTTCGCTTGGGGACTCAAGATGCACCCCGTCCTGATATAAGCTATATTGGAATGAGGCAGTAACTTGTATTTTAACTTTGCCTTAAGCCACTCTTATTCATACTTCAAAATAAAAATAATTACAAGATAAAAAGAACTTTTTATATACCATGTTTTTAAAATTTTCTGCTGAATCATATAAACGTGACAATTCTATGTATTAATAAATACTTTTTTAAAACTTTTTTGGATGAATTATCCCATCAACTTGAGAGAAAATGAAGTTAATTGGAAGTTAACTTGCATTTAACTTTTCGTTCCCGTTCCGGTCGATAGATGGTTGCACCAGTACATACAAAACAAAATTAACGAAAAATGACTGAAAATTAATTTAATTCTGTTTAAAAGTGGCTAAAAGTATTTAAAAAATGCATTGTCGTCGAGTTCTGAGCTATTCTAAAAGTTTCAAATGTCTGTCTAGTCGGGAAGTTAGTTAAAAATCGATTGCAAGATTTGTACTTGACAAAGCCGCACACAAACACTCAAACAAGAAAGCAAGTTAATAAAAACATGGTAATAATCCATGGTTCATCACTCTTTTCGTCGTGTTTTTTGTAGACTTTCTATTCCAGATGAAGCAGAATGTAATTTTGAGAGCGCGGCCTTGTTACTCTGCAACAGCAAGTTTTTTTGGGAAAAAAATCGGCATTGAACATAGTAGGGTACTTTAACTATAAATAACGGTATCTCAGTTAATACTAACTCAAAGATAAATACAGCGAATGATAGTCATTATATATTAAAAACGAGCAATTCTGTTCTTAAAGTATGCTGTTGGTGAAAGTAATGGTGATAGATAAACTGTGGGTGGTTAATTAATTGTTGGCAGATAAAGCAAATGGATAACCTCCCACTGCGTCTAAGGCAAACAATTCCTTTCACCTAATTATACCATTATTTAACCCCTTAATGAGACCCGTCATCTACTATTTAGATGGCTTTACCACTAAGACGCGTCGAGGGTTGGGATGCTAAACCAGAAAAGGAATTCATGTTGTCAGTATATGATTGTCTTTATGAATACGAGTAATAGGTCTGACTCCGAACACACATTATGCTGCAGATAAGATACTTTAGTGAATGCATACAGTGTTTTACTTGTTTATGAATCATTTTACCTGTTTATATGAGCCGCTCGCTTTCCAAATTGGTCAAGTCCATAAAACCAAAGTATGAAATATATAAGATAGAATATCTTTGGAGTAACCGTTATTATTATTACAAATTTTGCAGGACTGGGGGACTTATCCAATTTGGCAAGGGAGAAAAAGTAATAACATTCAATTCAATCTATAAATTATTTTTTTAACTGCAGAAATTAAAAAATTGAAATAATTGTTTAATAATTCACGAGTCTGCGGCAGTTAGACTCTACTTCTGCGGCAGTTCGCTTCTGCGGCAGTTAGACTGTACTGACACTTTTATTTTATTTTATTTGTGACTAGCGGCCCGTCCCGACTTTGTCCGGGTTGAACAAAATATTATACCAATAAATTTCCAGTTGATAGCCAATAAATTCTAAATCTTTTTTTACCTTAATAATAACCTAAATAATACCTTGAATTAATTTTATGTTAGTTAATAATTAAAATAAATTTTTTAAAAGAAAAAGGCGTGCGGGAGAACGGCTAGGTTCGAACCGCTAGCGTCAGAACAGAAGCCCCCCGCGATAGCACCACGATAAGGATCGTTGAAATCTTCGGCACAAAAAGCGGTAGAAGACAGTAGCGGAAACAATGGAGATTGTTAGGATTAAGCACCTAACTTTATTTCTACTGATCAGATATACATAATATATAGCCTATGTCCATCTAGAATAATCTATCTTTCAAACAGTGAAAGAATTTTTCAAATAGATACAGTGGTTCTGAAGATTACCCTCCACGTATAGAATCGTTCTCTCTTTATAAGTATAGATGAGACAGCAATATACGACTTACCGTTATCATCGAGTACTTGTTTCTGCGTCTGAATTGCCAAGATTTGCATTAGAATATGGACTTAATTTGATTTGGCTTCTGAAAAAAGTCACCTAGTATTCGATGCCCCCAAAACATGTCATTGAGAGGTTGGTCGGTTGGTTGTTTGGGGTTTTATGGCGCCAAGGTCCAAAGAGAACATGGTGGGCCAAACGCAGGGTAAAACTCGAACAGAACATGTCTATCTCACCATTTCAAAACCGTACTAAAACAATGATAAAAAAAAATATACTTATGAAATACAGTGATAAAACTAGTCAAAGTAACGTTGAAAACCATATAACCACAAAAAAATGTATACAAAATACAATATGTGAGTAAAAATATATGAACAGTTTTATCTAAATTAAGTTAAATTAGCGGATAAAAACCGATATGACGGGTGAATGTGAACAGCGCGGGATGCGGATGTTCACCAATTAAAAGAGATAAAAATGGAGATGAACAGTTAAAAAAATCTTATGTACACATTTTTAAAACGTATACATGAAGCTAAATTATGAAAAGCAAGCTGAAAACCCGCATTTCGCTACGGAGTACATTCAAATTAAATACAACGGTCAATGTATGCAACTAATGACAAATATATATATATATATATATATATATATATATATATATATATATATATATATATATATATATATATATATATATATACTAAATACGACGATCAATATATACAATTGATGTACAAAAAAAATATATATATTTATAAAAAAAATCGTAAGGCATATATTTATAGACAAAATAATGTCCAATCGTCTGCCGCATCAGCAAGATAAAAGATATTTTATTGTTTATTTAGTTGTTACGCACGTGACGATAAATTTATTTAAAGTACCAGAAAAAGAAATCACGTGATCGGCATTTAATAAATTAAATTCTAAAAATAAATCTTTAAAAATTTACCAAAAATCAGAAAATGGAGGTAAAGATTCGAAAAAGATCTCATTTTAAAGGAATTTTTAGGATCTTTCTCGTGGTATAAATTTTATAACGTTCAATTTATTATTTTAAATGAAAACTTAAAAAAAGTTACTAAAATAGCTTAAAAATTTAATTTTAAAAAATCTAAGAAGAGTTTTCGAAAAATCTTTCTTAGTGCACCCCTACACTATAAGAAGAATCGCCATGCAAAATTTCAGCCCTTTAGGTCCAGCGTTTTGGTCTGTACGTTGTATGTCAGTCAGTGAGTCAGTTACGGAACTGTTTTATATATATAGATTGTCAAGGGGCACTTACAAGCTGGGCAATTCGGAGCACTCCCTCCTAAAAGCAAATGTACATGAGTGAGACGTACATGAGTGTCCAATCAAAACAATGTCACTCTTCCTGTTTGGAAGAGATGGCCAGGGTAAGATGTTTGGCTTGATGTTATAAAGCTTGTTATTCACTTGCAAATTCCAGTTTTCTTACCATTTGCACCGTAATATTTTCTTGGTTGCCTGTTTAATATCGCACATGGGCAAAGGTTTGTGTAAGGTAGCACTGGCAGTCCTTGCAGCTGCATCTGCCAAAAATGTTGTCATTTAGTGGTGTTCGTCCTTATTTTTGGGGAAATTTATTATGAATGTCAAAAGTGAGAGGAGTCCATCAAGTGCTTTGACACGGAAATTTTAAAAAAATGAAAAAGTGGACTTTACTGATCTGGCTTGAGAATGGCACTTAAACTGTAGTTTTTCATAATTGTTATCGGGTCATAAAAGGTATCGGGAAGAGAAAGTTTTATTTATTTAGTTAATAGGCAATTTGAAATTATTTTTTTCTCGAATATGTTTTTATATAAAGATCAATATACATATAAAAAAATTAAATTTTGTAATAAAAATAGAAATTTAAAATTAAAATATATTTAATATTTTATATAGCTGCTGAGTCTTTTGTAGTATTTTTATAAATTATCCACTTTTTTGCAAGTTAAAGGAATTTTTTTTTTAAATTATCAGTATTTGTGAAGAGCAAAAGAAATAATTTTCAGGTAAGTTTGTATTAAGGAAAATACGTCCATAGAATTTAAGGGGGTCCAGGGCACAAAATTGTTCGAATTTTCGAAAAAATTTTTATTGCATTTAAAATTTTTGTGTTCTTTTGCGCTTAAAATGACGTTTAAATCATGTTTCTATCTTAATTAGAACAAGAGAAATTATTATTTTTTTTTCAACATTCTGATAGTAGCCAATAGTTATTTAAACCTGTAAGTGCGTTTTTCTGCATGATGGGTTTTTTCCCCATTTCTCGTCTTTAAATTGTTATAAGTCAAGAACTGTTAAAGATAAATGATTGAAACTTGTAACATGTCTTTTTCAACTATTTTACTTTAATTTTGATTCAGCAAATTGGAAAAAAATATTTACTTTGGAAAATATGATTTTTAAAAAATAAGTTACATAATTTTTTTCGTAATTTTTAATCTAAAAATTTTTAATTTTTTTAAAAATTAATATTTTAAAAAATGGTGAATCAAAATTAAAATTTATATATTTCTGTTTAATTAAATGAAAAAATTTTGAAATTCGACAAATAATATTTCGAGTTATAACGATTTTAAATTACTCCACTTTTATTAAAACTTTAAATTTTAAAAATTTTTAAAAACTTTTTGAGAAGTTTTATGTTGTGATTTTTTTTTACAAATTATATGGTTAACCATCAGAAAAAAATTCAAAATTTTAACTCAATAAATAAATTTTTTTTTAAAATGTGCCCTGGACCCCCTTAATATGAATAAAAAATTGTAAATGTAATTTTTCCTGTTTTAAATGTTGGTCTTTCTAAAAACGAAACAAAAATGAGGCAAGTCATTTTCAATTGTACCCGTACATTTTTAAAACGGTATTCTCGGTCAAGTTCTTGATTTTTCACTTTTATGATAATACTAGCTGAAAACCCGCACTTCGCTACGGAGTACGTTCAAACTAAATACAACGGTCAATGTATGCAATTAATGCCAAAAAAAAAAATATATATATATATATATATATATATATTTATAATAAATACGACGATCAATATATACAATTGATGTAGAAAAAAATATATATATTTATAAAAAAATCTTAAGAGATATTTTTATAGACAAAATAATGTAGAAGAAAATATTCAAATTATATTTAATAGGACATACTAAACAATATAGTACAGTTAATATAATACAGTTTGAGGAACATATCTTTTACTGTATTTTAATATTTTTTTGGATAATGTCCAATCGCCTGCCGCATTAGCAAGGGAAAAAATCTTTTTTTTTGTCTATTTCATTGCTATGGACGTGACGATAAATTTATTTAAAGTACCAGAAAAAGAAATCAAGTTATCACAATTCGATAAATTAAATTCTAAAATTTAATCTTTAAAAATTCACCAAAAATCAGAAAATGGAGGTAAAGATTCGAAAAAGATTTCATTTTAAAGGAATTTTTATGATCTTTCTAGTGATATAAATTTTATAACCCTCCAATTATTATTTTAAATTTAACAAACTTAAAAAAAGTTACTAAAACAGCTTAAAAATTTAATTTAAAAAAATCTAATAAGAATTTTTCAAAAACCTCTTTTAGTGTACCCCTAAACCATAAGAAGAATCGCCATGCAAAATTTCAGCCCTTTAGGTCCAGCGGTTTGATGTGTGCGTTGTATGTCAGTGAGTGAGTTACGGAACTGTTTTATATATATAGAATAGAGCCTAATCTTTTACCTTTTCTAATGATGTTTGCTTCTGATTTTATCTGTCGTTCTGCAAACCGTAAGTAAGCTACAGTTTTTATGGCAATAGGGAAAAGGTTTGCCAAAAGAGGTATTTGCTTGTCTGAAAATGAGGAAATTTGGAATATATAATGCAGTTACCAAATTTAATGATGGATTCGAAGGTTGTTTGGATTTTTTTACCAATATTAATATTGGTAATCTGGATGTTTCAGATTGCAGGGATATAAAATTTTAGATAACATTAGAATCTGCTTTTCGATACTTCTTTTTGTTCCTTTTTCAAAAAAGGCAAAATTTATCAATTTCGAATAAAATAATTATTTTTACAAAATAACTATTTTATTCGAAGTTTCTCAAATAATTATTTTTACAGCTAGATATATGTTTAAAAGTTATTTTTAGCATTTTCCCAAACGGAATTTTTTATCATTTCTCTTTACGTAAAAGATCCTAAAACAAATAGTTATGTTGTGAATGCATAGGGTAAATGTATTTGTAAATACATTAAAATTTTAGGTATTCGTTCTTCAAATCTCCTTAAAGCGAATTGACTATGCGCATGTTTGCATACTAATTAGTTGTTTGTTTGTATTGGTATGAATTCCGAATGACAATGAATTTGAAGCGATTTTTCTGTACATTGGTACTCTAACTGTTCCAGCCTAAGAGATAAACAGACCATTATTTTGAGAAAAGACTGTTCCAAACGGAATTTTATTTTCTTCATTCTCCAATTTATAAAATGTTAATAACATCAATTTATTTTTGAGTTATCCTGTTTTACAAAAATGTCGAATTTCCAACCATTTCTTAGATTTTTTTCTCTTGAAAAAATTATTTTAGTATAACGGCTAAATTTTTTATACATTTTTTCCAGTTTTAAATTAGATACCAGAATAAAAAAATTGTATAAAAAATTTTAATTTCAAAAATCACCCCCGAAGTTGTACGTATACAATAATTACCGTATCCCATAATATATATATATATATATATATATATATATATATATATGTCACGACTGTGATGCAGCTGCAGAATAATTGTAGATAAGTCCACTGTGCGGGAGATATATATAAAAAATGAAGACTCAGAAATTACAGGAACTCCATATCGATGCCGTGGAGTTTATTAAATTATTAATTAACCAATCCGGTCCGCAAATTCGACTGAACTCCTCGAGTGGGAACACGCGCGTTCTATCTCTATCAAAGATATTCCTGAACTCTACGCTTTGTTCTTTGTAACGCGTTATGCAAAACCGTGGGCGATCATCCGAAACCCTTGTCTCGAACATTCGACGATTGCGTCAGGCAGCGCGTGCGAGCAATTCGATGACCCTGAACTCTCCGCTGCGAAAACAACAACACCTCGTAAACGATAATTTAGTATATTCGTTAGTGAATCTATTTATATTTTTTATTAATAATTTCTAGATTTGACATATATATATATATATATATATATATATATATATATACACTCATGGACAAAAAAATTAGCGCACCAAGAAGGAGTCGTCAAAATGAAACGAAATTTTACATACGTAATGACTACTTTGATATAAGTAAATGTTAAGAAAATCAAAGAAAAAGGATAATTTATTTCAGAGAAAAAGGCAAAAGAACGGAGGAGTTAATACTCCGTTGGACACCCTCTAGCGCGAATGCACGATGTGATACGATCGGGCATTGAGTCATAGAAGTTCTGTATGATGGCTTGAGACATTTCGTTCCATATTTGCTGTAACCTTGCCTCTAGTTCGTTCAAACTCGTGGGATGCCCAACTCGTCGTCCCAAATGATCCCAGATATGCTCGATTGGAGACAAATCTGGGGATCGGGCAGGCCAAGGAAGGGTAGTAACAGTGCGGAGACAGTCTTGTGACACCCTTGCCGTATGAGGCCGAGCATTGTCTTGTTGAAAAATGGCTCCTGGGAGCCGTTGCATGAGTGGCAACACACGTGGTTGCAGGATTTCATGAACATACCACTGGGCTGTCTTGGTGCCACGGAACAATACTAGGGGTGACCGTGTATTGTAGGCAATGGCACCCCATACCATCACACCAGCTGTGGGAGCGATGTCTCGCTGTACAGCAAAGGCAGGATTGAAGCGTTCACCACGGGCTCTCCACACACGAACACGATTGTCATCACTGCCGAGATTGAATCTGGATTCGTCGCTAAAGACGACTTGGTTCCATTCCGCTGCAGTCCAGTTTTCTCGTGCGTGGCAAAACTCCAAACGGAGGCATCGACGGGTGGGCGTCAAGGGCAGCACACGTAATGGGCGCCGCGATACCAACTGTCCTTCAGCCAGCCGCCTTCGTATGGTTCGAGAAGACACAGAGTCCCCTAGTGAAGTTGCTACCTGTGCCTGGATGGCGGCCGATGAAGCAGTTGGTTGTACGCGTGCATTTCTTACGATGTGGCGGTCTTCTCGACGACTGGTCTGTCGAGGGCATCCTGAGCCTGGTCTTCGTGTACATGACATCTCTCGGGTCCACTGATCCCAACACCTCCTCACAACACAATCAGAGCGGCCTAATTGACGAGCTACTCGCCTAGCTGACCATCCAGCTTCCATCATCCCGACGATTCTCCCCTTCTCAAACTGCGACAACTGCTTATATTGTTTTCGAACACGGCGTAATGGCATGTCTATCTCAGCTCTTCCTTTGTAAATGATTCAGCACACTCAAACAAGCTTTGGTTACCTGTTTTATACTCCACTGAGTACGATGTTCAACGCCCTCTACCGGCTATACGTAATGCGCAATCACGCTGCATTTCTAATCATTTGCATATCTCCCCGACATGTACCTTCATTGCAAGTTTCGTTAAGATCCCGCAATTATTTCTTGGTGCGCTAATTTTTTTGTCCATGAGTGTATATATATATATATATATATATATATATATATATATATATATATATATATATATATATATATATATATATATATATATATATATATATATATATATATATATATATATATATATATATATATATATTAAGCGCATGTTTTCTTTTATTGCAGATAAAAAATTAAAAATTCATGCTTTAAATTTACTAGTGGAAATTAGGTATGATCGTATTCTCGTTTAGTCACGTGAGATGATCTTTTTGGTACAGAATAAATAAGTAAGAAAACAGAGACTGATAAATTATGCGGAGAAAAATATATACTGATTTAGCAAGAGTGAAAGGAAATATTCTCTCCTCCCTCATTACGCCGTCTTTCGCTAAGCTAATTTGATATCCAGCCAGTTAAGTAAATTACACCTCATAGTCTAGTGAGTAATTTCCCTCTGTATATGAACTAAGAAGTAAATTTGCTTTTCACTTAGAATTCATAGGAAAGAAATTTTATTTAGGAATGATTATAAATTAGTGGAACATGAGGCTTTCATGAACCAAATTGGCCACTTTTCGAAATTTTTGAAATTTTAGTGTCAAAGATATTGATTGACTCCTAACGTTTTACATTTTTAATAAACTAGCTGAATACGCGTGCTTCGCAACGGCGTACATTCAAATTAAACATAACGGTCAATGTATGCAATTAATGTAAAAAATATGTACTCGTACAGTCAACAAATTCGGGGACTTTATTTACTACAACAACGAACACACTTACAAAGTATTCTGTGCACAATCACCTTCAAAATAATGTCCTTCCGCAACTGTACACTTCTGCCAGCGTTGATACAGCTTCTGGAAACAGTCCTGGAAACCGTTGCGTGAGAGTTGTCGTAAAGCGGTTGTCGCTGTTGCCATCACTTCTTCAGCATATGCAAACCGCTTGCCCTTGATGCGATCTTTCAGTTTCGCAAACAGATAGAAATCTCAAGGAGTGAGTTCTGGGGAATACGGCAGTTGTGGCAGAACTGTGTTTAGCAAGGGCTTGTCGCACCATCAGGGATCGGTGCGCCGGGACATTGTCATGCAACAACATCCACATGTTGGATTTCCAAACGTGTGGACGATTGCCTCCCGGAGACGACGAAGAACCTGTACATACCATTTGTTGTCGATGTTACCTTGTGTTTGGCACAGCTTGTCCTTTCTGGACCTTGCGCCAGTACACTTCAACCAACCAAACAACCACCGCTCCTACCCGTTGGATGTTCGCCTCCGTTTGTGGGGTCATTAGCCACCCACTTCGCGGATCATCTGCAACAGCGTCTCTCCCATTTTTAAACAAGCTGGACCATTTGAAAACTTTCGATCTGCACATAGCTTCGTCTCGATACGCTTTTGCAGTAACCGTAACGTTTCTGCAGTGGTTTTTCCTAATTTGTAGCAGAATTTAATGTTGGTACATTGCTCCAAAAAGGACATTTTGCTACATCGACATCATAGGCTGACAGTCTGCAGCCAAGTGGTGAACTGCGCTCCTTAGCAGTTGTGCAAAGCGTCATGTGACGTCTCATGCGTACGCAGATAACCAGACTTGCAAACCACATCGTTATTTCGGTTCCCCCACACACCGGGCATGAGGGGGGAGGGTAGTCCCCGAACTTATTGACTATACTGCTATATTTATAAAAAATCGTAACTGATATTTTTATAGACAAAATAATGTAGAAAAATAGTAGAAGATATTCAAATTAAATACAACGGTCAATGTACGCAATTAATTTGTATGTTTAATATACATAAAACATACCAATTTGAATTAAATTTTTGAAAAACTTCTATCTCAATTAGTCTAGTGATTAAATTTTATCTTTTACTATATTCCAATGTTTTTTTTTGTCAATTTATTTCGTTGTTATGCACGTGGCGATAAATTAATTTAAAGTATCACAAAAAGAAAAGAAACCACGTGATCAGCATTTAATAAATTAAATTCTAAAAATTCATCTTTAAACATTCATCAAAAATCCGAAAATAGAGGTAAAGCTACGAAAAAGATATCAATTTAAAGGAATTTTTATGATCTTTCTTGTGATATACATTTTATAACCCTCAAATGATTATTTTAAATGAAAACTTTAAAAAAGTTACAAAAACAGATAAGAAATTTAATTTAAGAAAACTAAGAAGAATTTTTCAAAAATCTTTCTTAGTGCACTCCTACACTATAAGAATTATCACCATGCAAAATTTCAGCCCTTTTGGTCCAGTTGTTTGTCTGTGCGTTATCTGTCAGTCAGTCAGTCAGTTAGTCACGGAACTGTTATATATATATATATATATATATATATATATATATATATTTTCCTAATAAAAAGGAATGGCATCACGAAATGACAATATTTTTTTTTTGGGGGGGGGGGTATTGAATAATAAATAACTTTTTCCAGAAGCAAAGCCAGTTAAGTCCATATTCTAATGTAAATCGTTGCAATAATGCAACTGAAAAGCAGAGGTAAGTACTTGATGATGACGTTCAATCGTTTGATGTTGTTTCATCCCAAAAAGTAACATAAATGAGTCAGTTACAGTCTAACTGCTGCAGGAGTATTTGTGAATTATTAAACAATTATTTCAAATTTTTCTGTAGTAAAAAAAATCATCTGAAGACTGAATTGGATGTTATTACTTATTTTCACTTGTAAAATCGGTTAAGTCTCTTAGTCAAGCAAAAATTGTAATAATAGTAATGATGACTCCAAGGCTATTCTACATTATAGGTTGTATATGTCATCAGATAAAAGATACATCTGCAATAATAAATTCTACAATTTTTATTTGAATTTATATTTTCAGAGAAAAATTTTTAAATAATGGCTATTATTGTATCATTTTTCTCCCCCTTTTTTCTTTTATAGACTGAACCGATTAGGCTGAGCGACTCAAATAACTATGCAACTTCCTTCTGAAATCCTTCCATAACATGTATTGAACACAGAAAAAAATGTCTTGCAACCACAATATTTAACAATGCCATAAACTCAAAAAGCCGAACAAACAAAAACACATACATTTTATGTTACAATTACATTCAAATTAAACATCAGGTTCCTTAACGAAAATGGTAAATTTATTACTTTTCAGCGGATGCCTTCAGTTGTAGGCATGGATGGTAATGAAAGAGCTGATTTATTGGCCAATAAAGGGACAGAAGAATATCCTAGGCAGTGTTCTATCCCTCTTGACTCCTGTAGGCGAATTATTCGAGACAAGATTTTGTCGTCATATATTAGTGAATTATCATCCATTTCCAAGGGAAAAGTCTTTGAGGATGACTGGATAAAATTTAGTCATAAAACACGTAAAGAGGTCGTGGCCAATTTTAGACTAAGCACAGGGCACGACTGTCTGGCTGAACATTTGGCCAAAATAGGGATTGTGAGTTCCAACTTATGCACATTATGTGAGAATGAAAATATGAATAAAGCTCACCAACTTGTTTGCTCGAACTTAAACTTACGTTCAGAATGGTGATTTGTGTGCTTTCTACTGGAGGGCGAGAAAACTTATGTCCTGATCTCACGGTCTTCACTTATTGTGCTTCTGGCTTTTTAAATTTTTATGCTTGAGCTTTAATATTTTTAACTAGTTTTAAGTCCTTTTGGTCGTTCTATTTTCGTATCTTGTGGTTTCTTTTTTGTTGGCTTGTGTGTTTATATTTTTTGCATGTTGTGCCTTTTCCAGGCATACAACATACAAAACTGTATACAACACATACAACATACAACATACAAAACTGTATGTTGTGCCTGTTGGAACAGGCGGCCATATGTAACAACAAAAACAACTTTCAAATCAAGCGCACCAAAAGTTAAACACAGCTACGGATATCAGAACACTCATCAAAAGAACTATTTTAACAAAATAACCGCTGACCTTAAAGACCTTGAGCAAGAATGCAGAACAAACTTTGTTTTGATACAGTAATGAGCGCCATCTAAGCTCGGTTTCCGTGTACTAACTTGCATACTACTAAGGTTAGTATTAAGGTACTAACTTGCATAACAACAGTATTAATGATCAGCATTGTTTTGCGCATTTGTCCTGGTATAGATTATAAAGCCCTACTTACAGGAGCAGATATTTTCAGTTCAATAATATTTCAGTATTCTCTCTGAAGTTTCTCGTTAGATCATAAAACTACTCCCTTGAAATCTGTTCACGTTTATTGAAAATGAACTGTGGAAGAACTACTGAATAAAACTGAACGCACGATTTGACGTTCTTAATTGCTGTCCCAGTAGCTTGCTTTCTTGCATGAAGTACATAATTCCATTATCTTCTGAAATACAAGTCACGTAATCTTACCTCCAAACCATTATAAGAATAAGTGCGTCTTGAATGACGCGTAAGAAATTACCATCAATTAAAGATTCTACCACAAGAACTGCCATCGGAACCATATCAAATTAAACTGGGTGTTTACAGAACATATTCCATAAGGTGAGAGGAAAAGTTCCACATATTACTACACTAGAAATATATTCATATCAAGGCTGCGAATCCATTTAGAGGGTAAAACTTGTGAGTTGAATATTTTCAGTTTTGAAATGAGGCATGTCTGAACGTGTTTGGTGGCGCAACTGAGGGAAAGAGTATGTAAGTGAAAAAGGAAGAGGAAGAGAATGTTCCGACATATATGTATTCAAGATTTTTAAATTTAAACTCAACATATAGCTCTACTCAGAGAAGACATTACATTATTCACAACCTAAATTACATTATATGGTTCAGAGAAACTTTTATTTTGGTTTCTCTTTTATTTGTCCCAGAATTGAAGCATAAAAATGGGTAGGAAATTGAAAATTGTTTGCTTTTCGCTTATTTTACCTCCGGTATTTTGCTTACTAGCTTCTAATTTAATAAGACATTGCATTATTCACAACCTAAATTACATTATATATAATAGATCAGTTCAGAGAAACTTTTATTTTGGTTTCTCTTTTATTTGTCCCAGAATTGAAGCATAAAAATGGGTAGGAAATTGAAAATTGTTTGCTTTTCGCTTATTTTACCTCCGGTATTTTGCTTACTAGCTTCTAATTTAATAAGACATTGCATTATTCACAACCTAAATTACATTATATATAATAGATCAGTTCAGAGAAACTTTTATTTTGGTTTCTCTTTTATTTGTCCCAGAATTGAAGCATAAAAATGGGTAGGAAATTGAAAATTGTTTGCTTTTCGCTTATTTTACCTCCGGTATTTTGCTTACTAGCTTCTAATTTAATTTTGATTTAACATTGAGTTAAATCAAAATCAATTTTGATTTAACCTCATAGTCATAACGCGGAACCTCATGACCGTCTTATCCTATGACCTCATGACATCTTTTAATTAAAATGCATTGCAAAAAGCCAATCTAAAAGCAAAAAGCGAACTTTGGTTGCTACTTATTTATGGGCACTCCGTATTGAAAAGTCACGATACCCCGTATGGGTGTCAGCAGAGAAACGTCCATGTCTTAGACAGTATTGAATCCCGAGTTCACAAATGATGGGGGCACAAAAATGTTCATATTAATGAATAACATCTTTGCGTCTCGTTCTTACTTTATGGAAATTGAATAATTCTACGTCCACACTTATCAAAGTACCATATTCTTACAAACATAGCATTATTGTGCATTGTTGTAATCGTGTTGAATTATAAACCAGCCCTCTCAGATTCGTTTTATATAGAGATTTACTCTTTTATGCACCTCATAAACTATCGTTCCTGATTTACCCAGATGGAAGCCTTTTTCACAACTATTGTTCAAACATGTACCTACTGTTCAGATGTTCTTCAGAATGCAAATAAAACGCCAAAGAATTTCTCGAAAAGCTTAATCAACTGTTGTTGTCGTTGTTTACTAATTCCACCTGGACCGTTGGAACTATATCAGGTCCAAAATGTTATTCATCCTCATAAAGTCAAATGCTGGTTATGGACGCTTGGACAGGTCAACCTTACCCACGCTCGTGCAGAAGAAAAGTTGGGCAGGAGAGCTGGAGTAGTTGAATACTTGCGGCACAAAGGAAAAGTTTTGTAGCCTTTCGTAAAAGAGAGAGCACTTATGTTGCTGTTACAAAATCTAGTTAAAATTGTTTGTTCGAGCCTGTCACGCTGAAACTTTAACGATTAACCTGGATGAGTGGCACAATACCACTCACGGGAAAGGTGAAGCCTTGAACAAAAGGCATGAAAGGAAAATCGACTATCGATAACTCTTCATTTGTAGGTTTGGCTTAAAAACAGCAATATTTTACTGAAAAATACTGATTCCAGGAGCTTTTAAGCCGTGCCATCTATTACGTACCTACAGCCAAAATTTGTTTCCTATGAGGTTGCTCACATTAAATCCATCAACATCAGCGTAATTGGCACCGTGAGTTCTTTAATCAGTCAGAGAGCTCACCACATTAAATCTCTAAGTTGTTAAAAAAATTTTTTGAGGTAAGTGTATAGAGAATTTACTAAGGGGCACTCTATTTGTATTTTATACAAACACAGTTTATACCTGAAACAATGTTTATTGAATTCGTTGCACATATATAATTGGCTTTTACAGCAATAAGCATACGTACTACTTGTACGGAATATATATATAATCATTCAATAGAAATACACATTTCGAATACTCACAAACAGTAAGTCAAACCAGCAATTCTGCCACGTAAACTTTGGGCCCCCTAAGCACTAGCTCAGGATAGTACTGGAGCTGCATACCTCGTAGCTCCCTATCGCTTATCTATCAACTTTAACAACCTTCTTCAACCCTAACCACCTTTTTTTAATTAATGACGCTGCATGGTATTTATACTAAGCGCGTATGCCGAAATTAGCTTATCTAAAGCAGCTTCTTTAATTCATTCACTCAAAAGTTCGATTCTTGTGAATCGAATCTTGTGTATACCTTACAAGTGTGCTACAGCTGACAGATGTAATGCAAACAGCCACTTTGTCTCCAAACCGATGAAGCATCTAGCCATTTGTAGAGCCACGCATTCCTTGATATAAAATGGCTGCCTCATAATTTTTCGGCCGAGAAACAGTTATTCTGCATATGCGCCTCAGTTCCAAATCGCTGAAGCGTCTACCAGTTTAAAGAGTTACACATTCAATAGTCTGAAATGGCTACCTCATAACTATTTTTAGCCGAGAGAGAGTTATTCTGTAAATGCGCCTGAGTGTGGACTCATGCATAAGTGAATATACAGGGTGAGCCAAAAGTCTTGCCTTGATTATAAAAATTCATTACAAAATAACCGTTTAATATAATAATGTAACTTTTGTATCGTTGGATAGGTCAGTTTTAGTAGTTTGTTTTTGTGCAATAAATGACGCGAGTGCTCCTTCAAGAGGGACTCAGGGGAATATTTGAAAGGAGGACTTCATTTTCGACCGGAATGGCCGAAATGATGACTTGATTTCGGTCCTAGGGGCATCCTGGCAGCCGATCTCAGGAAGGTTCTTACTGATGGACTTGAGCCATTAACATCTGCACCGCTCAAATGACTCAGGGGAATATTTGAAAGGAGGACTTCATTTTCGGCCGGAATAGCGTCGATCCAAGAGAAAGCCCTAAAAGCGATACCCCTAACATTTACTTAGACTTGTTGCAACTATTTCAGAAAGATGTCGCACCCCAACACTGGGGATCTTTAGTGCGTGATTTCCTAGACGAAACATGTACTGTGTGTACTGTAACAGAAGACATGTTAAATAACACTTGGCGGGAACTGCAATACCGCTTCGACATTCTCCGAGCTACCAAGGGGGCACGCGTCAAAATTTACTGAGGTAAATGGTCTTATAAAAAAATTTATAACAGTACTTACAATATATCCAAACAAACATAGTTCTAATTATAATAGTTTGAGCGCGATAAATATTTATAATCGGGGCAAGATTTTTGGTTCACCCTATACTATAAAAAGCATAAAATATGTGCGTATATATGTGCATACGCATCTATAAGTATTAGTGTAGGCATGAAGGTACATATGAAAACTCATCTCTTTAGTCTTACGTGGATATAAATGCTAACTTATCTTTTGAGTCCAATAATGACAAGGAATTTCATACTTTATGCTTGAGCCGAGCTTAAGCGACGGCAAGCGATTGTTTATCTATATATATAAAACAGTTCCGTAACTGACTCATTCATTCATTCATTCATTCACTGACTGACTGACATACAACGCACAGACCAAACCGCTGGACCTAAAGGGCTGAAATTTTGCATGGCGATTCTTCTTATAGTGTAGGGGTGCACTAAGAAAGATTTTTCAAAAATTCTTCTTAGATTTTTTTAAATTAAATTTTTAAGCTGTTTTAGTGACTTTTTTTAAGTTTGCATTTAAAATAATAATTTGAGGGTTATAAAATTTATATCACGAGAAAGATCATAAAAATTCCTTTAAAATGAAATTTTTTTCGAATCTTTACCTCCAGTTCCTGATTTTTGGTGAATTTTTAAAGATTAATTTTTAGAATTTAATTTATTAAATGCCGATCACGTGACTTCCTTTTCTGGTACTTTAAATAAATTTATCGTCACGTGCATAAAAACTAAATAGACAAAAAATAATTTTTTTTTCTTGCTAATGCGGCAGACGATTGGACATTATCCAAAAAAATATTAAAATACAGTAAAAGAAATGTTCTAGAAACTGTACTATATTAACTGTACTATATTCTTTAGTATTCTTTATATTAGATTTAATTTGAATATCTTCTTCTACATTATTTTGTCTATAAAAATATCCCTTACAATTTTTTTATAAATATATATATATTTTACATCAATTATATACATTGATCGTCGTATTTATAATATATATATTGGCATTAATTGCATACATTAACCGATGTTTTTACTTTGAATGTACTCCGTAGCGAAGTGCGGGTTTTCAGCTAGTCTTTTATAAAGATTAAATAAAAAAATCATTTTGTTTTCAAGGTAAGTGATAGAAAAAACTTCTGTCTTATATTAATAAAACATTTTTTAATCTTTAGATTACTATGTTTTGTGTACATGATAAACGAAATTTTCCAATACAGTTTTCTCAAAATGAAATTGTTCTCTATAATGCAAATTTAAAATGTGATACTTGCATCATTTTTGCTTCAAATTACCTGATATTTGCCAAACATTATCTTCATACATACATTAATAAATCTGTGCATGCATTTTTGTTTTAAAGAAGAGTAATTGACAAAAAGGGACTGTTTATATACAATGAAGTGAAATATTTGAAAAAAATCATCTATCAATTGGTTTCACTTCTTTTAAAAAATAAAATATTGATATATTTGTTATTCAATGCATAGTTTGTTTGATTATGATACAATAAATAAATAAAAAGTAAAATCATTATAAAAAAAATAAAAATTGTTTCGCCAGGGACATTTTAAAATTTTATTAAATTTTTAAAATTTTTAATTAAATAAAATTTCTAAATAAACTAGAATTTTTTACGTCGTTTATATTGCAAATATTAAATTATATGCAGGAATAAGATTTCACATAGATATAATACAGTATAAAAAATTTCAGTTTCAACGTCCACTGTCCCCTTAAACAGTAAATACGGTTTGCTTCAACACTCACTAATATTAAATTAAAGGTTCATAATTTATATCTAGAGCAATCAATAAGGCATCTCGTAACAAGGACGTAAACCCTTGTTGGTTGTTAATTGCGCCATCTTTCATTAAGCTAATTTAATACACGCGTATTAGATGGATTTATCTATATTATGCACCCTCTAATTCTCTTTCAACAGACTAACAAGTGGAAGGATGAATACAGAAAAATCGATGAATTAATTCCCGCCGATTGCTGTGTATTCTTTTAGAGAAATTCAATTTTAAAAAGCAGACGAGATGCAAATGACGATTCAAAATGCATAAATATTTAAATGGCATGAATTATGCATTATTTGTTTTTATTTAATTATTTTTGAAGGTCTCTTAAACTCTTACTGATAAATTCAATTATTTTATTAACTGCTCTTTTTTTCCACATGCAATCGGTAGTAGAAATGGTACACCTTTGTGTAGCTCGGTAGAAAGAGAAATTTAAAAAAAAATTATTTTTTGTTTTTTCAATTTTGTATGAATTTTTATAAATGTTGTTGATGTAATATTTTTACATAGTTAATTCATTATATAGAGAAAACATTTCTGATTATTTTAACATAGAATTAAAGTGTATATGTTAATTCTAACTTGAGTTACTTTACGGATAGTAACTGGCCATTTAAAAAAAATCTGAAAATATCGTTGTAAAAAATGTATCATATTTTTAAAAAGATTTAATATCAAAAGTGTTTATTTTATGAAAATATTAATTTTGAATTAGTTCTGAACAGTATCAACAAATTTTGTCTATTTGTAATAAGAATATAATTAGTTATTGGATGTCGAAACCAGAACACATTTATGCTTTAACATAACAGTTTAAAACCCCTTAGACCCCTTAAAGTGTTTTATACCTTTTAGACTACCACATGTAGTGTAGTGGTATCGCGACGAGCTTCGGACTTGATGTGCTCAGTTGGAATCCCGACGAACGCTATTAAAGAACTTCGTGTCTGCACTGGATACGGAGACGTTAAGGGGACTCTTAAGTCGAGGAAATAAGGCGTATTTTCATACTTTTGACTCTTTGTAACTATTTCAATTGACTCCCAAGTTTTCCAAATTTTATGTATATGATAAATTGATATATTTATTTTAATAAACAAATTTTCAACTCTCAAAATAATTTTAAATAATTTTTTTTTTAAAAAATGCTTCAGATATACCTTGATTTTTAAGCATTTTTATCGTATACTGGCTTGCGCGCAGAACTATGAAATTAATTTTACACTTAAATGTATAATTCCTGTTTTATATTTAAAATAAATAATTGAAAAAACAATTGAGCATAAAACATTCAACATTAAAATATTTTTTTAATTTTTTTTTTTTAAACTGCTCAAAATATACTTAAAATTTCCTTAAATTTTTGCATTAATTTACCCTTGAAAAAATAACAAAATATGCAGTGATTGCAATAATTCTAGTTCAGACGCAATAGAATAACACGATTATGCAGTGATAAAAATTTCGTGGAAATATGTTTCATAGTTTTTGAGATATCGGTTGCGGAATGATGCAAAATTGCATTTTGAGAAAAATGAGTTTAAAATTTTTCTTACCATAAACTTGATCAGTAATTAAATATTTAGAATATCAATATCTCCGGAACTAAGTGGAATATTTTCATGCGGTTTGCTTTATTTTGTTCAGAAATGATCAGGCTTTAACATATATTTTTTTCAAAATATCGAATGTTTTAACGATTTAAGGGTAGTGAGTCCCCTTAAATTTGTGGACTGGGAAGTCCCAGTATGAAGTAAGAGGGAATAGACAGATGTCAATCCTGAGTTTGCTCGGTAAAAATTGAGGTTGTTTTGGTTCATCTATATGGTACCACCATTGTAAGCAACCAACGATTATCGTGGTTAAAGTGCGAATGTTTTCATTGACAAGTACCCCGCATTGGCAAAGAAACATATTTTTGAAATGCCATCTATGTTCTTAAAACAAATGAAAATCCGTGGAAAATGGTACGAGTGCCCCAAACTAACATTTTCAGAGAAGGCAAAAAAAATCTTTAAAGTTTAATATATTTTAGTGTGAAAATTCGCTACATTGACTGTTCTAGCAAATAACAGAACGACGATTGACACTTGTACATTTTACCACTGCTATCGCATGAGCATTTCAGATCCTTTGTAAAAAAAAGGCATAAATGTTCTGGCACTTGTATCATTTTCCACAGAGAGTTTTCAATTCTATAATTATTTTTCATTTCAACCGAAGTAAAATGAAATACATGGAGGAAATGCAGCGTAATTACAATTATAATTTAGTATTTATTCTTCTATTTCTTATAACTACAGTTTGCGGGGCCATACAATCATGAAAGAATGCAAGTCCCCTTTTTTTAAAATTAAAATACACTACCCAGCTTTCAAAATGATCAAACGCAAATCGCATGTTTATGCGCAGAGGGGTCATTCAAGTATTACGTGAGGACATTCTTCTGTCATTTTAGACCTCCTCCATCTCTTTGTAAGCAAAAATTAAGCAGATATCCGACCCCCTCCTCTTTTGCTTAGGTAATATTGGGCAAATTTCAGGCCTATTTCGTAGGCCAAACGCTTTTTTAATCATTAAATTGATTGTACATTTCTAAGTAAAAGTGAATAGATATGAAATCTTTAACAGTAAATACAATAGATGAAAGCAGTCAGAATTATATCAACGTTTAAAAAGTGTTATTAATTCTTTGAAAGTAAATAGTATAATATAAAATATGTAAATATACTCAGTGATTCCGGAAATAGGGGATACACCAACTTTGTATTAGAAAAATTCGAATTTTTAAGCAAATAACAAATTCTGAGGAAGTGTAATCATTGTTTTTATTAATAGACCAAGTAAACAATGCAGTTAATGGTAGTTAGCGGGAAGCTGAAGATAACAACTTCGATATGAAAATAAATAAATCATTTTAAACATACAATCGAACATTTTTTCGCAAAATAAGTTGAGAATACAGGAATGCTTTTCATTATTTTTTAATTTTTAAAACGAATGTCAATAATTTCAAGCGTGACTTTCTACACTTAGTCTTGCTTCCAAGCGACGTGGCACCCGAGTTCACCAAGTTTATGGTTGTGTCTGAAGATATTTTTCCCCATTCTTCTTTTAGGATACGTTTCAGATGATCCTTGCTCGTTATTTGATGTCTGTGGACGGATATTTGGAGCATAGAACACAATTTTTTAATGACGTTGATGTCTGGGCACTGGACGAGGTCTTTTTTCAATTCCTACTATTAGTTCACACTCTCTCTATATATATATTGTTCAAATTTTCAATCGTTAATAAAAGTACTTTTTATTCATCCACTCAAGTTCAAATGCATTTTTTTTAAACTTGTAGTGGATGACACTTGATGTTAATACAGTTTTTTCAAATATTAATTCCTCAATTAAATTTAATTAATCAATTTTAGTTTTAGACCTAGAGCGTCTCTTGCTCTTGAATAGTAATTTCCCTCTTGTTACTGTGTAAACGGTAGCACTGCGGTATCGCGGGCTTCTCCCGTCCTGTAGGTTGAGAGATCGAATCCCCAACCTGACAAACTTTTGCTCTCTCTTTCCCCCCTCCTAATCTCACACAGTAGGCAAGGTTCTGGCAGGCAATTGTTTTATTCAATTCCTACTATTAGTTCACACTCAAATTTTTCTTTGTTGACCTAAGTAGGAATTGACTTTAAAATTTTTTTTTATATATTACTTGTTTTTGGTAAAGTAACCACATTTTTAGGTGTCTGTTGATTCCAATTTATCAAATTAAATATAAATTTTGAGAAAAATAGAAATTTCTTTTCTCAATTTCTGGAGTCACTGTAAATGCAGATGGCACGGAAGTTAATTTGGTCAGGAGCACATTCTAGCTCATTCTCTTGTGTGCAAGTTTTCTGTCTTAAGGGGACGGTGGACCTTTATTTGAGCAAATCTTGTCATTGTAATATTGATTGTGTTATTGTAAAAAAATATACATATTTCTGTAAATTAATAGTACTAAAATAGCTTTTTTCAAGTCAAAAATCATTTATGAAGCTTCTACGAAGTAATTTATAAAGAGTAAGTGTAGTAATAAACTTTAAATCCGTTTTTCTCAAAACAGATTTTTCAAGGTTTTTAGATATTTTAAATGCTCCATGCGAAGTTATTTTTCTTCAAAATTAATGAAATTGATAAGGAAGAATCCTGATACTGTTTACAAAAAAAAAACTGGGCATGCATTTTACAATTCGACTTTATTAAGTTAATTAAATTCGATTTATAACTAATTAAAAGGCAAAATTTTGATGAAAACAATTGGAATTCAGAAAAAAATTTCTCAAAAATTAACTACTCAAGGGATTAAATAATTGATGCACAGATTTGTTTATTATATAGTTTTAAGTAATTAAAATGCAAAATAGGGGAAATATCTCAAAATCTATTTCGCAAGGAGCATTTTAAAATTTTGGTTATAAAATTTAAATTTTTTAAAAGTTTTAAAATTGTAAGGAGATTGGAAATTTCTTTTAAGGTATTCTATATATTTATAGTGAAATGTATATATGTACAAGATTTCATATCTCTATGATGAAAAGTAAAAAAAAAAAAAAATAACGTCCACCGTCCTATGAAGTAAGCATTGCTCTGATCCTCTTTCCCCCTTGTCAGTAAAAATAACCAAATCTTGAACCTCCCTCCTTCACGTATGGTATCTGCCTATTGGCAAAATGACTGTTTTGGTGAAAATTTTCAATTTTTTTCAATTTATTTTAATAAAAGCAGCTAAAACGGCTTTTATTCGTACGATTATTAGATGAGGAGAAAGGGCTAATTTAATAAACCAGAAATCATGATTTAAAGACCAGAAATAAAATCTTGAAATGCATTTTTTATAAAATTAATTTTTGAGTTACTTTTGTGTACGAGAAACCCAATTACTGAAGAAGTTTTAAATATATCCCAATGAAATTTTGAAATAGTGATTTGTGTACTAATTATGTTTTGAATCAAAAGCTAACTTCTGTGTGTAAATTTCATCATTTTACAGGTACCTCTATATTTAAAGAAGACTTTTTTTTTAAATCTGTGTTTTTCTAAATATCTATTTCACTGATTTTCAGAAATAATGTAAAACTTTTACTTCATAGCACATATAAATTTTACAGTAGCGTACAATGCAAAGGAAATTAAAATATATTTAGTTATATTGCATGTAAGGTGAACGGTGAAAGCTCTAAATTTTGCTAAAAATTTAGAAAATTTTATAAAAATTTAACTAGAAATATATTTGTTTTTGTAATTTTATTTCGCATTTGAACTAAGAATATACGCATTTAATCAGTATTTGATATTTTTCAAGAAAAGCGCTTTGTTACTTTAAATGCTTACATAATACTTGAACGGCCCCTGACTGCATTGCTAAGTGCAACATTTTTCATGCTCTACTGCCTAAGCTTATTCTGCTGTGCCTTTGTTCTTTAAACTTACTCGTATTTACCTGAGAATGGAATTTTTTCATTACTTTTAAAAGGATTTATCTAAACTTCTTCTCGTGGTATATTTTTAAAATTTTGTACAGTTTTTCTTTGTCTTTTTTTTATTAATCTTTTCCAAGCTTTTTGGCTCAAAGTAAAAATTGTGAAAATTCCTTACTGAATCAGAAATTATAGTGGAATATATAAGGGTGGCTCAAATGAAAGTGAGACTTTTGTTTTAGCGGCAATGGTTAACCCTTTCAGGGACAACAAACTCCACCGTTTGCACGGTTGAGATTTTTCCCCCTATTATTTTTACCCTAAAGAATCTTGAAAAATTTTCCAATTAAAAGTTGCAAGACGTTTTTACTTCTTTAAACTGCTAATAGATGGCAGTACTAACCTTTTTTGCTCATTTAGCTTGAATAAATTGAATGCAAGTGGAAAAAAAGACTAGATTTAGGCGTTTGCACAGTGCAAACGCCGCCTCTCAAAGGGTTAAATGCCCAAACCTTTGTTTTTTCGCCAGTATGAGATTCGTATGTTACGAAACAAAGCTGCTATCATCGAAAAGTGCCAGTGTGCTGTGTGAACGTGTTTAATCAAGGTGACTGGTACTGTCGCGATAGAGATTCGTCCAAACAGGCCCAGCGAGCGTTTATTCAACGTTCGACGACAGAAGGTGTTAGTAGGCTAAAATTTATCTAACCCATTCCATAAAAGCAATTATCGTTAACTGCCACCCCCATCATACAGTGGTTAGATATGAGCTTCCACAAATTGGGTTTGGGTTCGAATTCAGACGGGGCCGTTCCTACGCCGTTATAACAGCGGTTCCGAACCGATGGTATGTGGATCACTGGTGGTCCGAGAGAACCCAAAAAGCCGACCGCAAGGCCAGGAGGGATAAAAAAATTGGATTTCGGCGTTTCAAAACAACCGTAAACTTAAACTTTTTTTTTTAAACTTGGCGGAAAAAAATATTTGCTTCCCAATTTTTTGTTTCAGTTCTGAAATTTCCTGTATTTCTTCCTTTTTCTGACATTTTGAATATGAAAAAGTCATTGTTCTGCCCAAAAAAATGTCTGCTATATTTTCTGTGACTAGGACTTGCAGTGTCATAGACATTTAGTGGCATCACAGTCGTTTGACAGCTAGAAAAGCCAATGACTAGGACTTGCAGTGCCATAGACATTTAGTGGCATCTCAGTCGTTTGACAGCTAGAAAAGCCAATGACTAGGACTTGCAGTGTCATAGACATTTAGTGGCATCTCAGTCGTTTGACAGCTAGAAAAGCCAATGACTAGGACTTCCAGTCTCATGGACATTTAGTGGCATCTCAGTCGTTTGACAGCTAGAAAAGCCAATGACTAGGACTTCCAGTCTCATAGACATTTATTGGCATCTCAGTCGTTTGACAGCTAGAAAAGCCAATGACTAAGACTTCCAGTCTCATAGACATTTATTGGCATCTCAGTCGTTTGACAGCTAGAAAAGCCAATGACTAGGACTTGCAGCGTCATGGGCATTTAGTGGCATCTCAGTCGTTTGACAGGTAGAAAAGCCAATGACTAGGACTTCCAGTCTCATGGACATTTAGTAGCATCTCAGTCGTTTGACAGCTAGAAAAGCCAATGACTAGGACTTGCAATGTCATAGACATTTAGTGGCATCTCAGTCGTTTGACAGCTAGAAAATCCAATGACTAGGACTTGCAGTGTCATAGACATTTAGTGGCATCTCAGTCGTTTGACAGCTAGAAAAGCCAATGACTAGGACTTCCAGTCTCATAGACATTTATTGGCATCTCAGTCGTTTGACAGCTAGAAAAGCCAATGACTAGGACTTGCAGTGTCATGGGCATTTAGTGGCCTCTCAGTCGTTTGACAGCTAGAAAAGCCAATGACTAGGACTTCCAGTCTCATGGACATTTAGTAGCATCTCAGTCGTTTGACAGCTAGAAAAGCCAATGACTAGGACTTGCAATGTCATAGACATTTAGTGGCATCTCAGTCGTTTGACAGCTAGAAAATCCAATGACTAGGACTTGCAGTGTCATAGACATTTAGTGGCATCTCAGTCGTTTGACAGCTAGAAAAGCCAATGACTAGGACTTCCAGTCTCATAGACATTTATTGGCATCTCAGTCGTTTGACAGCTAGAAAAGCCAATGACTAGGACTTGCAGTGTCATGGGCATTTAGTGGCCTCTCAGTCGTTTGACAGCTAGAAAAGCCAATGACTAGGACTTCCAGTCTCATGGACATTTAGTGGCATCTCAGTCGTTTGACAGTTAGAAAAGCCAATGCGAGCTGAAAAAACCCTGTTCATTTTTAAGTTTTAGTAGGTTTTCGTGTTTGCAATTCCGTTTTATTTTACGTTCAATTTGATGTTATTACGTTTATTTGTCCCTTATAATTAAATTTGTTTATCAAAAAAAGTTTATTTATCCGAAAAATAAAAATATCTTTTTTCCTCTAAATAGATTGGTTGGAAAGTGGTCCATGATCAACAAAATATTAGGTAAACATGCATTCTTCTATACTGCATTCATTCTATGGTAGTATTCATTCTTCTATATTATGATCGCATAATAATAGTTAAAGAAATGTAGGTGGGGATTGGTTAATGTCCCAAGGACAAATCACCCAAGCGTTGAAATTTTTTTTCTTTAATTAGAAATTTTCCCAATATCTTGTGAAATACTAATATACAGCATGATCTCTTAGTAGATTTAGACCTTACAGTGAGTCACGAGCTTTCTGCACTCTAAATATATAAGACACCCCTAAATATGTGTTATATCATAGTTTTTACAAGGCGAAAAGCATCATACATCATGTCTTTTGATAAGGAACTTTTCATTATTGTAAATAGAGCTGTACAAAAGTAATACTTTTAGTAGATAAGAATATTAACAAAAGCATAAATCAGTGATGAGAAGAATATGTTTTGAACTGTAGGGAAATTTCTAACAACGTATTTTGAAAAAATGTATACATGTATTCTTGTCCAAGAAAAAGAGACTTCTTATTAAATGGGAAATTGGAAAAGGCTATAAATTTGAGATTAGTAATAAAGATAGGGGAAAGGCTTGAGAGAGATTTGATGTTTCAAGATCTCCGATTCTGGGTTTTTCTCGCGGTTTTGCTTTTGCTCTGTTTCGTCTCTTATTTCGTCTCTTGCTGAACATGATTGCCTCAATGCCCACCCTATTAGAATAGGTCTTAGGGACTCACCTAGTTGTACTTTGTGTAACTCCTGACGATCCATGAATGGTGAACATTTAGAGACGTGCACTGCACTTAATGGTTTTCGTTTAATAGTTCGGAAATACTTGGAAGCAAGAAGTCTAATGGCTTGATTGTAACACGCCCGGAATTTGTGCACCGATCCCCGAAAGAGAGTAAAAATTCAAGCAAATGCTCTCAACAAAATTTATGCAAAGTGCTTTATCCTGAAAACTGGTTTAAATTTTATCAGAGAATTTTCTCCTAAATTTTTTTTTTATATAAAGAAATAAAACCTTAATGTCTAATTTATCAAACATGAACGAGTAAATATAATTTTCTAGGACTTTACTAAAATTTCTGCGCTTTTTTTTCTAAAAGCAATCTTCAATTTTGTTGGTGATTTTTAAAGATCTAATGGATTATATAATCAGATCTTTTATACTTAATTTTCTCAAGAAATAGTGTGTCTAAATAAACGACTTGATTTATTTCCTAAAGTTAATGGAAGCATATATTTTAGTGGATATTTTTAGGAAAATTAACGGATATTTGTAAAAATATCTAAGTTATATATTATTCACCCAAATGAACACGTAGAAATTATTTCTACTAATACAAAAATAACTTAAAGGAAACAGTTGTAATATATTTAGAAGAATCGAGAAACACAGTTTGTTAAAAAAAATATTAAAAAGGGAATCAGATATTAATGGATCATTACTACTATATTTAACTTATCCTTATACAGCATGCTTTTTTTCTAAAATTTAAAGGAAATCTCTTTTCTTAAAGCCTGAGGAAATTTTAATAACAGAAAAGACTTTATTATATATGTATATATATATATATATATATACCAGTATAGTCAATAAGTTCGGGGACTACCCTTCCCCCTCATGCCCTGTGTATGGGGGAACCGAAATAATGATGTGGTTTGCAAGTCTGGTTATCTACGTACGCGTGAGACGTCACATGACGCTTTGCACAACTGCTAAGGAGCGCAATTCACCATTTGGCTGAAGACTGTCAGCCTATGATGTCGATGTAGCAAAATGTCCTTTTTGGAGCAACGTTCCAACATTAAATTCTGCTACAAATTAGGAAAAACCACTGCAGAAACGTTACGGTTACTGCTAAAAGCGTATCGAGAGGAAGCTATGTGCAGATCGAAAGTTTTCAAATGGTACAGCTTGTTTAAAAATGAAAGAGACGCTGTTGCAGATCATGTGAGACGTGGGTGGCCAGTGACCCCACAAACGGAGGCGAACATTCAACGGGTAGGAGCAGTAGTTGTTTGGTTGGTTGAAGTTTATTGGCGCAAGGTCCAGAAAGGACAAGCTGCGCCAAACACAAGGTAACATCTTCAACAAATGGTGTGTAGAGGTTCTTCGTCGTCTCCGGGAGGCAATCCGTGGTAAACGTCCACACGTTTGGAAATCCAACATGTGGATGTTGTTGCGTGACAATGTCCCGGCGCACCGATCCCTGATGGTGCAACAAGCCCTTGCTAAACACGGCACCACAGTTCTGCCACAACCCCCGTATTCCCCAGACCTCGCTCCTTGTAATTTCTAGCTGTTCCCGAAACTGAAAGTTCGCTTCAAGGGCAAGCGGTTTGCAAATGCCAACAAAGTGTTGGCAACAGCAACAACAGCTTTACGATAGATCTCACGCACGGCTTCCAGGACTGTTTTCAGAAGCTGTATCAACGCTGGCAGAAGTATATAGTTGCGGAAGGACATTATTTTGAAGGCGATTTTTTTCAGAAGACTTTTTAAGTGTATTCGTTGTTGTAGTAAATAAAGTCCCCGAATTTATTGACTGTACGAGTATATAACATTAAAAATCTCATAACACTTTTAAATTCTAGTTATTCTAAATTAATTTGGGCGTTCGAGCTAATTTCGCTTTTGATTCTAAAAAACCTCGAGCGAGAAATCCAAAATGGTGACTATATTACTAAAAAACTGAACAAACCGTAGCATGGGTACACAAATTAACTACTTTAGCGTAATAGTCACTTCTTTTCCTAAATGTTAACCAATTAACCTGTACTGCGATCCCATGGCGAGATAAGTCTATTTAAGACCTGGCATCATATAGCTGTGTGCTTTTTCATTTTGTACGCTGCCCCGAGAAGCTGTATTTCCGTACTTCTTATTTAATAAAGATGTAGTTTGAGAAATATTGTGGTGTGATTTGTGTGTCCGAGGTTACCAGACACAGCTTGTCACCACACAGAAACGGAAGTAGTGACATAAGGGGAAATACAATATTAAAGATAGATAATTAATGGAATAAAATTAATAACTGGTGGGGAATTACAATCAAACTTCCATATATCGAAGTAGCAAAATGCCGGAAAAAAATTCGATATATAGAAATTTCGATATATAGAATTGATCTTAGTTTTATCACAATTCTCCTAAAACATTAAAATTGAAGCTAATTTTAGTATACGAAACATTTCTAATTTATATGCGAATCACATTAAACCAAAGGTATAACTAAAAAATGAATTAATATGAAAGATTTATTGAGTACTATATACCTTTTAAAAAAAACAATAATCCAGACAGTGGTTACAGTGATCACTGTTACATTCTTTAAAAAAGAACTATCTTGCTGAACAGTCAGTTTTGCGGAAAGTTCATCAAAGAAATGCTCGCATTTATTCAGTCCACTAAAAACTTTATCAGGGACATTTTCCACGAATTGTGTCCACGACGTATTGTTTCAAACGCCAAAAATTGGGAGATGTTATTCTAAAGTGGAATAAAATCTCCAAATATGTCGTGAAAAAATTTCGATATATAGAGATTTTTTCGATATATAGAAACAGTTTTTCTATGTAATGAACATGGAAATTTGCTAAGAGTTCGATATATAGAAAATTTCGATATGGGGAAGTTCGATATATGGAGGTTCGACTGTATATATATATATATATATATATATATATATATATATATGTGTGTGTGTGTGTGTGTACATACGGAGAGAGAAGCAGGTCAAATGTAAAATATAAATAACTTTGCTAATTCCGTTAGGAATTTTAAAAAAAATATTACCCAAAACTTTCTTGAAGGTGTTTTTTAACCAAACTTTTCTGTGAATGATGAATCGCCAAAATCTCTTAAGAAAATCCGAGTCGCAAAATGCATAGCCAGAGGAGCAACGAAAATTAAATCCTCCGTAATCCATTATGCACATTCCAGTATTACATGACTCTCAACGACACAGCAAATTAGGGTGATAAAATGCGACGCAAATTGCTCGTGAGTGATGACTCTCAGTGGCACGTGGTTGGACGTAATTTGTACTCCCAGTTTGCGCACCATTATTCAATTATTTCTTGAAAGTAACCCAAGTGCACGAAGGGGAAGGCCATAAATTTGGTGGACCACGTCAGGCGAAAATTATGGAAGGGGAACATGACGATAAATAACATTATCTGTAGGTGATCTTGCAATTCATGTCTCTGTACTGATTTAAATTGCACTCAGTGTCTAATCAATTTGAATTTTATTATCGAAGGATAGGGATATAGAATTTTCGGAAAGTGTATGACAGTGGTACGCGAATTTATTCCAACCGCGACCCTTTTACTTTAAATAAAAAAAAATCTCTGGACCCTTAGGAAAATGCTTTCGTAGTTGCAATTTCTTTTAAAAATTGGAAAACTGTTAACAAAACGAAATAAGCAAATTTTGATGAACTGTTTTAATGTAGGGTAGCGTATACATATGTATATATATAAATAATCCAACAGAGATAGATAAAAATAATACATATATAGACAAGAAACAAACAGAAATCAAGCACTTTGGGCATCCACGCACCAACGGCAAGATTCTGTATAAGTGCCGGAACTGAACCATAAAACAACAGAGGTAACCGACAGGTCTCTTCTCCAGGGAGCCTAACCATGTCAGTTACCACAAGGGGAACTTTCTGAATAGGATGCAGGTTGATTTTTACTTTTTGTTTATTTCTATTGTTTATATTTTACATTATATATATATATATATATATATATATATATATATATATATATATATATATATATATATATATATATATATATATATATATATATAACTGATATAAAAGTCTACACAAAAGAAATTAATGGACAAGACCGTAACTACACAGATGTAAGAAAATAGGAAGGAAAAGCATATCAGATATGGAAGTCTTGTAGTTGATGACCGGGAGGAGTTGTGACCTCCCTCTCCGGTTTAACTCAGTTTTATGCCGGGCAACACTCCCGGAGGTCAGGTACAAGACTAAAACCTTAAAATGATATAAGAGAACAAAATAGACTAAAGAACAGAAATATGAATTGAAAATCAAACCTATAACATAAAAAAAGCAACACGACACAAAGAAAGCAGCCTATCCCCCACCCGCATCACAGCCATTTGCGTTATTTAACATACACTCATTCAACCAAGTAGAGAAAAGGTTTTCCATTTTATTTTTTAAACTCTATTTTAACCGGATTTTTTAACCTAAATGACTGTAACCGCATTATGCGCTTCTCTACTAAGGTTAATAATTAAGGTTAAAATTGGGCAGAGTAGCGGTAATTTACTATTAGAAAATTCCCTAGTTATTAACGAAAAGGACAACACATGGCGATGCTTTATCTATCTCTCGCCTTAATAGAGTACTTGAGAACGTCAACAAAAGTCCATGTAGAAAGAGCGCGTGATTCTGTTTTTCACCGGGTCATAGGATATGAATCACGCATCACGCGATGCTTTTCGCACCCACGCAATTACGCCGCGCTTTTAGAGAGCAAAGCATTTTAGAATCGTTCGCCGTGCCCTGTGGACGCCGCTTGTCGTGGGGAATGAGAGATGATGGGAACATGGCGCGGTCTTGATTGACTTTTAAGTAATACTAATAAAAGAAGTCCTTAATTGTTATTTAAGTATTAGTTATTTCACTGGCCTTTTGTTAATGACTGTCATTATGTGTTAATTAGTAGATAAAAGAGTACGCGGTGTAAGCGCCGTGTCATTAGTCGACAGGAGTAGGGATCACGGAAAGGAAACCCCCCCCCCAGGCATTTTAAAATTAGTTTGTAGGAATTTAAATAAATAGCGTTCCCAGTTTCCTCATATCTCTCCTTGCGACAGCGCCGCGTCCATTGGCAAAATTTAAAAGTTTCAATTTGAAACAGTTTTGAGTCGTCGTAGCGAGAGAGTTAGGGCCTGTTAACATAGGAGTCCGTTGCGTAGCGTTAAGGAAAAGATGACGTTGAGACGAAAATAAACCAATAATATGCCTCCAAACGATTAGCGATGAAATTTTTAACGCCTATGATTGGTTTATTTTCGTCTCAACGTCATCTTTTCCTTAACGCAACGCAACGGACTCCTATGTCAACAGGCCCTTAGGCTACATTCATGACTCAAAATTCTCGTTGTAAATATCGCCATGTTTTGCCTTCAAATGTCCAAATAAATTCGTGGTATTGCCAGAAGTTTTGAGGGACTTAAGGCAAATATTACACTTTGCCAATTTGTTAGAGGTCTTGCAAAAACATTTCCAAACGGTACTTTTGGGAGGCATCTTAGTAATAATATTAACGTCAACTTACATAAAACCAGAACAAAACAGAAACTTAAATGGCTGCTCTCGTGTATATACTATTTATAAAATAAAACCCCATGGAAGGTAACGCCTATGATTGCCTATGATTTTTAACGCCTATGATTGGTTTATTTTTGTCTCAACGTCATATTTTCCTTAACGCAACGCAACGGACTCCTATGTGAACAGGCTGTTACTATGGTTATGTTCATGAGCTATTGCATCATAGCTGTTAGACGCCGACTTCACATTCCGGAGTGACTTCAATTTGGCTGCGGCTTCTGTCTTAAGATCTGTTGACATTTTATCGTTTTTGCTTCTGTGATACTCGTGTGAAAAGAAAGTTTGGCGGTATCCGGTTGTGCCTGACAACGGACTGTGCGGCGATGACGCCTTTCGAATCGAGATTATCTGTTCCGGCGGATTACCCTTTTAAGTCATCTAGAATTGCCTTCAGAAAGGAAAACAGTGTGTATAGGGAGATGCCGATTTTATTACCCGGGGATAATAATTTCCCAGAGAATTCAACGAGACAAAACGTGATTTATGTGGTAGAGAATCAAGTGGATAAACGAGGCACATATAAACGAGGTTTTACTGTAGTGTTTAACCTATTACTCACTATGTTTTGACCTAAAAGATAAGCTATACGTGTTAACTGAATCATTCTACAGGTACCTGTACTTATAAAAAGGAAATTTTAAAGAAAAATCAGTGTAACATTTATTTTGGTACGTATCAGTGATTATTAGAAACATTGTAAAATTTTTACTTCAGTACACAGATAACAGTCACAGCAGTATACATTTTAAAGGAAATAAAAATATATTGAGTTGAATAGAGTGTAGGGTCTCTGGCGTAAGCACTCAATTGTACTAAACATTTATAAAAAAATTCCCTCTATTTTAAAATATCATGAAATTTTTGGCCAAAATATATTTGTTACAACATAATTAACATAACTTACAGAAAATAAACGAAAAAATTACATAAGAAAAATTCCTCATGGCCCTTAAAAAATTTTGTTTTTGCTGATGGTGGATTTTAAACGGAACATTGCGTGGCATCCCAGATATGTTTGACAACGTTGTGATCTGGTGGAACATTTAATGTTCCAAAACTCGGATGAGTGTTCCTCAAACTATAATTTGGTGGCTGTAGATGTGGCACATTTTCTTGCTGGAGGTTGCCCAAACCCATGAGGGTGAACACATGACATGAATGGCTGTGACACACCTTCAAGGATGCTAACAAAGCGTTCAGTGGTTTAAGAAGTTGTATATGTATGAAGGGTCATAATTCCTGCCACCTGAACAGACCTCATACAATTCCTGAGGGACCACCAGGCTGTAAACTCCCCTGTCGGTATGTTGGGATTATTGATTTATGACGTATTCTTCCCAACTTGGCCTTTCCATCTTCCCGTATCAGTTAGAAATGAGACTCGTCATTCCAGTATTCTCGTTTACAGTTTTCCGGTGTTTCGTGGCGGTGTACTGGAGCCCATACGAGGAGCGGATCTCTGAGGCGTCAGGAAAGCTGTTAGAATGTCTGTCGAAGCCCATATGTTGGAGTGAACGTTGTGCAATTCCCACGCTCATGTTAGTGGATGCCCCAAAATTCATTTGAGGTATCATTGGTAGCAACGTTGCACTCCTCTTTCTTGAAATGATCCTCGACAGATGGCGCTAGTCACGATGAACCATAGTCTTTCGAAGGCCACACTGTTGCCGTAGGTTCCATGTCTTGTCGGAATTCTTGTATTCAACGTACACCCTTCAAATGATCAATCGCAAAACTAAACTTTGCCTGTATAACCGAAATACCATGATTCATCTCACGAGCACCCTCTAACGTACGTCGCTGAAATTCGCTTAAATCGTGAACACCTGTCATTCTAACTGCGCAATCAGCTCTTTAGGCTTCCACAAGTTTCTGTCTCTTTATATATGCTGCCTGCGGACGAAACCATTAACTAGAAGGTGTGTGTTGCTACGTAGTTCGAGTCGAACTGGACTTGGGTGATACGGGCCAGTCATTCCATGCTGCTTCAAGTCTATGCCACAATTTATAAATCGTAATAGCTGGAGAGAGGTGGCGTCCCAGTCCCTTAGCAACCCATGACCAGATGTTTCCAATGAGTGAGATATCTGGAGAACGTGCTGGTCAGGGCAACATCCGAACACCCTGTGTGTCGAAGTAGATCAGGACACGACAGGAAACATGCGGTCTTGCGTTATATTGTTAAAGGATGACCTCTCCGAGGCCTCGAAGTTAGGCCACGGCCACCGGCTTTAAGATCTGAGAAATGTAACGCTGGCTGTTCAGATTGCCGACGACACGAACAAGAGGTGTTCATGTCGTGTATCCAATGGCTGCCCATACCATCACAACAGGTGAAGGGCCCGTATGGTGATATCTAAAGCAAGCAGACCTCGAGTGTTCTCCTCGGTTCCTCCAGACATGGATACTCCCATCATGATGCTTCACATAAAACCGGGACACGTCTGAAAAGACGACGTGGTGCCGCTCCTGTATTTTGTTGTTGGGAACACCACTGTCTCCGCGCGTCTCTATGCTGCAGTGTCAAGAGAAGCTGCAATAATGGTCGCCGTATAGCCAGTCTGTGCTGTTCCAGACGTCGTCGCACTGTACGTGCGGATACTTGTGCTGCAAAGAAGCCCATTTCTTGACTCAAGGTCCGTCATGTGTCGTTATGATCCTCCAATGTCGACCTGACAACATGTCTGTTCTCTCGGGCGTTAGTGGCGTGAAGCTGTTGAGATCCCGTATGGCGTTCAGTATGACCTTCCTGAACCCATCGATTCCTTATTCGCATGACAGCCGTTGGGTTCTGACCAACGCGAGTAGCAATATCACGGAACGGTAAACCCCCATGATCCTGCCGCCATCGAATTCCTACACGTGCTCGTAGACGTTTCTACTTCTTATACGAGGCATAACACGATCTTCTCACAAACAAACAACATTCAAATTCGATTTCCGTGTGAAAAATCCGCTGCGTAACTTTCCTTTTATACAAACTTTGAGATGCAATTTCTCTCTCCTGCGTCGTTCGATTGCACTTAAATGCTAATCATTTGTATATTCCAGCCTCTGCTTTCTTTTATTTGAATTTGACGTTTACATTATCCCTCCTTTATGGTGTTGCAATTTATTGGCTAGCAGTGTATATGTATATATATATATATATATATATATATATATATATATATATATATATATATATATATATATATATATATATATATATATATATATATATAAATGAATGTTTGTTTGTTCGTTCGTATTTTATGCGCTGCCGTACCGTTCATCCAATTGCGATGAAACTTGGACAACTTATTGCTTAAACTTACGCGAAGGATATAGACTATTTTCATCCCACTACGACGCTCCATTCCCGAATTATGTTAGAACAAGTTTGCGCGGTATCAACGGATATTTTCGTTCAAAGCCATTGTAACATTTCATTGTTGCCAATTAAATAAATAGACATGAACTAAAAACGTGATTTATTCAAATATTGGCACATGCAAGAATGAATTTGATGCATTATTTTCATGTACGTGGCAACGCGGGAATGTTTCTTTTTAAAAATGAAAATATAAGGATGGAAAGTCATTCATTTTCAATGAATGTGTTATCTATCCATTTCATGAATTGAAACTATCCCAAGCTACCTGTTCATATTCAAATATACTGCAGGACACGTTCACTTAGCTAGAAACACGTGCGTCTAGCCTTGACGCGATGATTTATATAACTGAAGTGACATTGAAACATAGCAGATGATTTAGTTTTGAGAAAGAATTATAGACATGAAATACGAGTATATTATAATTAAGAAAGTCTGAAAGTGGCATTGAAACGTAGCAGATGATTTAGTTTTGAGAAAGAACTCCGAGCATGAAATACGTGTATATACTTTTTCTATAATAATTATCAGATTTTATGTGTTTTAATATTGAATGTGATCT
This sequence comes from Dolomedes plantarius, assembly GCA_907164885.2. Taxonomy (NCBI): domain Eukaryota; kingdom Metazoa; phylum Arthropoda; class Arachnida; order Araneae; family Dolomedidae; genus Dolomedes; species Dolomedes plantarius. The sequence goes on from OU015502.1 coordinate 145,695,323, forward strand.
CAATCCATTCAAACATTATTGATTATTTTTCTATAATAATAAATCCATTCAAATGTTATTGACTAGCTGAAAATTAATGCTTTAAAATGACCAAAATGAGGAGAGCCACTTTTAATCCTGCAGAAGTAAGGACAAATGTCAAAGATTGTTGAGAAATGAGCAATATGATGAAAAAAAACAGAAGAGCGCGAAGCCAAGGGAATTCGAAATGCAGTTAGACGAACACAAGAATCTGAAGAAAAAACATTCCCAAAAGCTCGAAGGCAACAGAATTCGAATTGTAGTGATCCGAAGCAGTGACACTGATGAAGAAACTTTTAACGCGTCGAACATAGATCGTCTTCGAGATTCCACATCGAAAGGAGAGGAAAGCGATGAACAACGACAGCACCGACAACAAACTAATGCTATTTGCTACCGCAAAAGAATTTTAGCGAAAACTTTAGAACATCATAACATGAGGCTAAACATTGAAAAAAATAATAGCAGAAACTGAATACCGAGCGAAGCCGGGTAATTCATCTAGTTCTCTTTATAAACCTTTTGAAAAAACGTTTGAAATTCTAAATATTTCTGATACTTTTTTTTTAAAAAAATAACCAAGTTCTCTTCAGTCTTGAATGCGGCTGGGTAAATGGTGATATTTTTAACTTTGAAATCTCATTCATTTTATTTTCATACATTTTATGTCCATCCTTAAAAGCAAGTGTTAAGCGCAAACGTTCGAGACAAAGAATTTAATCCTACCCTGCCCAACTCTTTTAGTCCCCCCGACGGCACGTGTGAAGCCGGATTTTCTATCCCTCCAACCCACCACCCCTCGCCAATTAGGAGTTCGATTTACTCTCAAGACAAGATTCTCCAGATTTCACCGCGTCCTTCCGAATTCCAGATTCGCTTTCGCGGAACGGAATTCCTTCCGCGGTTGCCGTAGGAACAGCGAACAGTTCTTAGCTAAGAAACGTGATGCTTTTAATACATAGGCATGCAGTTAGATGAATCCTTTGAATTAAATGCGAAGTTTATAAATTATTTGATTTTTACTTTATTTTACGTTTCTTAAATAATTTAAATGTCATTAAAAAGTCGTTTTATCGACATGTGTTCCGAATTCCTTCTATGGTTGCCGTAGAAACAATGATATGTTCTTCGCGAAGACGCTGTTATTACCTATGTGTGCAGTTAGATGAATCCTTTAAATTACGTAAATGTATAAATTATTTGTTTTCTGTACTTTATCTTCGTTAACACATTTAAATGTCATTAAAAAGTCATTTTATCGACATGTGTTCAAAATTCTTTCCATGATTTCCTTAAAAATATTGATCAGTTCTTCGCGAAGACACGTGATACTGTTATTACCTAGGTATATGTCTGGTATTACATAGGTGTATGCTGTTATTGCCTAGGTGGATGAATCGTTTAAATTAAATTCAAAATGTATAAATTATGTGTTTTCTGTACTTACGTTTCTTAAAGGATTTAAATGTCATTAAGCTCTCATTTTATCGGCATGTGTTCACATTTCCTTCCACGGTTGCCGTAGAAACAATGATCAGTTCTTCGCGAAGATACTGATGATGTTATTACTTAGGTATATGAATGGTATTACATAGGTGTATGCTATTATTACCTAGGTGGATGAATCGTTTAATTTAAACGCAAAATGTATAAATTGTGTGTTTTCTGTACTTTCTCTTACGTTTCTTAAAGGATTTTAATGTCATTAAACTGTCATTTTATCGACATGTGTTCACAATTCCTTCCACGGTTGCCGTAAACAATGATCAGTTCTTCGCGAAGATAGTGATGCTGTTATTACCTCGGTATATGAATGGTATTACATAGGTGTATGCTATTATTACCTAGGTGGATGAATCGTTTAAATTAAACGCTAAATTCATAAATTGTGTGTTTTCTGTACTTTGTCTTACCTTTCTTAAAGGATTTAAATGTCATTAAACTATCATTTTATGGACATGTGTTCACGATTCCTTCCACGGTTGCCATAGAAACAATGATCAGTTCTTCGCGAAAATAGTGATGCTGTTATTACCTAGGTATATGAATGGTATTACATACGTATATGAATGGTATTACATAGGTGTATGCTATTATTACCTAGGTGGATGAATCGTTTAAATTAAACGCAAAATGTATAAATTGTGTGTTTTCTGTATTTTCTCTTACGTTTCTTAAAGGATTTTAATGTCATTAAACTGTCATTTTATAGACATGTGTTCACAATTCCTTCCACGGTTGCCGTAGAAACATTGATCAGTTCTTCGCGAAGATAGTGATGCTGTTATTACCTAGGTATATGAATGGTATTACATAGGTGTATGCTATTATTACCTAGGTGGATGAATCGTTTAAATTAAACGCAAAATGTATAAATTGTGTGTTTTCTGTACTTTTTCTTACGTTTCTTAAAGGATTTTAATGTCATTAAACTGTCATTTTATCGACATGTGTTCACAATTCCTTCCACGGTTGCCTAAGAAACAATGATCAGTTCTTCGCGAAGATAGTGATGCTGTTATTACCTAGGTATATGAATGGTATTACATAGGTGTATGCTATTATTACCTAGGTGGATGAATCGTTTAATTTAAACGCAAAATGTATAAATTGTGTGTTTTCTGTACTTTCTCTTACGTTTCTTAAAGGATTTTAATGTCATTAAACTGTCATTTTATCGACATGTGTTCACAATTCCTTCCACGGTTGCCATAGAAACAATGATCAGTTCTTCGCGAAGATCGTGATGCTGTTATTACCTAGGTATATGAATGGTATTACATAGGTATATGAATGGTATTACATAGGTGTATGCTATTATTACCTAGGTGGATGAATCGTTTAATTTAAACGCAAAATGTATAAATTGTGTGTTTTCTGTACTTTCTCTTACGTTTCTGAAAGGATTTTAATGTCATTAAACTGTCATTTTATCGACATGTGTTCACAATTCCTTCCACGGTTGCCATAGAAACAATGATCAGTTCTTCGCGAAGACACGTGATGCTGTTATTACCGAGGTCTAAAGTTAGATGCATCCTTTAAAAACTCGGAAAATGCATAAATTGTTTCCTTTCTGATCTAACGTTTTTTAGTGATTCTAAATGTCACTAAACAGTCATTTTTATCGGCATGTGTTCCAATTGCTTTCATGGTTGTCGTAGAAGCAATGATCGGTTCTTCGCGTAGAAACATGATGCTATTAATAATTAGGTATGCAGTTAGATCAATACTTTAAATTAAATTCAAAATTTATAAATTATTTCCTTTCTATGTTTATCTTACGTTTGCTAATGATTTAAATGCTAGTAAAAGTCATTTCATCGACATGTTTTCAGAATTCCTTCCAGGGTTTAGCTTTACACCCTGTACTTGTTTTACCTTTGGGTTACATACATATGTCTGTTACGTTACGCGGAACGAAACACAGTACACTATACCTCATAATATAACTATAAAAAATAAAACTTAAAACCTAAATGTATCAAAGACTTTATTTAAAAATGAGTGTGAGTTTTTATGCTAAGGCAAAAATTTTGACTCTTTTTTTTCTACAAATCAGGTTTGTGACTGCTACGCGCTTTTCTCAATACGTCATTCAGGTGAGAATCAGAAATCCTATTTTTATAAACGATCTTCGAATATTTCATTCTGGAATAGGGTGATTTACAAAGAAGTGTTGATGCCAACAACGTGACTAAAAGGTGGGCATATTTTTGTCCAATCTTGTCTATTTCAGGCACTCATTCCCAAAATTATGTTTACAAAAGTATACCTGTGGGATAACGAGTGTGAATGTTTCGTGTTGCTCATGAAACCTTGGCAGGCCGCAGGTTGAGTATGCCTGCACGAGACTCAAAAGTATACGAGTGATATATCCAAATTTTTAATTTTAGACCGGATCGCATAGTATTTAGATTTATGACGATGATTGATGAAAGGCTTGTACAATACTTTAATGTATTTCTTGTTTATTAATCATACCTTTCATCAGTCTTTGCCCAAGAGAAGTTTAAGCATTATCAGGCACTACAATTCGTGGGCTGCTTTGAGGGATTCAACTGATCGTTTGTGAACTAAATTTAGAGAAGAACAGACAAAACCTTCGTGCTAGAGGAATGAACAGGAAATCCAACGTAAATAAAGCACAAATAGCAGTAAAGTGCAATTTTGCATACGGCCGTTTCGAAGCTGCAAAGGAGCTTCTTCAGCAGTGTAAGCAACTTAGTGGCAGCTCAAAAATCCGAAAACTAAGGGCTTAGTTTTCGGACATTTAAAATCTGTTTCGGTTCATTCGTTGTGTCGGAGAAATTACACCATACCAGGACGTATAAAAGTTGATTTAAAAATAAATGCAGAAATCGCGTCAACATCCCAAGGTGAGAGCGCGCGGTAAGTTTACGATCTTTTTTACCTCAGTTCGATTTTCGAACAAAATGTTTCTTTTCTA
>OU015502.1:145705177-145710177 GCA_907164885.2 Dolomedes plantarius
GACTAGCTGAAAATTAATGCTTTAAAATGACCAAAATGAGGAGAGCCACTTTTAATCCTGCAGAAGTAAGGACAAATGTCAAAGATTGTTGAGAAATGAGCAATATGATGAAAAAAACAGAAGAGCGCGAAGCCAAGGGAATTCGAAATGCAGTTAGACGAACACAAGAATCTGAAGAAAAAACATTCCCAAAAGCTCGAAGGCAACAGAATTCGAATTGTAGTGATCCGAAGCAGTGACACTGATGAAGAAACTGTTAACGCGTCGAACATAGATCGTCTTCGAGATTCCACATCGAAAGGAGAGGAAAGCGATGAACAACGACAGCACCGACAACAAACTAATGCTATTTGCTACCGCAAAAGAATTTTAGCGAAAACTTTAGAACATCATAACATGAGGCTAAACATTGAAAAAAATAATAGCAGAAACTGAATACCGAGCGAAGCCGGGTAATTCATCTAGTTCCTCTTTATAAACCTTTTGAAAAAACGTTTGAAATTCTAAATATTTCTGATACTTTTTTTTAAAAAAATAACCAAGTTCTCTTCAGTCTTGAATGCGGCTGGGTAAATGGTGATATTTTTAACTTTGAAATCTCATTCATTTTATTTTCATACATTTTATGTCCATCCTTAAAAGCAGTGTTAAGCGCAAACGTTCGAGACAAAGAATTTAATCCTACCCTGCCCAACTCTTTTAGTCCCCCCGACGGCACGTGTGAAGCCGGATTTTCTATCCCTCCAACCCACCACCCTCGCCAATTAGGAGTTCGATTACTCTCAAGACAAGATTCTCCAGATTTCACCGCGTCCTTCCGAATTCCAGATTCGCTTTCGCGGAACGGAATTCCTTCCGCGGTTGCCGTAGGAACAGCGAACAGTTCTTAGCTAAGAAACGTGATGCTTTTAATACATAGGCATGCAGTTAGATGAATCCTTTGAATTAAATGCGAAGTTTATAAATTATTTGATTTTTACTTTATTTTACGTTTCTTAAATAATTTAAATGTCATTAAAAAGTCGTTTTATCGACATGTGTTCCGAATTCCTTCTATGGTTGCCGTAGAAACAATGATATGTTCTTCGCGAAGACGCTGTTATTACCTATGTGTGCAGTTAGATGAATCCTTTAAATTACGTAAAATGTATAAATTATTTGTTTTCTGTACTTTATCTTCGTTAACACATTTAAATGTCATTAAAAAGTCATTTTATCGACATGTGTTCAAAATTCTTTCCATGATTTCCTTAAAAATATTGATCAGTTCTTCGCGAAGACACGTGATACTGTTATTACCTAGGTATATGTCTGGTATTACATAGGTGTATGCTGTTATTGCCTAGGTGGATGAATCGTTTAAATTAAATTCAAAATGTATAAATTATGTGTTTTCTGTACTTACGTTTCTTAAAGGATTTAAATGTCATAAGCTCTCATTTTATCGGCATGTGTTCACATTTCCTTCCACGGTTGCCGTAGAAACAATGATCAGTTCTTCGCGAAGATACTGATGATGTTATTACTTAGGTATATGAATGGTATTACATAGGTGTATGCTATTATTACCTAGGTGGATGAATCGTTTAATTTAAACGCAAAATGTATAAATTGTGTGTTTTCTGTACTTTCTCTTACGTTTCTTAAAGGATTTAATGTCATTAAACTGTCATTTTATCGACATGTGTTCACAATTCCTTCCACGGTTGCCGTAAACAATGATCAGTTCTTCGCGAAGATAGTGATGCTGTTATTACCTCGGTATATGAATGGTATTACATAGGTGTATGCTATTATTACCTAGGTGGATGAATCGTTTAAATTAAACGCTAAATTCATAAATTGTGTGTTTTCTGTACTTTGTCTTACCTTTCTTAAAGGATTTAAATGTCATTAAACTATCATTTTATGGACATGTGTTCACGATTCCTTCCACGGTTGCCATAGAAACAATGATCAGTTCTTCGCGAAAATAGTGATGCTGTTATTACCTAGGTATATGAATGGTATTACATACGTATATGAATGGTATTACATAGGTGTATGCTATTATTACCTAGGTGGATGAATCGTTTAAATTAAACGCAAAATGTATAATTGTGTGTTTTCTGTATTTCTCTTACGTTTCTTAAAGGATTTTAATGTCATTAAACTGTCATTTTATAGACATGTGGTCACAATTCCTTCCACGGTTGCCGTAGAAACATTGATCAGTTCTTCGCGAAGATAGTGATGCTGTTATTACCTAGGTATATGAATGGTATTACATAGGTGTATGCTATTATTACCTAGGTGGATGAATCGTTTAAATTAAACGCAAATGTATAAATTGTGTGTTTTCTGTACTTTTTCTTACGTTTCTTAAAGGATTTTAATGTCATTAAACTGTCATTTTATCGACATGTGTTCACAATTCCTTCCACGGTTGCCTAAGAAACAATGATCAGTTCTTCGCGAAGATAGTGATGCTGTTATTACCTAGGTATATGAATGGTATTACATAGGTGTATGCTATTATTACCTAGGTGGATGAATCGTTTAATTTAAACGCAAAATGTATAAATTGTGTGTTTTCTGTACTTTCTCTTACGTTTCTTAAGGATTTTAATGTCATTAAACTGTCATTTTATCGACATGTGTTCACAATTCCTTCCACGGTTGCCATAGAAACAATGATCAGTTCTTCGCGAAGATCGTGATGCTGTTATTACCTAGGTATATGAATGGTATTACATAGGTATATGAATGGTATTACATAGGTGTATGCTATTATTACCTAGGTGGATGAATCGTTTAATTTAAACGCAAAATGTATAAATTGTGTGTTTTCTGTACTTTCTCTTACGTTTCTGAAAGGATTTTAATGTCATTAAACTGTCATTTTATCGACATGTGTTCACAATTCCTTCCACGGTTGCCATAGAAACAATGATCAGTTCTTCGCGAAGACACGTGATGCTGTTATTACCGAGGTCTAAAGTTAGATGCATCCTTTAAAAACTCGGAAAATGCATAAATTGTTTCCTTTCTGATCTAACGTTTTTAGTGATTCTAAATGTCACTAAACAGTCATTTTATCGGCATGTGTTCCAATTGCTTTCATGGTTGTCGTAGAAGCAATGATCGGTTCTTCGCGTAGAAACATGATGCTATTAATAATTAGGTATGCAGTTAGATCAATACTTTAAATTAAATTCAAAATTTATAAATTATTTCCTTTCTATGTTTATCTTACGTTTGCTAATGATTTAAATGCTAGTAAAGTCATTTCATCGACATGTTTTCAGAATTCCTTCCAGGGTTTAGCTTTACACCCTGTACTTGTTTTACCTTTGGGTTACATACATATGTCTGTTACGTTACGCGGAACGAAACACAGTACACTATACCTCATAATATAACTATAAAAAATAAAACTTAAAACCTAAATGTATCAAAGACTTTATTTAAAAATGAGTGTGAGTTTTTATGCTAAGGCAAAAATTTTGACTCTTTTTTTTCTACAAATCAGGTTTGTGACTGCTACGCGCTTTTCTCAATACGTCATTCAGGTGAGAATCAGAAATCCTATTTTTATAAACGATCTTCGAATATTTCATTCTGGAATAGGGTGATTTACAAAGAAGTGTTGATGCCAACAACGTGACTAAAAGGTGGGCATATTTTTGTCCAATCTTGTCTATTTCAGGCACTCATTCCCAAAATTATGTTTACAAAAGTATACCTGTGGGATAACGAGTGTGAATGTTTCGTGTTGCTCATGAAACCTTGGCAGGCCGCAGGTTGAGTATGCCTGCACGAGACTCAAAGTATACGAGTGATATATCCAAATTTTTAATTTTAGACCGGATCGCATAGTATTTAGATTTATGACGATGATTGATGAAAGGCTTGTACAATACTTTAATGTATTTCTTGTTTATTAATCATACCTTTCATCAGTCTTTGCCCAAGAGAAGTTTAAGCATTATCAGGCACTACAATTCGTGGGCTGCTTTGAGGGATTCAACTGATCGTTTGTGAACTAAATTTAGAGAAGAACAGACAAAACCTTCGTGCTAGAGGAATGAACAGGAAATCCAACGTAAATAAAGCACAAATAGCAGTAAAGTGCAATTTTGCATACGGCCGTTTCGAAGCTGCAAAGGAGCTTCTTCAGCAGTGTAAGCAACTTAGTGGCAGCTCAAAATCCGAAAACTAAGGGCTTAGTTTTCGGACATTTAAAATCTGTTTCGGTTCATTCGTTTGTGTCGGAGAAATTACACCATACCAGGACGTATAAAAGTTGATTTAAAAATAAATGCAGAAATCGCGTCAACATCCCAAGGTGAGAGCGCGCGGTAAGTTTACGATCTTTTTTACCTCAGTTCGATTTTCGAACAAAATGTTTCTTTTCTACGGCAGTGATAGACGAAGAATTCAATGCAAGACATAAGAAAAAACCAACTGACAGGTGAAGAACTATATACGAAGTTAGGAGTCTCGAAATGAAAAGCAAAGTTCTTGAAGCTGCAGAGAATAGACATGACCAGTGGGGAGAGGATGTTCAGTGTCGTATAATAACGTTGCTGATTTAGTTGCAGCTGATGCGATTTATCACCAAGATAGCTTCATGACTTTTTTTCAGCACAGTGCACCAATCAGAAAGAGAGGGCGGCCTGAGTCGGATTACGTCTCAGCAGCTGTAGACGAAATATCCTTCTTCCTTGATAATAATGACGACTGTCAATTCTCACTACCCGAACTCAAATCTCAAATTACAGGGCTAGTTCCAGACGACATCACTTTGAGAAATAAGTTGAAACAAAAATACGGGGATGGCATTATTTTTGCTTCAAACTCCAAAAAAGTTACTGTCATATGTTTACGTAATACTGGAATGAAAGTCTTATCAGACTCTTGGTACGACAAAAGGATGCGAAATGATCGTGAGGAGCGTCTACGAATAGTACAAACTGCTGTAGCCATAATAAAAGAAGATATCCAGACACCAGTTTATG
>OU015502.1:145715177-145817677 GCA_907164885.2 Dolomedes plantarius
ACGGCAAGTAGGGGCTACCTAGGGCCACCATGCTTTATTTTAATAATTATTATTTTATAGCATTTTTACTCATTGGAGTGAGTGACAACACTGTTTCAAGTCATAACAGCCATTTTCAATAAAAGCAAGAAGAAGCTATAGTTAAATAGAAAAGGAAGTCTTGATTTGATGATCAAAACTAAATTTTTTCACGTCAATTTGAAGATTTAATTTGTGAAAGTAAGTGGAAACTTATGTTTTAATGCATAGCAGATAATTTTTGTAATCATTAAAGGAAAAAAATGAAATGAAAACAAAGATTGGTTTCAGCAGGTCTTTGGCTATGGAAGCCATTTTGCCAAAAACAACAACAATCTTGTACCTAGGGCCATAATCTTGTCTTGTACCTAGGGCCATGTCCTCTGGTACAAAAGAGGTGGACGAAAACCTGGAAAGTGTAGAATTCTCCCTGATGTCCCCGAGAAAAATGAAATTCAAGCACAATTATTGAAAAAAAGTAATTGTTTAAAAAAAAGGTTACGAAATATTTGTTTGAAACACAAAATTTATGTGGGATCATTAACCTTTTCCTTACGGATTGGGATGTATTCCAAGAATACGGGCCCATGAATGAATATATATATATATATATATATATATATATATATATATATAGATAGATAGATAGATAGATAGATAGATAGATAGATATACGTAAAACCCCTTAATGGCCGATCTTACAAAGGGGTGGTATGAAATTTCCCGTACTAAAGAGGGAATCGGAAAATGGGCCCCGTAAGCTAAAGGTTAAGAAGACAATGGAGAAAAAACATACATCAGAAAGTGATGATGAAACAACTGAGGAATCACATGAAGTGATGGACTCTTCAGATTCAAAGCAACAGAGATTCTCTAATAGCTGATGAAAGGCCTAGTGATGAACTTGAAAAGGGAGACTTTTGTTTGACGAAATTAGACGGGGGGGGGAACTAAAGCCGTTTTTACATTACAGAAGTAGTTGACGTTACAGATGATCTAAATACCTGAAACCACTCGGTAAGGATTCAGATAAATTTTTTTATCAGGATGATACAGCTTATGTTATTAACAGAGATAATGTTGTGTTTGAACTGGCTGAACCAAAAACTGTCGGAGGTTCAGAATGCCAGTGCTTGTGATTTTTGGTGTCAGTTTTGTGAATTACAGTGTGGAATAATAAACATTTCTTCCTTTAAGACATTGCCTACAATTAACATTTTTTTCCTTATGAAGATTTTAGAAATTGTGCATGAAAGAATTAATGCATACAATTTTTTTTAAAATTGTAAACAACAATTTTAGTTTTGGGAAATAACTGGCCCTAGGTACAATAGTGTTATTGTACCTAGGGCCATTTATAATTTTTTTTAAAAATTTTCAATATCATTTGCAAATTTTTTTTTCTACACTTGAAGTGATTTTTATTTAAAGAGAATAAAGAACTTAATGTATACAAACTATTTTTATTATTGTCAGTTAGTTATAAGTAAAGATACTGCTATTTGAAAATAGCCGGCCCTACGAACACGAGTTTCCCCTAATATTGCAAAGCAACTGCAGATGGCCACAAGACGCAAAGTGTCGCGGTTCACGGAGGCTAGACATTTGTGTAAAGGTGGTTTATTCGTCAGACGGCCAGAACATTGCATCCCGCTGACGCCTGCTGCACATAAGAGGCACTGTCTAAAATGATGTAAAGACCACAAAGATTGGACTGCACAGCAATGGGGCATGGTACTTTCCACTGACGAGAGTCGCTTCAGTATAACTAGCGATTATGAACGTCAGCTAATATAGACAGAAGTCGAAACATGGTATCATCTAGAAAACATAACCCAAAGACATAGGTACTGGGAAGGCACTATGCTAAATGGTCGTACTCAGCCGCACATTTTCGAACGTGGTTCAATAACAGGAAACCGTTACTGCATCAAGGTGATAATTTCTCAAGTACGTCTTGTCAGAGGTGCCATTAGTTCTCAGTTCCTTTTTATGGATGATAATGTCAGACCTCATCGGTCTTGTGCTGTGGATGAACTATTGGAAAGTGAGGATATCATTCGTATGGATTGCCATGCGAAGTACCCAGACCTGAATCCAATAGAAAATGTGTGTAACACACTGAGAAGACGTCTTGCGACACGCATACTTCCAGAGCAAAAGGCCCATGAACTACAAAGAACACTAAAAGAGGAGTGGACAGTGTTGCCCCAACAGCTCATAGATCAACTCATTTTAAGCGTGGTTACACACTGCAAAGCAACCATTGCAGTTAAGGGACATAGCAGTTAACGGGTCCTTAACCGGCCTAGACATGAAGGTACTAAATGGTGTTTACAGGGATTCCAACTGAGCACCCCAAGACCGAATCCCAACGTACTAACTTAACCCTTCTTTGGACCGCTATGAAAACAAAAGTAAAAATCGAAATTGACAGATCACGTCAAGAAATCGAAGAAAAAAGGGTAAAAAAGGAAAGCTAGCTGAACCAGTCAATCTCAATCATATTTCAATGTTCACTTATGATTAAGTATAGGTAAACGATTGGTTTGATTAAAACTTCTTTACTTGGATAGTCAGCTGTCAAAGGAATCTTTCATTCGGTAAAACTATTTTATTTCAAAAGGGGGGTAGGGGTAATGTGACAGACCTCTTCGTGGTGCACCATGGGTAACGTTAAATCTATCACAGTGTTCCCTTTTCTAACTGATGTTGAATGACTGAATAAATTCCTTTATGTTTGAGGGCAAGTTGAAAATATTAGAGTTCCAATATCTACAATTCCGGGTTTCCCTCGTGGTTCTGCTGTTGTCCTGTTTCGCCTGATTACTGGACACGAGTGCCTGAATGCTCACCTTTTTGGATTAGGCACTGCCCTTAAGGGGAGTGGTCACTTTTACGTACCTTTAAAAGTATCATTTTTAGACCTATGTTCGATTGTATGTACTACTCATGATTTTTGATTGATTTACATGAAATATTTTGAGTAACTACCTATAATATTGTTTATTATAGATGCAATATTTCAAGGTAATTAATAAAAATGACTTTTATGCATAAAAAGTGAATTTTTTTTTTTTTAAATCGAGCATTTTGCAGTTAACTACTGTGCGCATTCTGTCAATATAAATTATTAAGGTAGATTAATAATTTTTTACTATATGTGATTACAATACTTCAGATAACAATATACAGCAACATTATTCTAAAATATATTAAAACATTTTAGTACGTGCTATTTTTGATTAGAAATTTCAAAAATGACTGAGTAAAAGCTTATAAAAAAATTCTTTAAAAAAATTTAAATATATTAAGGTTAAAAAATTTTGGTGGATTTTTTTGTCTAAGGTGTTGTAATCACATATAGTAAGCAATCATTAATGTACCTTAATAATTTATTTTGATAGAATGCGCACAGTAGTTGACTGCAAAATGCTCAATTTTTAAAAAATATTCACTTTTTATGCATAAAAAATCATTTTATTTTTTTTATTAATTACCTTGAAATATTGAATATATAATAAACAGTAGTATAAGCAGTTACTCAAAATATTTCATGTAAATCAAGCAAAAATCATGAGTAGTACACACAATCCAGCATAGGTCTAAAAATGATACTTTTAAAGGTACGTAAAAGTGACCACAACCCTTAATGACTTTGGGTTTTATTGTTCAGAAATGCTGGGAAGCTACAAGGCTTAATAACTTTATTAAAGAACGCCCGGAATTTGTAAATAATAAAACTTTATTTCCACAATATTAATCTTGGTCAAATAAGTGGCTCTATACGGAAAAAAAGAGAGAGACTGACATTTGGAAAATAAACCTATTTTGCCATCAAAAACCCTTACATTTGAGCTCAGAGAATTTTCTTCTCAAAGTATTAAGGAATAATTAATTCCGAATCTAATATTTTAAATACCACTAACAGACAGAAATAAATCTTTTATTTTTCTCAAAATAATTCTTCATTTCAATGCAGAATGAATATTAGTATTAATTTCTTATAAATTATGAGTAGTGGGTGATCGAACTAGTAACGTGTGGTTTATTACCATCTAATATTTGAAAACAAGTATTTAAGGGGACGGTGGACCTTCAAACTTAACTTTTTTTGTTCTAAATGGATTTCCTTGAAATTTGAATATATGATTAGTACCATAGATATGTAAAAGTGGTTAAAATTTAAAGATGAAATATTAATAATTCATGAATTATGAATTATTAATTATATCAAAAATTGGCCTTATTAAAAATGTTCCATGCGCATTTATTTTGCATATAATACGGTAATTGTTTATTTACAGTATACTTTATAGAACTAACAATGAAACTAATTGCTTATTTTAAGCATTCATTAAAAATATAAAGAGAAAAAAATAATAATAGCGAAAACACCCTTTTTATTACGCACAATACCTCTAAATCATCTTTTCGAGTGCAAAATTTAGAAATTTGGAGCTACGAAGCAAAATTTTTTTCAATAAGATTTATTTGATATATAGTTAAGTATATAAAACTTAAATTTCAAAGCAATACGATAATTAGAAATGCCCCCGGAGCAGTTTGAATATTCGCATGACACGAAAATTTTTATTTTGAGAAAAACACATTTAAAGTTATTGCTATTAGTAACCACATAATATCTAAATTAAATACAAATGCCTATAACTTAGGAAAGTAATCACAGAAATTAAAAATGCTTTTTGCAACACATTCCTACTCGTCCGTAGTTTCGCAATTCAATAAAATAAAAAAAAATCGAAGTTTTGGACAAATTTCACAATTTAGAAAGTCCACTGTTCCCTTAAGTGCTAAAAATTTATGATAAGAAATGTTGATGTATGAAAATGAAACTTGGAGACGATGAAGCATGGAATCAGCTGTTCCACCTGTCTGCCTTCATATGCCTCTCTGGACTGATGTTCAAGTCTTGAGATCCATTACGAAATTTAAAATCGATAAGTGGTTTACATGTGGTCCAAACTTTTTGATGTCCGGTTTCGTTTTAGGCCCCTCCGATATACTCCCCTTCATCCATTCTAATCACACATCCAATTTCCATAATGCACTGCTCTCCGAAGAAGTTACTGAGTTATGGCTCCCGTTGGCTTCATAAATTATCCCTCGCAGCTGCCGCTAGTGTCATTATCAGACACTATAATGGAACCGTCTTCCTAAGCTCATTTATTTGTCCGGAAACAAGCTTTACTGCATTTTTTAACGATAAGGGATGCCAAAAAAAAAAATATGATCCGTTTTGGTGAAACAATTTTCCATTTTACTGCGTTCGTTTTTATGTTGAACAAGTACCACACGCCCATTGGCTTTAGTAAATTTTCAGAATGAATTTTGATAATAAAAATACGGAAAAGAAAAAAATACTTCAGTAAAACATATATTGCACTATAATTAGTATAGTATAATAAATAATGCAACGATAATTATTATTAGTAAGATAAGACTAATAAACTCTATAACTATAATTAGTATTAGTATAATTATCATTATACTTTTGGCGCGCGATTACACGTGCCATAAAATTTAGATTATTAGGAATTAGCAATTAATAAATGAAATAACACTAGATTAATGAATGCCAGCCATATAATAACGAAACACATTTAATATAAGAAATAGGTAATAAAATTGGTTAAAAAGAGATACAGCAGAAGCTGGAGGCCGGACATAGCCAGGCAGACACACAGACGAGGGTCAGAGCGCAGAGTAGTGTGCTATATGGGAAAAAATGTCCATCCGCATAGCTTCGGGTTACCGTACGTTTATTTCGCCAATTGGCGGAGGAAACAGTTCTTTATCGCTCGGCTGGCGTAGTGATCCGCTGCACACTCCCTCCGCAGTGTCATTGAAAATGGACATAACGATGAGGGGGCCGAACAAGTCGCCCAGAGCGGGTTTTTTGTATGTTCGGTGGTGTATCAGCACACTGAGAAGTACGGGTTGTTTGCATATTCAGTGATGTATTAGTACGCTGAGGAGAAGTAGATGAATTGTCTATAGCTATAAAGGCCGGTTTGAGGCGATCGATGGAGATTGTTCGTGTGGCTCCCTTAATCTCCAGATCAAAGGTTTTATCTCGTCTTAGGAGTACTTTATAAGGTCCATCATACGGGGCTTGGAGGGGTTTTCGTACACCGTCATGGCGAACAAATACATGTGAACACACGTTGAGGTGAGGGTGCACAAAAATCGCTCTCTGTCCATGGCAGGATGTTGGAACTGGACTCACTGTTGCGAAATGTCTTTTTAAGTCCTCCACCAGTTGTTTGGGTGAGGCATCAACCGGTGTTGGGTCAAAAAACTCTCCGGGGAGTCGCAGAGACTTGCCGTATACCAGTTCGGCTGTCGTCGCACCGAGATCCTCTTTGAAGACGGAGCGGAAACCGAGCAGCAAGGTGGGCAGTGCTGTAGTCCACTGATCTGTGTTGTAGGCTTTCAGGGCTGCCTTCAATGGGCGGTGGAATTCCTCGATCAGGCCATTTGCCTGGGGGTGGTACGGGGAAGCTCTGGTTTTTTTTATTCCTAGTAGCTGAGAAAGGGCACGAAATAAATCACTTTCAAACTGCCTGCCCTGGTCAGTGGTGATGCGGACAGGACAGCCAAATCTAGCAATCCAGTGAGTAAAAAACTTCTGCGCTACTGTCTGTGCAGTGATGTCTGGGATTGGGACAGCCTCTGGCCACCGTGTGCACCTATCTATCATAGTTAAACAATAATAATTTCCTTGGGAAGGAGGGAGAGGACCGACAAGGTCGAGATGTATGTGTTCGAACCTCTGTGATTGGTCTGAAAATTTCCCTACTGGGGTTTTGGTATGGCGGGTTATCTTTGACTTTTGGCATGGAATGCAATGCCTAGCCCATTTGGTACAATCTTTTCGAATGGAAGGCCAAACGAATCTGGATCGAATTAATTTTGACGTACTGCGAATACCAGGATGAGATAAATTATGTAAGGATGCAAAAATTTTCTGCCGAAATGGTTCAGGAACGAAAGGACGTGCAGTACCCGTTGATAGGTCACAATAAATAGGTGTTTCCACTTCTGGTAAAGTTATTGTTTTGAATTGTAGAATTTCAGAGTTATTGATTAAATTTTTTAGCTCTGGATCGGTTTGTTGCGCTTGAGCAATTTCCCTGTAATCTATGGGGTTTGGCATGGATATAGCGTCTATCCGTGAAAGCGCATCTGCCGCGATATTTTCTGAACCTTTTATGTGATGAATATCAGTTGTAAACTGGGATATGAAATCCAATTGCCTAGACTGTCTTGGAGAGGATTTGTCTGAGCGTTGCAGGAAAGCGTAAGTTAGTGGTTTGTGATCCGTATATAAGGAAAAATTTCTCGCCTCGAGCATATGCCTAAAATGTTTGATGGCAGCATATGCTGCTAATAGCTCTCTGTCATAAGCGCTATAGTTCTGTTCTGTTGGGGAAAGTTTACGGGAGAAAAATGCAAGGGGTTGTAATGCCCTGTCCACTACCTGCGACAAGGTCCCTCCAATTGCAAAGTCAGATGCATCGACTTGTAAAATCAGTTCAGCCTCTGGTTTCGGGTGTGCCAGTAGAACCGAGTTTGATATTATTTGTTTGCAAATTTGGAACTCTTCGTCAGCTTTATCTGACCACTCCAGTTTTGTTTTATCATTTTTCTTTGCCCCCTTTAAATAAGAAGTTAAATGTACTTGATGTTTTGCTATATTCGGTAAAAATCTACGAAAAAAATTCAAAAATCCCAAAAATCGCTGAAGTTCTTTAACAGTTTTTGGTTGTGGATAATTGATGATCGGTTTAACTTTATCAGGTAAAGGCGTGGTGCCATTACTAGTGATTAAATGTCCTAAAAAGGGAATCTCTGATGCGCCAAATATACACTTTGAAACATTTATGGTTAGTCCATATGCATTTAATCTCTCAAGTACAATTCGTAAATGATCCTTATGCTCTTCTTCAGTGGTACTAAATATTAAAATATCGTCCAAATAAACATAGCAAAATTTGAGCTCGCCAAGGATTTCGTTCATAAATCGCTGGAATGTTTGTGCTGCTCCGCACAGCCCAAAATTTAAATATGGGAACTCAAATAACCCAAACGGGGTGCAAACTGCAGTTTTCTGTATATGCTCCGTATGCACTGGTATATGGAAGTAGGCCCTAACAATGTCAAGTTTTGAAAAAATGTTTTTACCATGGAGTGCATTAGAAAAGTCTTGTATGTGTGGTATGGGATAACGGTCCGGTACAGTGCGAGCATTTAATTTCCTATAGTCCCCGACAGGGCGAATGCTACCTGAACTTTTTGAAACAACATGGAGAGGTGATGACCATGGGGATTTAGATGGCCGGCAAATGCCCTGGTCCATCATAAACTGAAATTCCTTTTTCACCGCCTCGTATAATTCCGGATTTAGCCGTCTATGTTTACTGTGAATTGGAGGGCCAGTTGTTTCAATGTAGTGTACCGTGTTATGTTTAACAGGCTTTACGCCGGAGGCTACTTTTGTTAACTCTGGGAATTCCGCTAAGATTCTGTGGTATACTGAATCGCCAGAAATAAGTTTTACGGAAAAATAATTTGAAGATTTTGAAATTTTCCCAGGTTGGCTAAGTTTAGTGACATTGTCTATCAGTTTACGCCGTTTAAGGTCTATTAAAAGGTCGAAATGCTGTAGGAAATCGGCTCCTATTATAGGGACAGGAACTTTAGCTATTAAAAATTTCCATGTGAAATTTCGTCTAAGACCTAAGTCCACATTCATTAATTTTGATCCGAAAGTGTATATTTTTGAATTGTTAGCCGCAAATAATTTCAGAGAATCAGGCTTTGGGTTTTTTAGGTTACTGGGGACAGGTATACAAGAGACATCTGAGCCTGAATCAATCAAAAAATTAAAATGATTTTTCGTATCATGTACATGCAAACGATATGATTGTGCGACTGTCGCTGATGAATTTCGATCGACAGCCGCTACTGAGAGTTTTCCTGATCATTATTAGCATTATAAGAGCAGGGTGATTGGCACTTTAGTGCTTTTTTTCCAAACCGGGAATGGTAGTAGCAATAATCTCCCTTGCGGTCACCGGAGCGCCCGCGCGAAAAATTGCGCTGTTTGTTTGTGTTCCCCTGAAAACGGCCTCTGCTCCGATCGCGGGAGAGCCGTTCTATTTGTTTACTCAAAGCGACTATCTCCCTTCGAAGAGCGCTAAATTCGTCGGGGGAGGAAACGCGCGGGGTACTTTCGACATTCTTTGTTTCGAAGACAGCTGCGGTGGTTTGCCCGACGGCGGAAACGGTGCTGTCCATTGTAGAAACGCGGACCTCGGAGATTTTGTCCGCCATTTTGGCTAAATTGTCTAGTGATTCTGAGCTAATGGATAAAATAGCTTGCATTTCAGATGGAAGTCTCTGCAGCCATAATGACTTGAGAAAATCGTCGTTAATGCCGTTACCCCCTAATTCTCGCATTTTTCGTAACAAATGGGACGGTTTATCATCGCCCAAATGTAGCTCTGATATTAACCTACGAATTTGCTCGTTTTCCGAAGCTGAAAATTCGGCTATCAATCTAGTTTTTAAAGTTTCGTATTTTTCCGTCGCGGGAGGTGTGAACAAAATATCAGAAACCATGGATAAAGTTTCGGGGTCGATGGAAGCGACAAGATGATTGAATTTCGTGATGTCGTTTGTGATTTTTGCTAATGCAAAGTTGCTCTCGACTTGGATAAACCATAACTTAATGTTGGTTTTCCACAGTGGCGGAATTTTTACGGCAAGGTGGGATACATGTGATCCTGTATTCGCAGCTTGATCATCCGATCCAGGCATGATTAAATTATCAAATAAGGGAAATACTTTTTAGGTAAAATACACAACAGGCAGTAGAAAATATATACAGATATTAAAAATAGCACAAAATAGTTACGATAACCATGAAAATAGTACCATACATAAAAAACATTGGGGAGCAAGAATTTGTAAATATTTTACCACAATGATGGGGATTATATGAATAAATGACCAATCACAGAGAAATGTAAAGGAAAATTGAACACATACCTCCTTCCCGATGAACAATGCGTCGAAGGTAATACATTACGTGGAGCAAGTCGTTGATTGGAATCCAACACGTGGTTTGAACGCGGTGGGGAATTATCCCGAAATAATGAATATTAAAAAATTAGTATTACTTGAATTTTAGTATTTTAAACTTATTAAGGCTGGTCTTTGCATATTTTGGAAGATTAAAAAAGATCCGGGTCACCAGTTTGGCGCGCGATTACACGTGCCATAAAATTTAGATTATTAGGAATTAGCAATTAATAAATGAAATAACACTAGATTAATGAATGCCAGCCATATAATAACGAAACACATTTAATATAAGAAATAGGTAATAAAATTGGTTAAAAAGAGATACAGCAGAAGCTGGAGGCCGGACATAGCCAGGCAGACACACAGACGAGGGTCAGAGCGCAGAGTAGTGTGCTATATGGGAAAAAATGTCCATCCGCATAGCTTCGGGTTACCGTACGTTTATTTCGCCAATTGGCGGAGGAAACAGTTCTTTATCGCTCGGCTGGCGTAGTGATCCGCTGCATACTTTTACCATAATTTCCAAACCCTTTTCACGGAGGAAAATTATTTCTTGATAAAAGCGAATAATTGTAATTACTAATTGACTAATATAGTTAGCGTTTTAGTAGTCTCCGAACATAATATCGCTGAAACATTCTACAAGCTGCAAGCATGGAAAAAGGATGATAACAGCTTAAAATAATTATTAACCTCTGCGTAAAAAGCAGGTCAAAATGTGAGTAAATGTTAATTATATCGTTTCATAAATTAAATGGTTCAATTTTCAAGGTACTTCGTTTAAATAGAAAACGTGCTAAAATATTCGCAAGTATTATACTGGGTAAATGATACAATTTATGTGCAGTATTATCAAAATGAACATCCGTCAAACTAAATTATATTAACGAAATAGACATAAAAGAACTGAAAAGAAGTATTTTTCAGTAGTGATATCTAATACACACAACAGGATAAAAGTTGTCTCCTTTTCAATAATTAAATTCTTAGAATTGTAAAGATCTTTAAATTTGTATTGTTTTTGCTGACCTAATTATAGCAAGCGCTGTTGTCTAGAGTGATTATTCCTTTGTACAGATAGGTGCTTCCTTTGTGTGTTTTAGTTTTTTCTAAAACAATATAATTTTAAAACCTATTTTACATAGGAAAATTATTTCCCAATTTTTACCAAATACCTTCAAGTAGACTTATATAGCATATGAGAGAAAAGAATTTAAACATTCGGTGTTTTAATATATTATCTATTTTCAACTGTCACTTTAACATTTTTGTACCTTTATTTTAACTGTCAAAAAATCGTTATAGAATACCTGCAAAAATTGAAGTACATCTTTCCCCAAGTTAAAGATTAATGATTTTATTGGACTTTAAATTCTTCTATATCAACTACGGATCGGTTGGAGAACTAGTCTTTAGTTTCAACGATCAATAGCATTGTATAATATTTTCCTTCATTTTCACTGTCAAAATTTACCTATAGGTTTCCTATAAAAAATGAAAATCTCTAGTTTCGAACTAGGGAATTTTAGCGATCAATAACATTCTAGAACATTTTCCTTCATTTCCACAGTCAAAATTTACCTATAGGTTTCACATAAAAAATGAAAATCTCTAGTTTCGAATTAGAGATTTTTAGCGATCAATCACATTCTAGAATCTTTTCCTTCATTTCCACCGTCAAAATTTACCTATAGGTTTCCTATAAAAAATGAAAATCTCTAGTTTCGAATTAGAGATTTTTAGCGATCAATAACATTCCAGAATCTTTTCCTTCATTTCCACCGTCAAATTTTACCTATAGGTTTCCTATAAAAAATGAAAATCTCTAGTTTCGAATTAGAGATTTTTAGCGATCAATAACATTCTAGAATCTTTTCCTTCATTTCCACTGTCAAAATTTACCTATAGGTTTCCTATAAAAAATGAAAATCTCTAGTTTCGAATTAGAGATTTTTAGCGATCAATAACATTCTAGAATCTTTTCCTTCATTTCCACCGTCAAAATTTACCTATAGGTTTCCTATAAAAAATGAAAATCTCTAGTTTCGAACTAGGGATTTTTAGCGATCAATAACATTCTAGAACATTTTCCTTCATTTCCACTGTCAAAATTTACCTATAGGTTTCACATAAAAAATGAAAATCTCTAGTTTCGAATTAGAGATTTTTAGCGATCAATAACATTCTAGAATCTTTTCCTTCATTTCCACCGTCAAAATTTACCTATAGGTTTCCTATAAAAAATGAAAATCTCTAGTTTCGAACTAGGGATTTTTAGCGATCAATAACATTCTAGAACATTTTCCTTCATTTCCACTGTCAAAATTTACCTATAGGTTTCCTATAAAAAATGAAAATCTCTAGTTTCGAACTAGGGATTTTTAGCGATCAATAACATTCTAGAACATTTTCCTTCATTTTCACTGTCAAAATTTACCTATAGGTTTCCTATAAAAAATGAAAATCTCTAGTTTCGAACTAGGGAATTTTAGCGATCAATAACATTCTAGAACATTTTCCTTCATTTCCACTGTCAAAATTTACCTATAAGTTTCACATAAAAAATGAAAATCTCTAGTTTCGAATTAGAGATTTTTAGCGATCAATAACATTCTAGAATCTTTTCCTTCATTTCCACCGTCAAAATTTACCTATAGGTTTCCTATAAAAAATGAAAATCTCTAGTTTCGAATTAGAGATTTTTAGCGATCAATAACATTCTAGAATCTTTTCCTTCATTTCCACCGTCAAAATTTACCTATAGGTTTCCTATAAAAAATGAAAATCTCTAGTTTCGAATTAGAGATTTTTAGCGATCAATAACATTCCAGAATCTTTTCCTTCATTTCTACCGTCAAAATTTACCTATAGGTTTCCTATAAAAAATGAAAATCTCTAGTTTCGAATTAGAGATTTTTAGCGATCAATAACATTCTAGAATCTTTTCCTTCATTTCCACCGTCAAAATTTATCTATAGGTTTCCTATAATAATGAAAATCTCTAGTTTCGAATTAGAGATTTTTAGCGATCAATAACATTCTAGAATCTTTTCCTTCATTTCCACCGTCAAAATTTACCTATAGGTTTCCTATAAAAAATGAAAATCTCTAGTTTCGAATTAGAGATTTTTAGCGATCAATAACATTCTAGAATCTTTTCCTTCATTTCTACCGTCAAAATTTACCTATAGGTTTCCTATAAAAAATGAAAATCTCTAGTTTCGAATTAGAGATTTTTAGCGATCAATAACATTCTAGAATCTTTTCCTTCATTTCCACCGTCAAAATTTACCTATAGGTTTCCTATAAAAAATGAAAATCTCTAGTTTCGAATTAGAGATTTTTAGCGATCAATAACATTCTAGAATCTTTTCCTTCATTTCCACCGTCAAAATTTACCTATAGGTTTCCTATAAAAAATGAAAATCTCTAGTTTCGAATTAGAGATTTTTAGCGATCAATAACATTCCAGAATCTTTTCCTTCATTTCCACCGTCAAAATTTACCTATAGGTTTCCTATAAAAAATGAAAATCTCTAGTTTCGAATTAGAGATTTTTAGCGATCAATAACATTCTAGAATCTTTTCCTTCATTTCCACCGTCAAAATTTACCTATAGGTTTCCTATAAAAAATGAAAATCTCTAGTTTCGAATTAGAGATTTTTAGCGATCAATAACATTCCAGAATCTTTTCCTTCATTTCTACCGTCAAAATTTACCTATAGGTTTCCTATAAAAAATGAAAATCTCTAGTTTCGAATTAGAGATTTTTAGCGATCAATAACATTCTAGAATCTTTTCCTTCATTTCCACCGTCAAAATTTATCTATAGGTTTCCTATAATAATGAAAATCTCTAGTTTCGAATTAGAGATTTTTAGCGATCAATAACATTCTAGAATCTTTTCCTTCATTTCCACCGTCAAAATTTACCTATAGGTTTCCTATAAAAAATGAAAATCTCTAGTTTCGAATTAGAGATTTTTAGCGATCAATAACATTCTAGAATCTTTTCCTTCATTTCCACCGTCAAAATTTACCTATAGGTTTCCTATAAAAAATGAAAATCTCTAGTTTCGAATTAGAGATTTTTAGCGATCAATAACATTCTAGAATCTTTTCCTTCATTTCCACCGTCAAAATTTACCTATTGGTTTCCTATAAAAAATGAAAATCTCTAGTTTCGAATTAGAGATTTTTAGCGATCAATAACATTCTAGAACATTTTCCTTCGTTTCGACGATATCAAAATTTAACTATGTTTTGGCGACATTCCTCTTATCTTGCGTTGGACATTGCGTTGTATTCACTGGAAAAGAAAAATCAGCTGTCCGGACAATCAGGACTCCAGAGCAACAAAACACCGCGTTAGTATCGTTTTCATGAATATTTATTCGCAAACCGATACATTGCGCAGACTTTCTTAACCTGTGAAAAACTGGCCAACAAATCTCTAAATTCGTTCTATGGTCAGCCCTTATAAAATAGGAGTTACCAGAAAAAGTGTGTCTCCAGAAAAAACGCCAAAAAAAATAAAGTTTTCCAAAAAAGTAGGCCAACCCTCATACCCCTTGTAATTCAAACATAACAACACAAAGGGCTGCCCTCGCCAAGATAGCAGCAAGTCCCCCAAAGCCTCCACCCTGAAGTGGAGTCCTCCAGAAAAATTAATGATGGTCAGGACCCCCGAAGATTGCAGCAAATGTTCTAGACAGGTGGCAGAGGCGATTGTCTATCGGTCACCACATACTGCGACAAAGCCATTCCAGTAATCGGAAGCTATGGGTGAGAAGAGGGACTGCAAGACATTCACAAATATATATACAGAGAGCAAAAATCGTCACAACATTTCCCACCCAGCCTAGGAAAAAAAATTTTAGAATGAAATTTTTATTTTACACTTAACATGTCCTAGGCGCAACCTCGCACAAGTTACTTCGCAACTCCCAAAAGGAAACGGCAGACAAAGAAACAAAACATTTACTACCGAACCCAGTGCTTACATCAGGGCACGGAAAGACCGCGACACACAATTAATGGCAACTCCCTTTACATAACTATTTTCCTCACCAAAAAAGTATAATACCCATACATTGTTCATACATAACGATTTTTTTTTCAGAATAAATGCTTGCATTAATAAATTTGAACCCCCGTACCGAAACTCTTTGACTTGCCTTTATACTTTAAAACATTTCTGGGAAATTAAATTTCCAGGCAACATCATGGTTACAGAAATTTTTTAGCAACATACCTTCTTCATAAATGGCGCTAAAATATTACCCAAATTAAAAGAACAATTCAGCATGTCCTTGAAAATTAATAACACATTTCGCATGTAAAAACAGTTTTTATTCTTATAATGTGAACGTTATACGAGGGGATGAATGAGGGTGTGTTCTAAAGCACATTATTTTCTTGAAAAATACACTTTCTCGACTTTGCAGATGTAATAAACAGTTTAAACCTCTTTTGAAACCTTAATCCTTAAATTTTTTAAAATAACGTCTTTCAGTGCACTTTTTTTTTCTGTTAATGAGCACTCTCTTTCTTGCGTCTAAATTGGCTCTAGAAAAATGTACTAGCGAAGAAATAAGTTGTCCGAACTATCTTTTCTTTATTTTTGAAATCTCTGGGGTCCTCATTAAAAGATTCTAAAGATTCAGTTAGAAAATGGAAAAAAAAACTATGATTTTACAGGATTTCAGTATCATAAAAGAAGAAAATATTCCTTTTACACAAAGGTTGAATATCATTTTTCTCCAACAATAAATAGATGCGCGATTAAAAATGTTTTTGGAAACCACAAATCTCATTACTGAAAAAAAAATTGAGTTCATATGGAGGAAAAATAATCATGGGAAGAATATGGGAATCGTAAAAAGTGTCTTCAATAAATCTAGAAAAAATAAATACTGAGAATATAATGAAGTCTTTGTTCCTTATTGTAGAAAAAAGTGTGTTTTTTTTCTCCTAACAAATGAATAAAAAAAAACGTGGAATCATTTGAAAACGGGATGTGTTTACATGGCATTCGTTTTAATTACCGAAAAATTGCGATGTTATCAAAGCATATTTCTGAGGATTTTTGCAACATTGTGTATGATGCTGAAATTTTCACACTTAATTGTTTAAAGGCCTCTTCACATTGCATCCGGAGCGTTGCGTTATTACGTTGGCTCCAAAAAAGTTGACCTGTGATTGGTTTGACGTAACACGTGGTTAGTGAACTGAGGTCTGGGATGAGTACAAATTTTTAAAGCTGACGTTACGCAACGTTTCGGATTCAGTGTGACCAGGCCATAATAGTTCGAGGCCAATCACGTCAGAGTCAAATAATTTAGACAACATAAGTTGTCTGCCTACGTTGAAATGGCTTTTTTGGCGCAAAATTTCGAATTTTTTTATTGCTTTATTTAAACACATTGCAACGGCTGGACTGATTTTTATGAAATTTTGTGTGTGCGATTAAGTTGATTCGAGAATGGTTTATATTCACAATAAGACACCCCTAGCACCCTAGGGGGGCAGGGGGGCAGGGAGCCCATGTAAAAATAATCGTAAACGACTGATATCACTGTCGAATCCATAGTTTTCGGGGTCGCTGAGTAATTAGTGACACTCCCGATGCCGTTTAAGTGCGAGTTTAGCCCCCCCCCCATTAGCATAGGGGGGCGAGGGGGGAATATAAAATCTCCAAAATGACCGAGAGTAGTGTCGAATCCATAGTTTTCTGGGTCGCTGAGAGGAACAGTGGCAATCCCAGTGCCATTTAAGTGAGAGTTCAGCACCGCCCCCCCCCCCATCAGGGCGGTGCTGAACTCTCCAAGTTGGAGGGGAGGCGGGGGGAGAAGATAAAATGTTCAAAATGACTGAGAATAGTGAGGAATCCATAGTGTTTGTGGTCACTGAGATGAATAGTGACACAACTGATGCCGTTTAATTGCCCCCTCCCATCAGCATTGGGGGAGGAGGGGGGAAAGGGGAAAAATGAAATGTCCAAAATGTCCGAGAGTAGTGTGAAATCCATTGTTTTCGGAGTCACTGAGATGAATATAGGAAACTAAAAGTGCTGTTTATAATCAAGTTTTGAGTTAAATAATAGAGTGGACTTGTAATTTCATTTTATCATTTGTATACTGTACATATACTTTTAAATACCCGTAAATAAAATTACTTAGATTTTAAACTATAGGTAGAATTTATTTCTTTTCCTGTGGAGTAAAAAACTGAGATTAAAAAATACTTGGGCAACGCCGGGTAAACAGATAGTGTATTAGTGTGTGTGTGTATATATATATATATATATATATATATATATATATATATATATATATATCTGAAATGTCCGGATTGTACATCTCATGAAATAGGAGCTTACATCGTGGCCGGAAAATAATAAACTCAGCTTCAGGAACAAACGAATTTCTTAACGAGTAAAGCAACACATCTTATTCGCTTCGAGTCAGTCCAGCGTCTGTCACAAGAGCACCAAAACACCATTAGCTCAGAGAGGTTGCCAGAATTGGCGGAGGAAGTTAGTGTTTGGAAAGGCGAGGCGTTTCGCCAAAGAATAGAAAAGGGGGTTACCAGAACAGAGAAAAAGTTCAGAATGGGCGATTATAGGTTGTTAGTAATATTATCACACACACACACATATATATATCTATATATATATATATGCACATTTTTTCTGCGATTCGATTAATACTGAGTGGAAAATTCCCCATAGTTTAACATGGTTAACATAGTTTAACTGATGTACTGTTGTAAACTCAAAAAAATTGATTTAGGTTTTGATTTTACTATGTGCGCTTAGGAATAACATAGACCTCGTATAAATGGAGGTTCGGCAAGACGATAAGATAAATCATTCCTCAGAGTACTGTAGCTAACACCTATTCCTGTCATTAAAAATATCTGGAAAGCAAAGTACTAAAATTTACCGAAATTGTTGGTACAATTTTAAATATTGGTAAGACACAAAAAAACCCCATGAAAGTTGTTAACTCTTAGAAGTAGAAACTTTAAAACAAAAAGAATTTGGATTTCCCACTTGATCTGTAACAGGGACCAACGTTCAGCAAAATTTAGAAATAATTCTTGGCCATTATTGGATATGCGATGATGAAACTGATAGGAAAATTGCGCGGTGAATACTTAACGTGGCGTTATTCGCCTTGTTTACTTTTATCTTGGCACTTCCTAACATGCAGTTGCTCTGTCAGCCTTTTAAACATCGCAGTAACTCGATTGTATTCAGCTTGTCGGCTGTTGCAAATATAGCGGCATAGTTTTTTTTCTCTTACGTATTTGCCATATGAAATTATCTCTGTTTAGAGGACCATGTTTGGGCGCATGCAACTGTAGACCGCGTTCCTTATGCAAATGTTTTATTGCATATAAGAACAGGTTTGTTAATGTGTCATTCAGGCAGCACCATTAGGGAAATTGTTAGCGCGGATTGGTATTTCAGAAATACTTGTATCTACAGGGAGTTAGGAATCCCTACTATTCGAAATTATCTCAAAAATCGAGCTATTAACTTTCACAACTCAATTGACAGTGAACTTTTAATTTTGCAGACTATGATCACGCAGACCCCACTAACAAGAAAAGGCCTCGTGCCATCCTGAGTCTTCCATCATAAAATTCTTTGTTTGTCCTCGTCATTTAAATAAAATAAAAAAAATATAAAAAGCATTACTTGGCTTTGCCAAGGCAAAAAAACAATTAAAAATTTTATAAAATAAAATAAAAATATATTTTACTATCATTAAACATCCTTCGAGCACTTATTATTTGTCTCTCAGTATATCCTTTTGGATTTGCTCGATTTCCTTGTTTTAGAACTCACGGATTCTGAACCTTATCTCTCTATCCAATCACTTTTCTTCCTCCTCTCTCTACCTGCCAATTGAAAACCAGCTTTCAGACGGCTATTGACTCCGCATCCACCAGAGAAGCATCACGAAGATCCTGGAGACGTCCAATGAGAACTCTTCATTTCACACTCCAAAGCTCTGACCAAAAAACTCTCTGCTTTCACATTTGTGTTGCAATTTACGCTTCCGAAGATAAAAAACGAACAACCCTTTTCTCATTTCGGTGGAACTTTCGCTCTCCGTTGTCAATCTCATGAAAAATCTGTGTTAGAAGGCGATGGCCTAGGTAACACAGTTAATCACATGCTCCTATGGTCCTATGGCATTATGTGTCAGTCAGTCTATGGCATCTGTTAATCTCCCACTCTCGGTTAGAGGTGAGGAAAGAGTATCTTTTCGTGAGTCATGAATATTTTTTTCGTTACGAGCAGCTGGCTCTATATTATGTCGTATATTTAGTTTGTTAGTCATCTGTACATATGATCATCGCATCGATAATTAGTAAATGATTTTAACTTATACGAATTGTGTCATCATTCAAAAGTCCTTATTCTACTGCGCTCCCTGCACAGCAGAAGCAATAAATTTCTCGCTATTTAGCTATAATTTTTCCATTTGGTTGTAGTATCAATTACGCTTTCATTCGATGCACTATCACTAGATTCATTAAGCTTAGTTTCCTCGCATCACTACTTTTTAAAGATTTATACATGCTAACTTAGCTGCAAAAGACCAAAGAAATTCTTCTTAAGGCTATTGCGGTCAAAGGATTCTTCTTCTGTCTTCAACTTATGAAAAACTTATGAAAAATGTTCTTAGTGTAAAATTCATTTATCAGACAATGAATGACTTATGAATCTCCAATTTAGGATAGCCAAAATTCATCTTAAGAAACACAAAGTCATTCATAAAAAGATTTGTGTTACTTCATGATGATCTCATATAAGGTTATTCATCCTGGAAAATTCAAAAGTTAACTACATTTTCTTCGAGATTTGACTGATGTCCGCACTCCTATTTTGCATCATCTACCTGTGTACTACCCAGAGGTCGCCTCTTTCAGAAATCTGCCACGGGCGTTGTTTTACAACATTAATGACTCTTATATGAGCAACATGACAATGACGCAGTAATATACTAAGGAATTTTCCTGCCTCCTGGCTTCGTTCAACCTTTTTGGCATATCATAGATCTTGTGCTTGTATGTTTTGTCTTCAATTGCGGATGACGTATTACTTTCTCGATTTAAACTCTGCTCTTGAGTTTGAGCTACCTTGCCAGATTTGATGGCTTTTCTTAATTGATCGTTTCTCCCACTCTTTCCGTTAATAATTATACGTCACTAGTCAATGGCATGGGAAAAACATAGTTCTTACTCGTGTATCTGATGAGAATTTGGAGTTCTTATTCAAAGGAACTTCAGGTGCTGTTTTCTAATTGGCTCCAGCTAGTTAAGAAGTCCTTTAGTTTTTAATTTTTCTTTCTCATATGCTCTTCGAAAAGATTATCACAGGTAATTTTCTACCTGTATTGAAAACTTAATGGTCTTGCAGTTTAACTTCTTCTGATACATTTTTTCCTCCTTCGAACTCGCTAGCATGATAACTTAACTTACATTGACGAATGTTCTAAAAGTTCCGACTGTCAGGATGTGTCCTCTCTTAGGTAATCTCTTTTGATGGGGTTTCCTGACTTGAAAAGATGTACGAAAGACGTCTGTCACGTATGGGTATTGCAACCAAATTAAATGGGTTTCTACGAGTACACGAAGAAGTAAATGAATTATGTCAAATGTATTCCATAAAATTCCGCACTATTTTTGAATGAATTGAATTGAAGACTTCGCGCACACATACACACACAATTATATATATGTGATATGGGGAGAACGGCCGCCGGTCATTGCAAAGAAGAATGCCGCAACCCCACATCACAGTCAACTCTGTAAACACTGGATTACTGGAATGGTAGTCTGACCGAAAAGAAAATGTCGTCGACACAAGATTTCTCGAATTACATTTTTATTGTTTCCTTTGGCGACTCCGCCGGTATGAATGCAGCAAGAGAAAGTACAGGAATCCCTTCTAATTATGGATGTCAATTCTTATATAAACTTTAGTCCATCACGTGATTAAAGGGTGTGTCTTAATAGTTGATTGGTTTAAAGTTGTTGTTGATGTGCAGAACTGATTTAAATTTGTACTGACGCCGCGCCACGTCCCTTTACTTAAAAAAGACAGCCATCTTGAATGATTTTGGTGAAGGCTATAATAATGGAATTTAACGCGAATGCCCAAAGGGAATTAAATAACTTAAGGGATTAAAAAAGGGTATGTAATTTTGAATAGTAAAGTGAGGGATTAATAGTTTTTAACTGTTAAGAGTGTTGAATTAAGAAATTACTAGTTTTTTAATATTATATATATATATATATATATTAATTATAATAAAATTACGAGAAGATAAAGGTATTTTTTAGATTATTTGGTGGAAGAACGACATCTCCTAACAACTTCTGATAGAAATAAATGGAGATTTTCAGGCAACAAATTCGTACATTATCCTGATACGAAAATTTTAGCTCACCCAAATTCGAGATCCTAAGTCATCGCGTAGGCGTTACTTAACATTTTCTAATTAGCTTATTCAGCACATTCATTTGGTTAGACTACAGGACTCTCGCCGGAGGGTTTTCAATTTGCAAGGAATGCCGTGCAATTAATCGGAGGTTGGTAATGCGAAGTTTATCCAACCAGTACGAAATAGGGGAACGTTGAATTTATGTCTCGTGTTTGTTAGTAATTAAGCGTGATGTGTAGGCATAATAATCCACATCAGACTGTTTTAATATGCACTTTCTGGGAGTCATGCATGTTTTGCTGATTAGGATGAAGAAATCTGGTGTAATTACGATACCTTTGTTAGGGATTCATTTGATTGATACCTTGTTCATGCGCAGAAAGAAGCATATTTTCTTGAAACCTTCAGATTGTTCCGAAATATGAGCTTCATTAATACAGAATAGCAAGTCTACAAAGTACCAAATTGCAGAATAATAGATTTATAAATAATAATTAGTGTAGTCAATTCTAAATATAGAAGTTCGATAAACTTTGGGAGGAACGAATATAAACATTAATCTTACGTACTCAGTGATCTTATGGAAACCAAATAATCTGAAGGTTGAATCTTTCAAAATTCCAAATAACTATTATGGGTAGACATTTGTACTGGTGTATCTAATGAAGAAGATTTACGCCTATTGGTCTAAAAGTTGTAGCTTCCCAAAACAATTATTGGTAATTTAAGGAGCTTTTATACATACACATATATATATATATATATATATATATATATATATATATATATATATATATATATATCATGATAAAAATTAAGCTAGATTACAGTGTGAAAATAAGATAATTAATTGGGATAATAGGATAGTTAGCAGAAAAGCCGATAGATGGTAGCACTAATCTGACCATTATAATTTATTAGGGATTGCGCCATGGTTACATAATCTTTTTTACTTGACACTCCGTTTTCGCGTGACACCCCGGCGTCCATTTCCTAAGAGTCGTTTCGGGAGTAAGAACAAAGCAGAGCAACATAAACAGAGCGATGGATTGGTCAGTGCAAAGCAGACGTGCAGCTGTCGCGGGGTGAGACGAACGGCAAAACGACGAATCAGAATTTTGTCGGAGCTAGAGGTCTTTCTACTTGGATAATAATATATAAATAGTTATGAATCAAGGAGCCGTTATTCCGGCCACTGACTGCATCATCTGGAATTAAACCTGTGAACTGATCAAATTAGTTACGTGTTAAGACGCACAACATATACACAATGGTGGCCAAAATTGTTGACAATTTTGGAAGTTTGGAGATTTTTCAACTTTGCTTATAAAAATTGTTGAACTTAATACAGTGCAATGAGTTATACATCAAATGAAAAGAAATTTAATGCTAAATTTAACACAATAAACAAATGTCAAATATCTGAAATACAAGAGAAGTTATGCGTTGAAAACAGCACTTAGGGGGAAATTCCCTGTGTACTTACGATGTCACTTTCTTATCAGTATTTCGTTGGGTATCCGTTATTTTTCAAGGCTCAGCGACGTGGCCTTGAGCCAACGAATATTTGGAGATCTTTCTACCTTATTATGCTGTTCCATCAGACAATTTTAGCCTAAATAAATTCTCTTTCATTGGACGGACGACTAAGATGTACTAGGTTTTTCATACGGAACCGCAAATGCTGTATGGGGTTCTAGTCTGGGCTGTTTCCTGGCCATCAAAGCACCTGTATGTCATTTTCCGTGAACCACTGTCGGCGTATTCGGGAAGTGCGGCAGGGAGCTGAATCCTGCTGGTAAAAAATAGGGTATTATCTGGAAAAAGATAACTTACAGAAATGGTAGAAGTCTTGGTTGAAGGATGGTGTCAATGTACTTTCTGCTGTTCAGTGTGCCATCTATGGCAAGAAGTCGGCTTGCAGCATCTCTCGACACACATGTCCAGATCATAGCACTTGTAGGATTCTTTGTTGTCACTCGAATACGATCTGGATGTACCTCTTCCCCAATGCGACGCTTTACATATTTTCTCCCATCACAACCAAATAACACTGTATTTGTTTTGTCACTCCATACCACTTCTTTCTACTGACCTTCGATCCATGCAATGCGTTCTATTGTCCACTGTATTCATTTCTGCCGCTACTTCTTAGGGCCTTTTCACATAGGAGTCCGTTGCGTTGCGTTAAGGAAAAGATGACGTTGAGACGAAAATAAACTAATCATAGGCGTTAAAAATTTCATTGCTAATCGTTTGGAGGCATATGATTGGTTTATTTTCGTATCAACGTCGTCTTTTCCTTAACGCAACGCAACGGACTCCTATGTGAACAGGCCCTTATTCAGCAATGGCCTTTTTTCTTTTCGTTTCGTCACTGGCCCATGACTGACTCGCGAACCAATTGTTCAAGATA
The DNA here is from genome assembly GCA_907164885.2 of Dolomedes plantarius. Classification (NCBI taxonomy): domain Eukaryota; kingdom Metazoa; phylum Arthropoda; class Arachnida; order Araneae; family Dolomedidae; genus Dolomedes; species Dolomedes plantarius. Next base: position 145,739,190 of record OU015502.1, read on the forward strand.
GGCAGTCTCGACAACCTACTGTACCCTGTGCAATTCATCCGAGGAAATGGTCATCCTGCATTTGAACCGCTGCACAGCTCTTTGCGCTGTGGAAATTTTCAAACGGCACTGGCTAGCGAGATGACTTTTGGGAAAATGTTGATTGTCCTTTCTCTCTTTTTGTTTTTGCATTTTGTTACTTTGTTCATTCTGTTTAATGTTTGCATTTTTTGTATTTTGCCTGCCATTGGAAATGAATTAAAAAAAACATGCAATACATCCCCTTCGCTTTAAATTACGCCTTCCAGCTGTTACATATTTTCCTGTCAAAATTTCCGTCATTTTAAAATAGGTCTGGTATCAGAAGGACAGTTACTTGTTGCTACTCCAAACTGGTTGGCACCCCAAAACACTTTTCCGCTCTCGACCCGGTGGGCTTGTTTGGGAACGCGCCGGCAGTTAAGGCTGCTATGTACTAAGAAAAAGATCGTATTTCCCTTTTCCTCTTCTTGCAGACTGTTGTGGTGGGAGGAGTCCAGTTGACAGTTCGAGAATTCCACCCCCCCCCTTAGGATTGACATTTTGAGGGAATGTAATGGCTCTGTCTCTATAGGGGGGTTAAGCGCTTCCCCTCAATTTTTTATTTAAAATATATTTTTGTCAACTATTTACAGGTACATAAATGCCGATAATCAAATCAAATTGGTATCGTCAGATAGCCCGAACTTTTCTGCAAAGCTCTACGGGATTCATTTTATAAATTTCGTCCACCGAAGGAATTTATGAGCATTTAAAACACACTATACCAGATTTTTCCCCGAATAATTTAAATTTTAAAATATTAATTACATTTTAAAAAAAAACGAAAAATGTACACAAATGTAAAATTTCTTTCTCTATGACGGAGTACAATTTTTTCAAAAAAATCTTTGAATCCAAGTCGGCAATCCTTGGACACATTTTCTCCATATGCTAACATTGAGGTGAGCTAATCCAATGGGGTTTAGTGCATAGCAGCCTTAAGAGTCAAATGCTTTATCCCAATCACAGAAGCCGTCGTACTCGAACTCGCTGACTATATAATTAAATGACAGCGTTTTTGATGTGAAGATAGCAAAAATATATTTCTTACCTCCGTCTCGGCGGTGCAGCTGTCTTGGTACTAAGTGATTCCAGGTACACGAACATTAAACATGTATTTATTCAATCTACTACGAAACAAAAAGAACTTTACAGTGCTACGATACAAAAACGGAAAATTACATAAACAGAAGTAAGAAAGGAATCATGGGATAGCTTCTGGTTTGCTCCGGTTTGGCGTGCGCCTTGGCGACTTAAAGGTTGCATGAAAAGGTTAATTTTCAAAATGTGTGATTACTTTTCAACAGTTTTTACCATGGAAAGGAAAATAAAAATCGAAAAGCATTAGAACACTAAATGATCCGTGTGCCAAGTATTCAAAAATATTCATATTCTGACTCAAATCTGATTCCCATACAAGATCCCATTCAAAAATCTGATTCCCATACAAGAGAATTATTTTTTAACTCTACTGATAGTGAGATATTCAACTTTTGTTATTCAACGCGATGTCTTGCTGGCTACTTTATCACGGAAGCGCCATTTAGGTTAGCCAGCATTGGTCCCTATGAAGGGACAACACTGTAACGACCAAATCTTGTTCGGAATTCGAACCCCAGTCCACTGCGGGGAAGCTCACGACGCTATAGGAAAATTTAAATTATCCCCAAGAATTAATAATGCTGTACTATAGCTTCATGTGTCGAATTATTTCTATTTTGATGTTATTTATATAATAACCGAGGTTAACAAAGAGTATGCAGTTGAAATTGTTTTTCTAATCAGCAGCACAAACATTTCTAACTTCATCAAGGTTTTTATAGGCCGAGCACATTTTTGGTACAAAGTTATAGCTTTAATTTTGTTTGTTTTCTTGTATTTATGCTTCGTATTCACGTTTAAAGTTGGTGACCAAGATTCATTAAAAGTATATGGTTGTCTTATTTAATCAAAATTATCATGTTGAAATCAAAGAAGTAATTCGAATGTTACGCTGTTTTTTTCATTAAAGTTCAAAATAACTTTAAAAGAGAAAAAACATATAAGCATGAGACTAATAAATTTGCTTATTAGAATATTTTTTTTTCTAATGCGAAAGCACTTTGTTTGTGAGACATTTGTCTTTTGTTATTCACCGCTATTTACTGGCTATTTTATTTCGAGAGCACGATTTAGGTGAGCCAGCATTGTTTCTTACGAGAGGGCAACACTGTAACGACCAAGCCTTATTCGGCATTTGAACCCAAGCCCACTGCACGACGCTAATCTCTATACCTGACGGCTATTAGAATAATTTTAGTTGCGTTTTCTGCAAGTTACTAAACCAAAATGAAATTTACAACTACAGAGGCTGTTCACACATTTTTAGACGATGTATATTGTATTCACAAAACTAAATTACATAAAATTCTTGTGTTTTAAATGTTCTATTTGACATCCCTTATTCTGAACTGTCTTTCGACACCGCAATTTCCAGGATAATAATGCCTTTTGAAGTGTCAGAAGAGGTATTCTATCCCAGTCCTCCTGAACAGCTTTCCAGAGTCCTGTAAGGGTTTTGGGACGACGTTTGGATAATGCAGATTTTAAAAGTCCGAAAGCACAAAAGTCCATAGGTGATACATCGGGAGATTTAGTAGGGATATCAGTGAAGGGTATTGCCTTGATACCAGTTTTTTGTTCCATTTCTTTTAGGAAATTTACAGTGGATTTTGATGTGTGACTTCTAGCTTTGTCCTAGCTTGGATACTTGTTTGGACTGCTAGCTTGGATACTTGTTTGGACTGCTAGCTTGGATACTTGTTTGGAATTTTTGTCCCACATGAGACTCCAATTCGACGTTTTTTTCCTTTTTTGTTGACGATATTACCTATCGACACTTTAGATATCACAAAACCATGACTCTCACATCGTTTTTGGATAACGGAGTATGCATATTTCTCTTCGGAAAGAGCTTAAATGTAGCCTTCGAACCACTGCTTTGTTAAAAGCGCCATTTTGAATAAAAATAAAACTTTCAAGCCGCAAACGATAATTTTGACTTTTAAAACCATAGTACAATTGCAATTATTTCTTTTGCAGCAAATGATTTTTTATTACCGCTTACCAAAATCGTCTAAAAAATGTGCGAACAGCCTCTGTATACGTAAATGATACCGGACAAAAGTTACGCCAATCAAATAATACATAGTTGATTTTTATTCTGATAGAAAATATACATAAAAAGGGAATAAGTAAATAATTAAATAAATAAATGAATTTTTAAAATATGTATTAGATACTACAAAATATAGAAGTATGATATCTATTTATCGTATAATATATACACATTTATAAAATTCTCGCTTACATGCAAAAAACGCGAATGAGAAATTTAAACGGCAGAACAAATACATTAATTATTCTATTATTACATTACATATTAAAAGGTTGTCAAGTACGCGAATTATTTGGATTTTGTCCAAGGAGACTTCATTTTTAAGACTAAAATGAAGACATAAAAACTAATGAGGTATTTCGTTATCATTGATTTGAATGATACAAAAACTTTCAATATGAGACTGTAACTACGTAGTTTGGCAGAAACATTTCTCTCCCATCTCTTGGCGCCTTAATCATTTTTCTCATATCTGATGTCAAATTTTTCAAAGGCACGGTTTACTGGTGCCTGGAGTCCAGCCAAATGTCTATCAAGTCAGTGGACTCCTGAATTATATTTTTTGCTCTTTCCCTGTCGCCAGTTGGCACTTATAAAGGCCAGTTTCCTAAAGAAATCAATATGTCTGTGCACTGTACGTGTGTATCGGAATAGACTTCAGTTGCTTAGCATAATGCTGTTTGTTTTATTTATTCTGCAACCGAGTGAACTTCCTTGGCTAGAAGCCACGTTTAGGAATGCCCACTCCTTTCTCAAAGAAAATTTTTTGATAAGTCATTCTTAAGGATTTTTTTTCTAATTAATTTATTTCCTTACTTTCTTAGGTAAATAGAGTTGATAAATTGACTGTATTTATTTATGAAAATAATTCTTTTAAATCTAGAAAACAAATTTTTCTAAGAGCAGAATGGATTTGTCGAACCAGAATAAAAGTTGCTTCGTAATTTTTTGCAATTTTACAGTCAATCCTTCCAGTGAAAAGACCTGTGTAAGGGAATTTTTTAGGCTGAATATCTGTTTTTTAATAAATTTTCAAATTATAATTCTTAAAATCACTATATTTTTATTCCCTGAAATTCTTGTAGACGATGAAACAGCTTATAACAAACTTACCTTTCGCCTTTTGAGTGAAATACGATATTACATATTTCTTAATAAGCATAATACCTCTTTCTCATTCAATTTCCGCTATGGAATTCTGTATTGTTGAAATTCTAATAGTTGATACTGTATAGAGAATAGCTCACTTCTACCCAGACTTTGGTGTATATAATTTGAAGTGGCACTCTAAATGAATTTGATACAAACGCAGTTTATACATGAAACAATGTTTATTGAATTCGTTGCACATATAGAATTTGCTTTTACAGCAATAAGCATACGTACTACTTGTACGGAATATATATTAGCATTCAATAGAAATACACTTTCCAAATACTCACAAACCAGCAGAGAGTCAAACCAGCAGTTCTGCCACGTAAACTTTGGGCCCCCTAAGCACTAGCGCCGGTTAACACTTGGAGCTGCTTACCTCGTAGATCCCTCTCGCTTATCTATCAACCTTAACAAAACCTTTTTTCAACCTCTGTATTAATCAAGCTGCTTGGTATTTATACCAAGCGCGTATGCCGAAATTAGCATATCTCAAGCAGCTTCTTTAATTCATTCACTCAAAAGTTCGATTCTTGTGAATCGAATCTTATGTATACCTTACAACTTTTCAAAAAGATTCAAGAATCTACTAAGTTCTTAGAAAGGGGTGTTTAATAATTGATTACTATAAAACTTTTAATTCTTTGAGAGAGGAACAAGAATTAAGACATTTCTCTTTACGAGTAACACAGGTGTATCTTTAGATTTACCTTTACTGAATTCCGATTAATAATTAAAATAATATAATGCTGTTTGCAGTTTTAATCGTCAATAATTTTAGTTTAAATGAAAGGAGTTGCAAAAACTGCTCCACCAAAATTTGTTGTTATTACTAAGCTCCCTGGACTAGAAAATGCTAGACCAGGCACACGAGGCTCTATCGTGCGAGCAAAAAGGGGAAACAGCAGTAACCTGATCTTCTGCAAGCATGTTCATGGGGATAATTCTGTGTCCACAAAGTGGGAAGAAGCAACAGAACAGGCACAAGGGGGGGGGGGAGACCTTAAGGGGGTAGGGTAACGATCCAGATTCCCTATGTCATTAAGGGAACGGTGGACATTAAAATTTACTTTTTTTTCTTTACATCATAGAGATACGAAATTTTGTACATATACACATTTCACTATAAATAAATAGAATACCTTAAAAGAAATTTCCAATCTCATTATAATTTTAAGATTTTTTTTTTAAATTTGAAATTTATAAACAAAATTTTAAAATGCTCCTTGCTACTTAATTTTTGAGATATTTCCTCGATTTTACATTTTAATCTCTTTAAACTGTATAACAAACAAATCTGGGTATCGATTATTTATTCCCTTGAATAGTTCATTTTTGAGTGATTTTTTTTCGGAATTCCATCCCGATTTTTCTCAAAATTTTGCCTTTTGAAAAGTTATAAATCAAATTTAATTACCTTAATGAAGATGAATTGTAAAATGTATACCCATTTTTTTTTTGCAAACAGCATCAGGATTCTTCCTTATAAATTTCATAAATTTTGAAGAAAAATTAAGTAGTATGGAGCATTTAGAATATCTAAAAACCTTAAAAATTCTGTTTTGAGAAAAACAGATTTAAAATTTACTACTACACTTACCCATTATAAATTACTTTGTAGAAGCTTCATAAATAATTTTTTACTTGAAAAAAATTATTTTGGTGCTAATAATCTACAGAAATATATATATTTTTTACAATAACACAATCAGTATTACAATGACGAGATTTGCTCAAATAGAGGTCCACCGTTCCCTTAATGTTAAAATTACTCATGTTTAAGGAACATTTAAAAAAATTCAATTGAATACAAGTTTCTATTTTTTTACTGAATACTGCCTGACGTATATTAAATACTTTAACAAGAGCTTTTATAATTTAAATACCTTGTTATTTTTTAAAAAATATATAACTTCTACTATACGTATTTTTTTTTTCAGAAACATCAAAATTACATCATGTTGTATGTTACTAAATTTCTCTAAATTAATTTTTCTAAAAATCCTTTCATTAAAATATGTAATATTATGCATTTATTAAATAAGCAAAGTTTGAAAATAATCACAGCCACAGTTTTTGAAAAAATGTCCCTTAACTGGCAAAAAACACTCTTTTGAGAAAATCAATATTTAGTGAAACATTCACTTGTGCTTTATGCATGCCAGCTCCATAGCTTGGATCATCTGAGTCATCAGCAAGACTGTCTTCTAATTTGCATTTTTTCTGTATTTTCTTTATTCTGGATTCCTTGGTTTGCTGTGAAGCATCATATTGAGCTTTTATTGATCTCGTCCGATCAGCTGTTTGCATTGCTCGAGAAGTATAAAAACCTGGAGATATACCTAACGTTGAAAGTACTTTGCATTTCGTAATATTTCCGTCATTATAGGATGCAATTTCCTCAAATACACCTCTTTTTAAAGTTTCTAACTGCACAAAAACATTCTTTGGGACCCGTGACCCGATTATACTATTTGCACTCTCATTGCTGGTTTGTGTTTTTCCCTGCAGACATTTGGCAAGTAGATCAGGATCTGCTAAGTCTCTAAAAACGTTTTTAGTGTAATCCAGTGCTACAACTGGTAAAATGATTGTTTCGGTTTGAGCATGGGAAATTTAAAAAAAAGCAGCTAATGCAGCTATGAATGCAGCGAGTGGTTTGTTTTGGCTGGTGAGGGTGGGACGCCAGGCGTTTTGACAGATGGTAATAGTTATTTAAAAAATTATTAAAAATACTTCTAGTGCAGCTAGAACAAATATGTAAATGTCACCAGAGACACAAGAGTACATACTTTTTAAAAATGCTAAAATTGAAAAAAAAAATGCATTTTTGTCCAAAATCGTGACCCTTAATAGAGTTCTCGAAGCGCACACTTTTTATATGGCCCCTCCGAAAACGAGCCAGGACAGACTGTATGGGTCTCGGACCTCTAAAGAGCAAGGCCTGACCAGGACGCTTGGGCAGATACCAGTGATGAGCAGCAGACTGTCTGGCTGTCTCCAAAATCTCTATAGCCCGGTTTTAAAAACGGATTGAGCTTCCGATGAAGTTAGAACATCAAACAGGGGCGAATCCTGTAAACAGTGCTCTTTAGCTACACTGGTGTAAGAAATTAAGAGAATTTCCAGACTTGGTCGATTATCTCTAGAACTACTGTGCCGATTTTAATGAAATTTGACATGAACATACATTGATAAAATACAAAACAAATAACCATTCAATATTTGTAATACACACGCATGATCGTGCGTAACACTCGTTGGAGTCTGAAGGTATGAAACAGCGGTTGCAGAATAAACAAAAAAATGGGTTAATAGATGGGTTAATAGGGGGACTTGAGATTGGCCTGATTCTAACCTCCACACAATTCGCCACCTCATTGCATCATCTAAACGTTGGTGGTTACTCATTTTTACTGTTACAATTTGAAATTAACCGATTGCTGCAAAATAACACCGTCTATTAACCCATTTTTTGTTTATTCTGCAACCGCTGTTTCATACCTTCCGACTCCAACGAGTGTTACGCACGATCATGCGTGTGTATTACAATTATTGAATAGTTATTTGTTTTGTATTGTATCACTGTATGTACATATGAAATTTCATTAAAATCGGAACAGCAGTTCTAGAGATAATCGACCAAGTCTGCAAATTGTCTTAATTTCTTACACCAGTGTAGTAGATCGGCTACGTTAACGAGTGAATGGATTATGCCTTGCCTGATAACTGAAGGACTCAGAGTTAGTGAACCAACTCCATATTTTGACCATTTCGTACTAACAATTGCCATGCCATGATATAATATAAACATCATATTAGTTGATACACGTCAAAACATGACGGCTAGATAGTAAATAAATGTACTAATACACAAATTATGCGCAGAAACGAATTAATATGATTAAGCGGCCTCGCGCTTAGTGAGTATCTAAAGCCAGATTTAAAAATGTCACTGAGCATGCGCAGAAAGCAATTTTTTTAAATGTAAATTATCGCCAATTAAACAGCGCGAAATAAACAATTTCCATCAGGTTTAATCTTATATTCCACAAACATAATTATCATAAAAATTAAATGGCAGAGAGAGATCTAGAGAGACTCCTCGAAATAAACGTGTTTATCATTAAAACATGTCACTGAGCATGAGCCGAAAAAAAATTTTAATAGCAAATTACCGCTACTTAATAGAAATTGCGGTTACAAAAACAAAATTTGACAAATCTACAGGTTACAATCTTTCGTTTAAGACCAAAATGAAATAAATGGATTCAGTAGTAGACGAGACTATAGACGCTTTACAGATACCAGTGATGAGATACCAAAATATACCGAATACCAAATACCGGATACCAAAATATCAAATGTTCGTAGCATTTTCCTTTCTACAATCGCAGTATCTGAATTACTAACTCAATTCAACAAAATATTTCTTTATACAATTCTGTATACAATTTTTCCAAGGGCGTCATGATATATTAAAGATTGAGGATACAACCAAAGAAATTTTAGAAACTTTTAGAGACTTCTAGAATAATCCAAAATGGTGTAAGTCCAAGTTGTACAAAGTTGTGTTTTGTAATCTCAAATGTGTTCTTCAGCTTAAGGCGAAGACAAATAAATCTGAATTCATCTGGATCCATTCTAGACAGGAGGCAAATGTTATACTATAATATGCATGTTTAAAATGTATACGTTTAATAATTTGTTTTTCTTCTTAAGTGTTTAGTTTAACTACCTAAAACATCTTCATGGAATCAAAGTAAACCTTAGTAAAAAAATTCTAGACGCACGCAGAATCTATAGTCTAAGATTTCCCAAAAAGACCAATTCTCTCAAAAGTTATTTGTTTGTTACTTACGCCATTTTGCCTTTGACCCACCCAGTTTTTGCCGACTTTCCTTCAAAATGTAGCTGATAATACCACTTATAAGCATCTTTCCAAATATAAGGAAGGTTATATATTCGTATTAAATTCAATATCATAAAATCAACACTGAAATGGCATGCAGCTAAGGGTAAAAGGTATATTTTTAAAACGTTCTTAACAACGTAAAGCTATTTACAGAGTACACCTTTCAAATCCAATTTTATGAGACAAATTTTCAGCTTTAAGAAATTTAAAAAAAAGTACAACAGTCATAGATTGTGGGAATTAAGGGGGCATTAATTCCTTCGTGTCTTTTGAGGAAATTTTGTACAAGAATTCTAGTTTGTTTTCAGTGTTTTTTGAGTCCATTTTTCAAAACCCGCATAAAAGCTCAATTTTATCAATACTTTTATTTTGGTTAATGCGGAGGTACTTTTCAGTGACCTCATGTTCCGGTCTACGAATTTAATGTGCCCGTGTCCGGCCTGGAGAAGAAGGTATTTAATTTAATCACAGTACTCGAAATTTTAAAATGGTTCTGATTGTTGAATGAGGTGGAACTCTTCCGAATGGTACTTAGGTAGTCAAACTTCCATGTCGTTACTATTTTTCTCTAGATCTTATAGCAATTTACTCTAAACACTCTTTATGTTTCTTAGTGTAAAGATGCTTCAGTGGTTGAACTTGAGCATAAAAGGAATTCAGCATGGCTTAACACATATTGCGGAGCATAGTCTGAACTTTTCTGCACCTTGCAACAGGATTATTTTTACCATGTTTTTATTAACTTGCTTTCTTGTGTGTTTGTGTGTGTGTGTGTTTATGTGTGTGTTTGTGTGTGTGTGTGTTTATGTGTGTGTTTATGTGTGTGTTTGTGTGTGTGTTTGTGTGTGTGTTTGTCTAGTACAAATCTTGCAATCGATTTTTAACTAACTTCCCGACTAGCTAGACATTTGAAACTTTTAGAATAGCTCAGAACACGATGCCAATGCATTTTTTAAATACTTTTACCCATATTTAAGCCGAATTAAATTACTTTGCAGTTAATTTTGTTTTGTAGACTGGAACAGCCATCTATTGGCCGGAAAGGGAACTAGTCAAGTGCAACAAGTCAAAGAAGTCAAATGCAAGGCTAACTTCCAATTAACTTCATTTTCTTTCAAGTTAATGGGATAATTCATCAAAAAATGTTTTAAAAAGTACTTATTAATACATAGAATTGTCAAGTTTATATGATTCAAGAGAAAATTTAAATACATGGTATATAAAAAGTCTTTTTATCTTGTAATTAGTATAAATTTAGTCAACAAAAGGAATTTATGAGCATTTTAAACACACTATACCAGATTCCCCCCCCCCAAGAAGTTTAAATTTTAAAATATTATTTGCATTTTTTTAAACCCAAAAAGGCCCCAAGGTGTAGAATTTCTTTCTCCAACACAGAGTACAATTAAAAAAAAATCTTTCGATAAAAGTCGGCAATTCTTGGCCAAATTTTCACCATAGGTTAACATTGGGGTGAGCAAATCCAATAGGGTTAGTACACAGCAGTCTTAGGGCATTCGACTATCGTCAGACGTCGCATTTACCACTAACTCGTAAGGCAGTATCCGTTAATGGGTGACAGTGAATATGCCATAATATTTCTCCTTAAATTTTTTAAAATGTAATGAATGTGTTGAAACAGTTGGCGATTTTTATAAGACGATATCTTGGCATCCTGATTTTCAACAACGATTTTCTGTTTACCTTGAACATAGTTTAAGTTGATTTATCAGTACTGAATGCTAGGCATTTTTTGGGGTGTAGATGTAATCTATATATATAAAACAATTCCGTAACTGACTCATTCATTCACTGACTGACTGACTGACTGACATACAACGCACAGACCAAACCGCTGGACCTAAAGGGCTGAAATTTTGCATGGCCATTCTTCTAATAGTGTAGGGGTGCACTAAGAAAGATTTTTCAAAAAAATTTCTGAGATTTTTTTAAATTAAATTTTTAAGCTGTTTTTTAAACTTTTTTTAGGTTTGCATTTAAAATAATACATTGAGGGTTATAAAATTTAAATCACGAGAAAGATCATAAAAATTCCTTCAAAATGAAATTTTTTTCGAATTTTTACCTCAATTTCCTGATTTTTGGTGAATTTTTAAAGATTCATTTTTAGAATTTAATTTATTAAATGCCGATCACGTGATTTCTTTTTCTGGTACTTTCAATAAATTTATCGTCACGTGCCTAACAACTAAATAGACAAAAAAAATATTTTTTCTCTTTCTAATGCAGCAGACGATTGGATATTATCCCAAAAAAATGCATATCCCTCACGATTTTTTTATAAATATATATATATATATATATAGATAGATATATATTTTACATCAATTGTATACATTGATCATCGCATTTATTATAAATATATATATTTATTTTTTGCCATAAATTGCATACGTTGACCGTTGTATTTAATTTGAATGTGCTCCGTAGCGAAGCGCAAGTTTTCAGCTAGTTGTTTATAAGAAAGACTAAATGCTTTTGTTTATTTTTGCGTTTGCTTTGCAGTATACGAGAACAGTCAAAAGCTTTTGAGCTGAAAGCGGTGATCTTTACATTTTTAAGTGTTTTTCGATGAGGGTCAGGTATAGCTCAAAGCCTTCGCAGTCTTCGCTAATAAGATACACTGTTAAAAGGATAAAAATTACGGCGGAAGGAAAACTATTTCTAGCAGGAAGCGTGGAAGATTCCGCTTTTCGATGTCGGGGATACAATGGCTTAGCAGTATATTTTGTAATGATTAAAATTAAGCATAATTATATATCAAGAGAGTTTGTCTTTCAGTTTGCAAATGCTTTCACCTATCCAGGGCAAAATGAGAAATTTTCTAATTTAAAACGAAATTTCAATGAATATCAATAGTTCTGACACTATAGTCCACAGAACCTGCTGTCAAACTTTTCAATCTTTCTGTGCCACATATGAATAACAATACGATGATACACATAAACATTCACTTATATTACATACTAGCTGAAAACCCGCGCTTCGCTACGGAGTACATTCAAATTAAATACAACGGTCAACGTATGCAATTTATGCCAAAAAATAAATATATATATTTATAATAAATGCAATGATCAATGTATACAATTGATGTAAAATATATATCTATCTATATATATATATTTATAAAATTTTTTTTGGATAATATCCAATCGTCTGCTGCATTAGAAAGAGAAAAAAATATTTTTTTGTCTATTTAGTTGTTACGCACGTGACGATACATTTATTGTAAGTACCAGAAAAAGAAATCACGTGATCGGCATTTAATAAATTAAATTCTAAAAATTAATCTTTAAAAATTCAACAAAAATCAGGAAATGTTTGTAAAATTCGAAAAAAATTTCATTTTGAAGGAATTTTTAGGATCTTTCTCGTGATATAAATTTTATAACCCTCAATGTATTATTTTAAATGCAAACGTAAAAAAAGTTTAAAAAAACAGCTTAAAAATTTAATTTAAAAAATCTAAGAAGAATTTTTGAAAAATCTTTCTTAGTGCACCCCTACACTATTAGAAGAATCGCCATGCAAAATTTCAGCCCTTTAGGTCCAGCGGTTTGGTCTGTGCGTTGTATGTCAGTCAGTCAGTCAGTCAGTGAATGAATGAGTCAGTTACGGAACTGTTTTATGTATATAGATGAAGGATGTTTTAAGAAGTAGATAAATTTTTGTTCATGGTTGGTTGGTATTTATCTTATAATTCGATTTTATAAGATTTTTTTTCCACGATTACTAAGGCTTAGCTTTCAGAATTGCTCCATCTTGTTGACACTATCCCATGCTGGAATTTTACATCTACTAAAAATTGCAAAGAATAGAAAGACTGCCAGTTGTGGTAAAACAACCGTCTACTTAATTTATTTTTTCCAACGCTGCGCTTGCTTTGATGGCATTCGCCCATCCACATCGAGAAATATTGCTGGCTGCTTTATTATGGGAGTACCATATTGGTTGGCCAACTTTGCACATTTTGAAGGGACAATACGGAATGTCCAAGCATTAGTCCGGATTCAGACCCAAACTCACTGCTTGGAAGCTCACGACGCTAAGCACTATGCCGCGTTGGGGGTAATCTATATAATCCACCTCGGCCCCCTCCTCTTTCGAGTATCGGCCATGAAACACCTGAAGACCAATCACTACGTAGCAAGAACCTGAATGCACAGTAGAGGGTTAATTTCCCAAGTTCGGATGCATTTTCAATTGCTGTGGGGCTGGAAGCTGCCGGATATACAGAACAGATCTGCAATCCATCCAAGGCCCCCCCCCTCCACGTTGGGGGGTACTTTGAAATTAAACAAAAAAAGTCTGCACTCACTTATGTCGAACTCTCTGGAATACAGGTCCTCGACGGTGGGTCTGTGCCTGTCTGCGTAGGTTCCGAAGAGGAATCTCTTGAGGATGGCGCTCTTCCCCACCCCGGAACCTCCCAAGGTCACCAGGCGGTAGTGGGACTCGCCACTGTCCTCACTCCCCATCGAAGGTCGACGCTCGCTACCCAGCTTTGACACCCGGGGTTGTAGCGTACCTACGAAAAGAACAGAGTAAAAAAAAATCAACACTTTTCCAGTTACTAAAACATAAAAACATTGAGTTAGTACCAGGGTAGACTCCAGTCCAGAGTTGTTTTTTTTTTTTTTTTTTTTTTTTTTTTGGGGGGGGGGAGCAATGTCGGCTCCTAGGGTTATATATATATATATATATATATATATATATATATATATATATATATATATATATATATATATATATATATATATATATATATAGATATATATATATTATATATATATATATGTATATATATAAATATAATATATATATATATATATATATATATATATATATATATATATATATGTATATATATATATGCATATATATATATATATATATATATATATATATATATATAGCATATATATATGTATATATATATATATATATATGTATATATATGCATATATATATATATATATATATATATATATGTATATATATGCATATATATATATATGCAATATATATATATATATATATATATATATATATATGTATATATATATATATATATATATATATATATATATATATATATATATATACATATATATATATATATATATATATATATATATATATATACACACAGTGTGAACCAAAAGTCTTGCCCTTAAAAAAAATTCATTACAAAATAACCGTTTAATATAATAATGTAAATTTTGTTTCGTTGGATAGGTCAGTTTCAGTAGTTATTTTTGTGTGCAATAAATGACGCGAGTGGTCCTTCAAGAGGGACTCGGGGGAATATTTGAAAGGAGGCCATCATTTTCGGCCGGAATGGCGTCGATTCAAGAGAAAGCCCAAAAAGCGTTACCCCTAACATTTACTTAGACTTATTGCAACTTTTGTCAGAAAGATGTCGCACCCCCCACACTGGGGATCTTTAGTGCGTGATTTCCTAGACCAAACATGTACTGTGTGTACTGTAACAGAAGACATGTTAAATAACACTTGGCGGGAACTGGAATACCGCTTCGACATTCTCCGAGCTACCAAGGGGGCACACGTTAAAGTTTACTGAGGTAAATGGTCTTATAAAAAAATTTATAACAGTACTTACAATATATCCAAACAAACATAGGTCTAATTATGATAGTTTGAGCACGATAAATATTTATAATCAGGGCAAGACTTTTGGTGCACCCTATATATAAAAGAAATAAACATCGTCTCATATGAAATTTAAACTCATTTAGTATTAGTTCTACGATTATATAATTTTAGGATATGAAAAAAAATACGCCGGGCTTTTTTGGGAGGGGCAATTGCCCCTACTCCCCCCCCCCACCCCTGGAGCCGCCAATGGTTAGTACCGACACATTTGTGATACTTTCTGATTTTCGGACTGACACTGAAGCCATTAGCGTCCTTTACACGTACGTTCTTTCGCGAGTGCTTGAAGCGTACGGGATTGCGCGCGGGAAAACTTGCAGTACGCTCCAAAGCAGCTTTCCCTTCCTCTCCGACACCTTCACACGTGCACTCAATCGCGCGGGATCGTGGTTTCACGCGGGAAAGAGCTTACGTGTGAAGGGCGCTAATGGCTTTATGGAATACCACAAAACCAGTGAAATTCTCGAGTGTCAGGTGCCTTATTCAAACACTGTCGTCACAGAACATCAAAGTCGGGTTACAGTGGGTTCCGGCACACTGCGAAATCCCAGGGAAGGCAACTCGTGGACGGATTGGCCAAGAGAGGCGCTGCAGTTATTTAGAGTCCGTGTAGGCCGATCGTATTCAATTGTATAAGGGTATTTATCCAGAAAATTTTGAAGGACCTGTTTTATAAAGAATAAATCGATAGAGATTAATTAATCGATAGAGATTCTAATAAAATATGGATTGTTAATGGTACATTCATTCCAGATTTTCCAAGGAAAGATTCTGTGGTCATGATCCGGCCTTTAACTGGTTGTTACTGCTGGCCTAAACATCTGAACAGCTCGAAAATTCTACAGAGTCCTTTCTGCACTATTTGTGATAAACCACAAGATATGGGTATTTCCGACCCTTCGACCTGTATATATATATATATATATATATATATATATATATATATATATATATGAGGCATTTTTGACTCGGGATCTCTGTGGCCTTTATTAGGAGGAAAGAGCATTGAGCATTTAATAAGTCCAGTTTCCTTCTTCGTTTTATATTTATACTAGCTGAAAACCCGCACTTCGCTACAGAGTATATTCAAATTAAATGCAACGGTCAATGCATGCAGTTCATGCAAATATATATATATATATATATATATATATATATATATATATATATATATATATATATATATATAATAAATACAACGATCAATGTATGCAATTGATGTTAAAAAACAAAAAAAATATATTTATAAAAAAATCGTAAGGGATATTTTTGTAGACAAAATATTGTAGAAGAAAATATTCAAATTAAATCTTATAGAACATACTAAAGAATATAGTACAGTTAATGTAGTACAGTTTGAGGAACTTATCTTTTACTGTATTTTAATATTTTTTTGGATAATGTCCAATCGTCTGCCGCATTAGAAAGGAAATTTTGTTTTGTCTATTTCGTTGTCATGCACGTGATGATAAATTATTTAAAGTACCAGAAAAAGAAATCACGTGATCGGCATTTAATAAATTGAATTCTAAAAATTAATCTTTATAAATTCTCGTGATATAAATTTTATAACCCTCAAAATTAGTATTTTAAATGCAAACTTAAAAAAAGTTACTAAAACAGCTTAAAAATTTAAATTTAAAAAATCTAATAAGTGTTTTTCAAAAATCTTTCGTAGTGCACCCCTACACTATAAGAGGAATCGCCACGCAAAATTTCAGCCCTTTAGATCCAGTGTTTTGGTCTGTGCGTTGTATGTCAGTCAGTCAGTCAGTCAATCAGTCAGTCAGTTACGGAACTGTTTTATATATAGAGATTCTTGTTATTTTTACTTTTGTTTATAGCTTGCCAGTGGAAATTTAAAAAAAATGTAGTGACACATAACGCAATGTATAAAAACATTAAGATAATATCTATTTATTTGCTGACTCTTCAACATAATGGCACTGTTGAACAATGTATTGTCCAGTAATGCGTACAAATGTAGTATTGATAATTTCCCTTCACTGAAGTATATATTCGGTCAGTTCCTTCTCAACCATCTACTTGGTAGACCGTTGCGTGCTTGTGAAATTTTTATTTTTAGCACACTGTGTGACTGCTGAACCTTCAAAAAGTTTATTGGTTGGTTGAGAACGCTACAGTCACTTTTGACACTCCAGATCTAATTAAACCGAGAGATATGGTTTAAAACTTACTTAACATTCTCTTAATAACAGTTCACTGTTACAGAGTAAATCTTACTCTATTGATTCCCCACCTTCATGTCGTGTTTGAAAAGTTCTGTTAGACTCTGTTAGAAATAATATTGCAAAGTTACATAGGCGGTCGCACATATATATTTCAGGAATTAATGCTATTTTATTTCTCGTATATCGTCAGCAGTGTAACAAAATCAGAGTTTTCTGATTCTACGCTACATACGCAATGTTATATAAATATTTAAACATTTAAAAAATTAGCACAAATATTATACACGAATATGTAGTACCACAAATATTTACCATAAATATTTAAAAGTCTAGAAATAGCATCAGTGTACGTATGCAGCACAAGTTTCTGGTAGTATAGGTTATACGTGTACATGTACGCTTATCCATAACTAGATCCATATGAATATTGCGTATGTAGTGCAGAATTGCGTATTGTCAGAAAATTGTGATTTGTTACATTTAGACTCTTTGCTGTCGATATACGATAAACAAAAATACTATTTATTCTTGAATTATATGTGCGTTTGCCTTAGTATTAAAGGACTGCCTATGTAACTTTGCAATATATTTTCCAACAGTGTAACTTATAGAGTAAATAGCTCACTTCTGCCCAGACTTGGGTGTATATAATTTGAAGTGGCACTCTAAATGAATTTGATACAAACACAGTTTATACACGAAACAATGTTTATTGAATATTCTTGCACATGTAGACTTTGCTTTTAACAACAAGATTCATACGTACTACTTGTACAGATATATAAATACAGCTTTCAAGAACAATATATTTTTCAGTACTCACGAACAGTAAGTCAACCAGCAGTACTGCCACGTAAACTTTGGGCCTCCTAAGCACTAGCGCAAGATAACACCTGGACCTACTTACCCCGTAGCTCCCTCTCGCTTATCTATCAACCTTAACAAACTTTTTTCAACCCTAACAACATTTTTCATTAATGACGCAGCATGGTATTTATACCAAGCGCGTATGCCGAAATTAGCATATCTCAAGCAGCTTCTTTAATTCATTCACTCAAATGTTCGATTCTTGTGAATCGAATCTTGTGCATACCTTACAAACTCAAGCCAATATGCTTATTTTCGGCTTGAGTTACACTGTTAGAAATTATATTTCTGTAATTTTGTACTCTGAAGTATAAAATAACGGAGTATATTTCGGTTATTTTATACTTACGAGTATTCAGAGTATAAAATAACCGAATATATTTCGGTTATTTTACACTCTGAAATGTATCCTAAATATACATATGGTCCTATGCATGGATTTAATATTCAACTAGACACGTTTATGATTCTAGAGAATGTAGAAGAAATATTCTCTTATGGTGTAATATTTATGACTGAACGGATGTGAAACGGTAAACCAAGCGACAAACATAAAAAAATCCCAGCCAATTGTGGCATCAGATCTATTTGGGCAACAAAATATTCTAAAACAAGAGCATTCGTTTTGCTAGAGAGTCTGCGATATAAAATAATGAAATATTTACTGCATTGCAAGGCAAAACACTCAAGTTTTCTATGAATGGAAAAACAAAGTATTTTCCCCCGAAATACCAGCTAGGACAGCGAATTTCCGAAAGAACACATTTTCGGAGGAAAGTGGCATGATGTTCAGAAGAGAAAATGAACACCACTGCCCTTGAAAGTAAAGATATAACTTTTAATGATGACTCATATTTGTGCACAGAAATTTCAATAGAGTCTGATATTAATTTATTATTTGTTACAAAGAGGTAGACATGTTAAATAATAGCCTTTTGAAATAATACAAAATGCTTTTAGTATATCTTTAAAAAATTGGTTTTTTATTGGAACAGACTATTGCGAATTTTCTAACTAGCCTAAAGGTGTATGGGCTCACAACAATAAGCATAAAAAATATCAATATAATTTCCAAATTGTCGATAATTTTCCATTTAGCCGGGCGTATTGCAAAATGACGGTGCTCTTTGAAGCAAGCCGGTTTTGGCAATTCACCTGCGACATATATATATATATATATATATATATATATATATATATATATATATATATATATATATATATATATATATATATATATATATATATACACTCATGGACAAAAAAATTAGCGCACCAAGAAATAATTGCGGGATCGTAACGAGACTTGCAATGAAGGTACTTGTCGGGGAGATATGCAAATGATTAGAAATGCAGCGTGATTGCGCATTACGCATAGCCGGTAGAGGGCGTTGAACATCGTACTCTGTGGAGTATAAAACAGGTAACCAAAGCTTGTTTGAGTGTGCTGAATCATTTACAAAGGAAGAGATGAGATAGACATGCCATTACGCCGTGTTCGAAGACAATATAAGAAGTTGTCGCAGTTTAAGAGGGGGAGAATCGTCGGGATGATGGAAGCTGGGTGGTCAGCTAGGCGTGTAGCTCGTCATTTAGGCCGCTCCGATTGTGTTGTGAGGAGGTATTGGGACCAGTGGACCCGAGAGATGTCATGTACACGAAGACCAGGCTCAGGACGCCCTCGACAGACCAGTCGTCGAGAAGACCACCACATCGTAAGAAATGAACGCGTACAGCCAACTGCTTCATCGGCCGCCATCCAGGCACAGGTAGCACCTTCACTAGGGGCCTCTGTGTCTTCTCGAACCATACGAAGGCGCCTGGCTGAAGGACAGTTGGTATCACGACGCCCATTACGTGTGCTGCCCTTGACGCCCACCCATCGACGCCTCCGTTTGGAATTTTGCCGCGCACGAGGAAACTGGACTACAGCGGAATGGAACCAGGTCGTCTTTAGCGAAGAATCCAGATTCAATCTCGGCAGTGATGACAATCGTGTTCGTGTGTGGAGAGCCCGTGGTGAACGCTTCAATCCTGCCTTTGCTGTAGAGCGACACATCGCTCCCACAGCTGGTGTGATGGTATGGAGTGCCATTGCCTACAATACACGGTCACCCCTAGTATTGTTCCGTGGCACCATGACAACCCAGCGGTATGTTCATGAAATCCTGCAACCACATGTGTTGCCACTCATGCAATAGCTCCCAGGAGCCATTTTTCAACAAGACAATGCTCGGCCTCATACGGTAAGGGTGTCACAAGACCTTTCTCCGCACTGTTACTACCCTTCCTTGGCCTGCCCGATCCCCAGATTTGTCTCCAATCGAGCATATCTGGGATCATTTGGGACGACGAGTTGGGCATCCCACGAGTTTGAACGAACTAGAGGCAAGGTTACAGCAAATATGGAACGAAATGTCTCAAGACATCATACAGAACTTGTATGACTCAATGCCCGATCGTATCGCATCGTGCATTCGCGCTAGAGGGGGTCCAACGGAATATTAACTCCTCCGTTCTTTTGCCTTTTTCTCTGAAATAAATTATCCCTTTTCTTTGATTTTCTTATCATTTACTTATATCAAAGTGGTCATTACGTATGTAAAATTTCGTTTCATTTTGACGACTCCTTCTTGGTGCGCTAATTTTTTTGTCCATGAGTGTATATATATATATATATATATATATATATATATAAATATATATATATATATATATATATATATAAATATATATATATATATATATATATATATATATAAATATATATATATAAATATATATATATATATATATATATATATATATATATATATATATATATATATATATATATATATATATATATATATATATGTATATTTATATATATGTATATTATATATATATGTATATTTATATATATATGTATATTTATATATATATATATGTATATTTATATATATATATATATATATATATATATATATATATATATATATATTTATATATATATATATTTATATATATATATATATATATATATATATATGTATATTTATATATATATATATATATATATATATATATATATATATATATATATATATATATATATATATATACAGGGTGATTATAATTAAAGTTTAAGTTTCACAAAGCTATAAAGAAAGAACCACTGATGAGAACGACGTCAAATTTGAACGGCATGTTATTGAAGAAGGCGGAAAGCGTATGGCAGAAGAAAAAATTTAGTTTCAAATTTTAGCAACAGATGGTGCTGTAAGCTGCAGAATAACGACGAGAAATGAGAAATGATTCGTAAAACAACGGCTAAGGTGTAAGTTACACATTAAAACGCATTGAAAAATTAGAATTGTTTTGGTAATTTTATTTGCATGACTGTACATATCACATTGAAAGGGACAAATCGGTTTCAAGAGTTTTGCGGCGACATACCGTATAAGAACCATTCATCAAAGAAGTTCGGAAATGTCGCGAGACTGGCGCAAAACATGTTCAATATGGTGTCCACCGTTGTGTGCAACAAGTTGAAAGCGACAAACAGCATGTTCCACAACGGATCGCAGTGTCTCCGGGGTGATGTTCAGAATGTGTTGCGAAATGCGTGCTTTAATTCCGCTTAATTTGCAATTGGAGCACGGAACGCAACATCTTTGAGATAACCCCACAGCCAGAAGTCACACGGAGTAAGATCAGGTGATCGGGACGGCCAGGCTGTACGGAAATGACGGCTGATAATTCGAGAATTTCCGAAATGGCGCCTCAGCAGCTGCTTCACGGGATGTGCAATGTGCGGAGGAGCGCCATCTTGCATAAAAATGATTTCATCCACACATCCACGCTGTTGCAGAGCTGGAATGACGTGGTTGCGCAAAAGAGACGCATAGCGCTGACCAGTGACGATAGCGGTAACAGGACCGGAAGCACCCGTCTGCTCGAAAAAATATGGCTGTAGAATGAATGATACCGTAAAGCCGCACCGCACCGTGACCTTTTCAGGATGAAGTGGTGCGGGGTGCGTTGCCAGTGGATTTTCTGTTGCCCATATTCGACAATTCTGGGTATTGACGTACCCTGTCAGATTGAAATGGGCTTCATCTGTCCACAAAATTTTCCACGGCCATTCATTATCCACTTCCATGCGACCAAGAAATTCTAACGCAAACGTCTCCCTTGCTGGCAGGTCACACGGAAGCAACTCCTGCACATGGCCAATTTTGTACAGATAGCATAGCAGGATGTTTCGTACAATTTTCAGCACCGTGCTCGTAGGCCTGTCCAATGTTCGGGCAATTCCTCGTGCACTGCACGGTTGCACACCACCGGCCGACCCCTCCTGTAATGATGTGGCCACTCCTTCAACTACCGTCGAATGCACTCGTTTTCTCCCTCTACCAGATTGCACATCAAACGAACCTGTCGTTTCGAATTTTTGCATCATTTTCTTCAGACCCACGACACTCATTGGACCAACGCCTTCTTTTATACCCTTCAGTATCCTGAACTTTTGCAGAGCTACTCTTGCACAATCATCGTTCTTGTAAAACAGCTTTACCAGCAGAGCGCGGTCCTGCAGTGAGACACCCATGGTGAACGTCTGAGACGCGAAATGAGGAACAACCGTGTACTTGGTGGTTTTATAACACTGAAATGTGTCGTGCGCATGACAGGTATTTTAATTTACATCTTCTGCCGCTTACAGCGCCATCTGTTGCTAACTTTTGAAACTAAATTTTTTCTTCTGTCATACGCTTTCCGCCTTCTTCAATAACATGCCGTTCAAATTTGACGTCATTTTCATCAGTGGTTCTTTTTTTATAGCGTTTTGAAACTTAAACTTTAATTATAATCACCATGTATATATATATATATATATATATATATATATATATATATATGTGTGTGTGTGTAACATGGGAGACAGATCGTAGACTCAGAAGATATCTAGTCTCCCATGCTACGGTGAGGAGATGCAGTTATGCTCAAGACAAAATTATTCCATAATTAAAGACGACTAATATGAGCTTTTTACGGGAACATTTTTATTCAATATACCGACCGATTCGTCGGTATGGATGCAGCAAGTGAAAATACAGGAATTCGTCCTACTTCCGGGTAACAAGTATTATATAAACTTCAGTCCATCACGTGATTAAAGGATATGTCTTAATAGTTGATTGGTTTAAAGTTGTTGTTGATGTGCAGAACTGATTTAAACTTGTACTGACGCCATGCAGCGTCTCTTTAGTTAAAAAAGACAGCCATATTGAATGATTTTGCCTAAGGCTGTAATAATGGAATTTAACGCGAATGCCCAAAGGGAATTAAATAGTTTAAGGGATTAAAAAAGGGTTTGTAATTTGGAATAGTAAAGTGAGGAATTAACAGTTTTTAAATGTTAAGAATGTTGAATTAAGAAATTACTGGTTTTTTTAATATTATATATATATATATATATATATATATATATATATATATATATTATATATATATATATATATATATATATATATATAATATATATATATATATATATATATATATATATATATATATATATATATAAATATATATACATATATATATATATATATATATGTATATATATATATATATATATATATATATATATATATATACATATATATATATATATACATATATATATATATATATATATATATATATATACATATATATATATATATATATATATACATATATATATATATATATATATATATATATATATATATATATATGTTCACCAGGGACCAAGGAAAAAAGTAAAGTTGAGTTTTGTGCTGGCATTACAAACTTCTCTTATGGAACAAAGATATTTTTTAATAAAAGTGGAAACAAAGTTATAATTTTGTCTCCCTCCATTTCATATAAACATGAGCGTATGACAGATAGTGTTTTTTTATTAAAAAAATTGTTGGTTGGAAAATACAGTAAGCATGGTAGATGTCGCTTAAAAACTATTAAACATAGTTTTTAAGCGATGAATGCCCATATTAAAGCTTTGTGATTTTCTTTCCGATTTCTTTATTGTGCAAGGAATTTGTTCCTATTCAGGAGAGTTTGTCATGAATAGTGCAGCCCCATGAAATATGTAGAGGTATTTTTTTATGTAGAGGTCACATAAAAAAAAATATCTCTGTTAATTACAAACTGAAAATAGGGTCAGGTGGGTTAACTTTAAGCAGTATATGAATGATCAAAATATTTTAACTCATAAAAAGGTATACTTTTGGGTTTAAAATTAGATTGACTGTCAGTAACAGTTATTTAAACTTTTCTTATTAGGTTGCACATTAATAATTTATAAAATATCAATATTAAGAGCTCTAAAGTACAATTAGCAACTACCCCAAACACACGTGGGAAGTAATTGTAAACAAGGGATTTCTTTATATTTTAAATAAAATACAGATACAAAAATGAAAATAATTGTAAATATGTTAACATTTTATTGCTTCATTTTGTGTCTTAAATATTACCGGCATGTTTACAATTATAATTTTATTAAATGATAAAGTTTGATGGAACAGTAAAAGGCAAAAGTACTAATCAGACTCTACATTTAGCATGGCTTGTGTATGCCTTTACGTAACAATAGAACAAGTTAAGACAGAATGTTATATTTACTTCGATATTGTTTTTGTACAGTATTAGTTATATTTGTTCTTAAAATAAGGATTTTTCCAAGACTTGCAAAACCTTTAACCAAACTTTTTTGACAGAAAATATTCAATCACATATATTAACAAATGTGCCATCTGCAAACCACATCTGTTCAGGGCACTTTTCGAAATTCTTGAAATTTTGGTGTCAAAGCACTTGATGGACTCCCAACTTTTTACATTCCTAATAAATTTCCAAAATAAAAATAATTAACAACACTTAATGACAATCTTTTTTTTTTCTTTGGCCATCGAATGAGTCACTTTTTTCAGAAGCAGATCACGTTAAGTCCATACTCTAATGTTAATCGTTGCAATTCAAACTTAGAAGCAAGTACTGGATGATAACGGTCAATCATTTAGTGTTGTTTCATCGCAAAAAAGTAAAATAAATGAGTCACTTACAGTCTAACTGCTGCAAAAGTAAGTACTTGGGAATTATCGAACAATTATTTAATTTTTACTGCTGTGATAAACTAATTTGAAGACTGAATTGGATGTTATTACTTTTTTTTTCACATGTCATCACAAAATGTAAAATTAATGAGTCAGTCTAACTACTGCAAAAGCAAGTACTTGTGAATCTTTAAACAAAAATTTCAGTTTTTCTGTAGCGAAAAAGTAATTTGAAGACTGAATTGGATGTTATTACTTTTTATCACCTGCCAAATCGATTGAGTCACGCAAAAAATTTAATAATAATAACGATGACTCCAAGGATATTATATTTTACAGATTTTATATGTCATCAGATAAAAGCTCCAACTGCATTAATACATTCTAAGAATGTATTTTTTGCATTTATATTTTAAGAGAAATTTTAAAAAACAATGTATATTATTTTATCTCCTTCCATCGCTTTCTGTTTTATGGCCTTAATGGGACAGTGGACATTCAAACTTTCTTTGTTTTGAATGGATTTGCTTGAAATTTGAATATGTGATTAGTACCATAGATATGCAAAAGTGGTTAAAATTCAATGATGAAATATTAATAATTTATGTATTATGAATTATGAATTATATAAAAAATTGGCCTCATTAAAAATGTTCCATGCGCATTTCTTTTGCATATAATATGGAAATTTTTATTTACAGGATACCTTATAGAACTAACAAAGAAACTTATTGCTTATTTTAAGCATTCGTTAAAAATATAAAGAGAAAATAATAATAATAGGGAAAACACCATTTTATTACGCAAAATACCTCTAAATCCTCTTTTCAAGCACAAAATTCAGAAATTCTGAGCTACGAAACATAATTTTTTTCAATAAGATTTATTTGATATACAGTTAAGTATATAAAACTTAAATGTCAAAGCAATACGATAATTGCGCCTGGAGGAGTTTGAATATTCGTACGACACGAAAATTTTTATTTTGAGAAAAACGCATTTAAAGTTATTGCTATTAGTAACCACATAATATCTAAATTAAATACAAATGCCCATAACTAGGAAAGTAATCGCAGAAATCCAAAAATATTTTTGCAACACATTCCTACTCGTCCGTAGTTTCACAATTCAATAAAATAAAAAAATTGAACTTTTGGATAAATTTCACAGTTTTCATAGTCCATTGTCTCCTTAATTTGGCAGGTGAGTGGTTTAAATAACTTCCAGCTGGAATTCAAACAGCACTCTGTAGTAATGGAGCGTATTTAAAGATGATGTGATGACAATATAACCAATATTCCCTGCCTCAAAAAAGAAATTTCTCTTTTATTTACAATTACGCCAAATTTATAGTTACTCCACCTGACCCTATAACTTAACGTTTTTATTCAACATATTTTCTAAATTCATTGCATGTCAAAATCATCTAAATTCATTGCACTTAGAAGATTGCTCAACAGCATATCTTCTAAATTCATTTACTTTTCATTGAGTTTACTTTTCATTGAGTAAAGCAATTCTAATTGCAAAAAATGATCATATATAGAATGTTGACAGAAACTATTTTCAAACTGGAAAATTGATATAAAAAACTTAGACATACTGAAGTAGTAAATAATACTTAATTTAAGTATTAATTAAGAATAACTAATTAAGTTGTTCAAGAGCTGACAACATGCGATTTCATACTGGCTTATTTTGTCTTTTACTGACAGAAAAAAGCATAAATTTATTATCTAACGTATTGAAAACTTACATATGACGCAAAAGATTTCTTGGAGTTTTATTGATGGAAGAGAAAAAAGAAGAATTCATGAATCGAACAGATTAAGGGAAAATAACGGTCAGAGGAAAAATGGTACTGTGTGCAAAAGATGCACATTTCGGCCATGTCTCAGCTGAAGCCTTATTTTTTTTATTCCTTTGTGCTTTATATTTATGCAAATTGAAACGAAACGTCCCTTTCATGCAGGTATTTGAGCGTATGTACAGCGTATCTATGGAAGCATTAAGATATAAATTCGAAAGAAACAAATAAAAAAGAATAATTTGTTAATGTATTATGCAACTCTGTGTCTCCCATACATATATTAAACAATTTTAAGGGTAAATGCATGTATAATGTATTTTTATTTAAGGCTGCATATAAAAATATCTTGCATTGTTAAATGCATATACGATGTTCAGTGAAAGCAATAGATAAGTATCGCTAATCTATACTTATATATAAAGAGAGAGAGCGATTTTGTACGTGGAGGGTAATCTCCGGAACCACTGCACCTATTTGAAAAATTCTTTCACTGTTTGAAAGGTACATTATTTCAGATGGACATAGGCTATATATTATGTATATCTGATCAGTAGAAATAAAGTTAGGGGGGATACTCTAGATTTGTGTGCACGGCCGCCATCTTGGATTTTTCCGCCAGGGTTTGGCGCATTTCGCATGGCGATAATTATTGCGTTCTGGTAAAAATAACCCAATGTCAAATTCTCTAATTTTAAGATGAAACAGTTATTTCTGGTGTGATCTTTTAATTACAGTATAATAATTTTAGGTCAGATCTTGGCCTTGACCTGGAAATCTGAGTCAAATTGACTATACTCAAAAGAGTAAATTATTTTTAAAACTAAGAGTCTTTTTGTTGAAAATTTTTGAATCCATTATCAGTTTTTCGTTAACTTATTAAATTTAAGTTGTTTTTAATTTTGTTTATCGATTGTCAATTAGTATACTATAATGATACACCATTTCATTTATTTGAAGTAAAAATTATCTGCCATCATTTTTTCGTAAAATGTAAAATACAGTATACATTTTAAATACAATATATTTTAAAATATTTTATAATTCCAAGTTGTAGTGGATTACAAATAAATTTAAATAGCTGAAGTTCAACTTCTCTCTCCCCAGGAACCTAAGTTAAAAAGTTAGTTAAGGTTAAGTTATTGGTTTAGGAAAGGGTTTTTTTTTCTTATTTCCAACACAGCAGGATAAATGGTCAAATAATCCTTGTCCCGATTTTATTGTATGCACCAAATATTTGGTTAAGGTCAAATCTGAAGCAAAATTTCATTACCACAATGCCCTAACCAAATTAAGGAAAAAAAAGTGCATCTGGTTACTCACCATAAATTTATGGGTTCATAATTATTTTACATTTTTCAAAGCTGAATTTTAGATAATTTTTAAATTGCAAGTTATTTAGGTGGTACGAAAATGCTGTATTTTTTTTTCTAATTAACAATATATTGGCATAATATTTTGGTGATTCATTGCTATTAGTCAAAGAGTTAGGGCAAACTGAATAGATGGCATTGAAATTTTATCTGTAAGTAAAATTCATTTGACCAAATTTTTCATATGGATCATAATTTGAAAAGGTAGTTTTTAATTAAAAATGACAAAAAAAAAATCTCAGTCCAAGGATTAAATGATTTTTCAAAAATATTTCTAAGTTTCACAATTTAAAAAGGTCGTTTTTATAAAAAAAGCTAAAAGAAAAACCCAAAATTTCCAATATTTCAGAATGATTTTTTCAAAAAAGTGGTTTTTATCAAAAACCCAAAAGTCCAACGTTTAAATGATTTTTCAAAAATTTTTCTAAGTTTCATAATTTAAACAGGTGGTTTTTATTAAAAAAGCTAAAAAAATTCAAAGTCCAGCTTTTTGAAAACACCGCTTAAAACACATTGGCGAGAAATTTTCCACTCCTCAAAACACGGTAAAATCGCCAAGTTGGCGCAAAAAAATCCAAGATGGCGGCCGTGAACACAATTATTAAGTAACGTAATATTAATTTGAATATTATTTTAGGTGCTTAAAATAATTAAAAAACATTCTTTACTTAAAATTCTTTTTTTATTTTTGTATTTTTATTTCATCTCTTACTCTAATTTTGAGATACCAATGTGTATCTACACTTCTATAATCTATATATATAAAACAGTTCCGTTACTGGCTCATTCATTCACTGACTGACTGACATACAACGCACAGACCAAACTGCTGGACCTAAAGGGCTGAAATTTTGCATGGCGATTCTTCTAATAGTGTAGGGGTGCACTAAGAAAGATTTTTCAAAAATTCTTCTTAGATATTTTAAATTAAATTTTTAAGCTGTTTTTTAAACTTTTTTTACGTTTGCATTTAAAATAATACATTGAGGGTTATAAAATTTATATCACGAGAAAGATCATAAAAATTCCTTCAAAATGAAATTTTTTTCGAATTTTTACCTCCATTTCCTGATTTTTGGTGAATTTTTAAAGATTAATTTTTAGAATTTAATGTATTAAATGCTGATCACGTGATTTCTTTTTCTGGTACTTTCAATAAATTTATCGTCACGTGCGTAACAACTAAATAGACAAAAAATATATTTTTTTCTCTTTCTAATGCAGCAGATGATTGGATATTATCCAAAAAAAAAATGCATATCCCTTACGATTTTTTTATAAATATATATATATATATAGATAGATATATATTTTACATCAATTGTATACATTGATCATCGCATTTATTATAAACTAGCTGCCCGTCCCGACTTTGTCCGGGTTGAACAAAATATTATACCAATAAATTTCCAGTTGATAGCCAATAAATTGTAAATCTTTTTTTTACCTTAATAATAACCTAAATAATACCTTAAATTAATTTTATGTTAGTTAATAATTAAAATAAATTTTTAAAAGAAAAAGGCGTGCCGGAGAACGGCTAGGTTCGAACCGTTAGCATCAGAACAGAAGCCCACCGCGATAGCACCACGATAAGGATCGTTGAAATCTTCGGAACAAAAAGCGGTAGAAGACAGTAGCGGAAACAATGGAGATTGTTAGAATTAAGCCCCTAACTTTATTTCTACTGATCAGATATACATAATATATAGCCTATGTCCATCTGGAATAATGTACCTTTCAAACAGTGAAAGAATTTTTCAAATAGGTACAGTGGTTCTGAAGATTACCCTCCACGTACAAAATCACTCTCTCTCTTTATATATAAGTATAGATATAGATATATGTATTTATTTTTTGGCATAAATTGCATACGTTGACCGTTGTATTTAATTTGAATGTACTCCGTAGCGAAGCGCGGGTTTTCAGCTAGTTCATATATAAACTAACTAGATGAAAACCCGCGCTTCGCTACGGAGTACATTCAAATTAAATACAACGGTCAACGTATGCAATTTATGCCAAAAAATAAATATATATATATATTTATAATAAATGCGATGATCAATGTATACAATTGATGTAAAATATATATATATATATTTATTTATAAAAAAATCGTAAGGGATATTTTTATAGACAAAATAAAGTCCAATCGTCTGCCGCATTAGCAAGAAAAAAATATTTTTTGTCTATTTTTTTTTTTTTGCACGTGACGATAAATTTATTGAAAGTACCAGAAAAAGAAATCACGTGATCGGCATTTAATAAATTAAATTCTAAAAATTAATCTTTAAAAATTCACCAAAAATCAGGAAATGGAGGTAAAAATTCGAAATAAATTTCATTTTGAAGGAATTTTTATGATCTTTCTCGTGATATAAATTTTATAACCTTCAATGTATTATTTTAAATGCAAACGTAAAAAAAGTGTAAAAAACAGCTTAAAAATTTAATTTTAAAAAATCTAAGAAGAATTTTTAAAAAATCTTTCTTAGTGCACCCCTACACTATTAGAAGAATCGCCATGCAAAATTTCAGCCCTTTAGGTCCAGCGGTTTGGTCTGCGCATTGTATGTCAGTCAGTCAGTCAGTCAGTGAATGAATGAGTCAGTTACGGAACTGTTTTATATATATAGATATTTAATTTCCAGTTGCTTTAGCAACACACTGGGGGTATTTTGATTTTAATGCATTTTTTCCTGGAGTTCCCAGTTCAAAGGTTCTAAAATCAGAGGTAAACTTGTGATTCTGGCAGCATACACTATCATCCTCAATCCATATATAATTATCCATGTATTTAACGAATTGTATCGTAACAGAAGTAAGTTAACTTTATTTCTGGTTTCTGAAAGGTAAAATGCAAGTGATGACAAAATATTGTGAATAATGAACAGCGTTATGAGAGTTTGTTTAGTTCAATATCTAATTCTGCGAATCCAATTTAGAGTACAGTGCGGTTAGATATTGAATTTGTTGCATTTTTCGTATTTAGTACTTTAATGAAACAAGGGACTTAAAACCTCGAATTATTTTATTTTTAATTTTTAAATTTATGTACAGAATGAGAAATTTAATGTTATTTTTGACTCGTACATTGAAGACTCTTGTAATTCAAAATAAGGATTTTGTGGCCGTTTTTCAAAATTTTTTTTTTTTTAATGCTGGCTATTTTCAGTATATTCTATACGCATTCCATATCATTTAAAGACCTTGAAATTTAAATATAAGTTTACCATATACATAAAAACATAATTGTGCATTGATTTCTTTTTGTATAAAAATAAAGCCATTTAAATACGCGTGCTATTTTTTTATGTTTTTGCAGGTTTTAACTTTATTAAACGGTCTATAAATTTGAAAAATATGTATGGTTTCAAAGAATGATTCACATATTTTTTACGAATACTTCCATTAACAATCCCGAGTAATTTGGAAGAAATCATAAGAAAATGCATTGAACAGTTTGAAATGGAACATTTGGAAAATTTCTAGCATATTTGAAAAAAAATTTTGAAAAAGTCCTATTTTTCTACAAAATACGTATTTGTGAATTCTAAGTGACTTTATTTTAACAAAGAAGAATAGTAATAATTCTACTTTTGTATAGAGTAAAATATTGAAAATTTAAAACAAAACGAGGTTGAAGGTCAATTCCCCCCTTAAGGGGACAGTGGATCTTCAAACCTAACTTTTTTTTTTTTTGAATGGATTTCCTTGAAATTTGAATATGTGATTAGTACCATAGATATGTAAGAGTGGTTAAAATTTAAAGATGAAATATTAATAATATCAAAAATTGGCCTCATTAAAAATGTTCCATACGCATTTCTTTTGCATATAATACTGTAATTTGCATTTGCAGGATACCTTATAGAAATAACATTGAAACTTATTGCTAATTCTAAGCATAATTAAAAATATAAAGAGAAAAAAATAATAATAGTGAAAACACCCTTTTTATTACGCAAAATACCTATAAATCATCTTTTCGAGTACAAAATTTAGAAATTCTGTGCTACGAAGCATAATTTTTTTCAATAAGATTTATTTGATATACTGTTAAGTATATAAAACTTAAATTTCAAAGCAATACGATCATTAGAAATGCGCATGGAGCAGTTTGAATATTCGTATGACACGAAAATTTTTATTTTGAGAAAAACACATTTAAAGTTATTGCTATTAGTAACCACATCATATCTAAATTAAATACAAATGCCTATAACTAGGAAAGTAATCACATAAATTAAAAATTCTTTTTGCAACACATTCCTACTCGAAATGCAGATGAGAAAATACAAATCAAATTCAAACGGTATCACACCTTCCTTCCGCTGGGTAATACATTATTCATACGGTATGAAAAGTTTAACCTATGTTCAATATTTCACAGAAATAAAGATTATATTTAAAATAATATAATTAAATATTTCTATTTATTCGGAACATTCACTATTTAATAATCAAAACAGTTCTTGGTCATTATTCAAGAGTCGAAATTATTTGAAACTTATCATTCCGATAAGTTCAAACTTATCATTCTGAATCAAACTTATCATTTCCGATCAAACTTATCATTCCGAAACATTTCAATATTTTTTGGTTAAGGGTGCTGTGTACTAACCCTATTGGATTCACTCCCGTCAATGCTAACCTATGGAGAAAATGCGTCCAAGGATTTCCGACTTCGTTTTAAAGATTTTTTTTAAATTGTACTCAGTAATAGAGAAAGAAATTTTGCACCTTGGGGCATTTTTCGGTTTAGAAAATGCGAATAATACTTTTAAATTTAAATTATTCGGGCGAAAATCCCTCCAGATCCGGATGTTTTGACGGATGAAGAAGCTATTGATGATAATATTTTATGTGAAAATATCGAAACCCCTAAAGACAATGCAAGTTAAATCGACATTTTTTTAAAAAATAAATGTAACAGTTAGCAATATAGTAAGAAAAAGGAGCATATTTTATGGGAAAAATGGAAACTCTACATTGATGTAATGAATTCTAAAATAAGTTTATTAGAGTTTCAGAGATCTATATCTTTGAGAGAGCCATGTCTTTGATAAAAAGGTTTGAAGAAATGCAGATTAATTCTGTTTTACCTGAAACTTCACATATTGGAAGACCATCTTTAATTCAAAATCTAATTCTCAACAAAACTCGGAAAGACCGTATGGGCCATATTATAACTAAAAATAGTGAAAATGAACAAAAAAATGTAAACACTGCAAAATTCAAACAATTACTGTATGTAATAAGTGTAATGTACCTCTTCATGCGAAATGTTTCAAAGCTTTTAAAATTTTTTTAAAAATTTATATAAGTTTAAATTTTTATATTTTTAAAATTTTTATACCTCTTTGGACGGATGTTGTGAAAACGCAGCATTTTATACCTCTCGTAAAAATATATTTAATTTTATGGAAACAACTTATTTGTGTAATTAATGTTCTAAGAAGCGTTAAAAAACTGTTTGGTGCATTTCGAATAAAGGAAACATGGAGCGGTCCTAAATGGGTTAAAGACATTGCCTGAAGGATTTTTTTTCTGATGATTTGGCTATCTGGACAACATTACCTATACATAATGTTAATTCCAATAATGACATTGCTACGAAAGGGTCAAGGTAGCCTAGTGGTAGCACGTCGGCTTTCGGCATTGAGGGTGTTCGGATCGAATCCCGGCAAGCACCATTCAATACCTCCGTGTCTAGGCCAGATATGGGCAAGTTTAATCCTAAAAAAGCCTTTTAAGACATAAAGAAAATACTAAAATGCCTTTCCCCTTAATTTTAATTCCAACTAAATGTTTAATTTAGCAAAAAGGAAATTTCAAGATATGGAGAACATCAAGAAACATTCATCACCTAGGAAAGGGTATGCAATAGGAAGGGCGGAACAGAACAGAACCTGAAGAATAATATTGCACCTGCCGTATTGGTTCAGCCTTACATAACTATAAAAATAGAAAAACTTGCCTCAATAAAATTGCTTTCTTTCGTTGTAGAAACTGCAATACTAATGCCAAAGGTGACAATGGAAACTGATGAAACACAAACTGAGTTTTAGAATGTGTGCACTGGGCATAGCAAGAAACCGCGAATTTCATTTAACACGAAATGAAGGCAGAAGAATTTTAACAAACTGAGGTTTGCGGTTTGAAAGATACATTTCCCTTTAATAAACATCACTGCCTTACAGTTTCATGGTCAATAAATGTTGACAAATTTTTCGAGGAAATTCGCAAAAGTAATTTAAGTTGAGCCTATGGCGCCCCCCCCCCCCATAAAACGCTTCGGAACCCCTGTCCTCATCCGAATATACCCCCCGAGACAATAATTTTTCTCTTACCTTTGTTATTTTCCTTTTTCTTTTTTGTAATGTGCTTGTTTGTTTCATGAAGTTTTCAAGTCTCTTACCATTAGAGGAAAAATTTCTGTACGTATGACGCTATCGTGCGCAGCATAAGTTGTATCGAATTAGCTTTAAAAACTCAGAATTTTTTAACTACATTAATGTTATTATTCTAAATTTAATTATATTTGTGTTTAATCACGCAATATATGTTCAGATCTCTAATTCGTGTTGAGATCTCTTTCTTTTTTGTATTGTGATTGTTTGTTTCATGAAGTTTTCAAGTCTCTTACCATTAGAGTTAAAATTTCTATACGTATGACGCTATCGTGCGCAGCATAAGTTGTATCGAATTAGCTCTAAAAACTCAGAATTTTTAAATTACATTAATGTTATTATTCTAAATTTAATTATATTTGTTTTTAATCACGCAATATACACTCAAGAGCCAAAACATTATGACCACCCCTACATTTTGCAATGAATTCGCCTGGATGCCGTGGAAGGCACGTGATCAGGTGGAAGTGGTATTTAACTGCTGCTGGAGAGTCTGAAGAATCATTCTTTCACTTACTTCTGTGTGTGATGGGAAAGGCTGCGGATCTAAGCGCCTTTGATAGAGGGCAGATTGTAATGGGTCGAAGGCTCGGAACAAGTATTTCCGAAACTGCACGACTCGTGGGTTGTTCGCGACCTACAGTTGTTAGTACTTATGCAAAGTGGATGAATGACGGTGAAACCAGCAGTAGACGACATGGTGTTGGACATCCACACGCTATCAAAGAAAAAGGTCGTCGGAGACTGTCTCGCATGGTGAAGCAAAACCGGAGCCAGACAGTGGCTCAGCTGACAGCCCAATACAATGCAGGGCCAAGTAGAATAGTATCGCAGCACACTGTTCAGCGGACACTGTTGGATATGGGGCTACGCAGCAAACGTCCTACTCGTGTGCCTTTGCTGACCAAGCGTTATCGCCAACTGCGCCTGCGCTGGGCCCGGGAACATCGCGACTGGTCCATGGATCAGTGGGAGAGAATTGCCTGGTCAGATGAATCACGGTTTGTCATTCATCACGCCGATGGCCGTGTCAGGATACGCCGTCTTCCAGGCGAACTGTTGCTCCCTCAATGTACAGTAGGTCATACACAGGACGGTGGTGGCGGTATTATGCTTTGGGGGACGTTCTCTTGGGCGTCTCTGGGACCCGTGGTTGTGGTAGAGCAGACCATGAATGCTACAGGGTATCTGAACATCATTGCGGACCAGTTGCACCCTTACATGGCCTCTGTTTTTCCAGCTAGAAATGGAATGTTCCAACAGGACCACGCCCCGTGTCACAAGGCTAAAATTGTGTTGGAGTGGTTCCAGGAACATGTTGCTGAATTCCAGTTAATGTCCTGGCCGCCTAACTCACCGGATCTCAATCCGATAGAACACATCTGGGATGTAATGGGACGGCAGCTCAGAGTTCAAAGACCACCAATTCGCAATATCTCGGATTTGCGTGACCGTTGCTTAAACATCTGGTACAATCTGTCTCCGGCCATCTACCAAGGACTTGTGGCATCCATGCCAAGGCGGGTTGAAGCTGTGATGCGCGCCAAAGGTGGGCCAACTCGTTATTGACAGGTGGTCAAAATGTTTTGGCTCTTGAGTGTATGTTCAGATCTCTAGTTCGTGTTGAGATCTCTTTCTTTTTTGTATTGTTCTTGTTTGTTTCAGGAAGTTTTCAAGTCTCTTACCATTAGAGGAAAAATTTCTGTACGTATGACGCTATCGTGCTCAGCATAAGTTGTATCGAATTAGCTCTAAAAACTCAGAATTTTTTAACTACATTAATGTTATTATTCTAAATTTAATTATATTTGTGTTTAATCACGCAATATATGTTCAGATCTCTAATTCGTGTTGAGATCTCTTTCTTTTTTGTATTGTGATTGTTTGTTTCATGAAGTTTTCAAGTCTCTTACCATTAGAGTTAAAATTTCTATACGTATGACGCTATCGTGCGCAGCATAAGTTGTATCGAATTAGCTCTAAAAACTCAGAATTTTTAAATTACATTAATGTTATTATTCTAAATTTAATTATATTTGTTTTTAATCACGCAATATATGTTCAGATCTCTAGTTCGTGTTGAGATCTCTTTCTTTTTTGTATTGTTCTTGTTTGTTTCAGGAAGTTTTCAAGTCTCTTACCATTAGAGGAAAAATTTCTGTACGTATGACGCTATCGTGCTCAGCATAAGTTGTATCGAATTAGCTTTAAAAACTCAGAATTTTTAAATTACATTAATGTTATTATTCTAAATTTAATTATATTTGTTTTTAATCACGCAATATATGTTCAGATCTCTAGTTCGTGTTGAGATCTCTTTCTTTTTGTATTGTTCTTGTTTGTTTCAGGAAGTTTTCAAGTCTCTTACCATTAGAGGAAAAATTTCTGTACGTATGACGCTATCGTGCTCAGCATAAGTTGTATCGAATTAGCTTTAAAAACTCAGAATTTTTAAATTACATTAATGTTATTATTCTAAATTTAATTATATTTGTTTTTAATCACGCAATATATGTTCAGATCTCTAGTTCGTGTTGAGATCTCTTTCTTTTTTGTATTGTTCTTGTTTGTTTCAGGAAGTTTTCAAGTCTCTTACCATTAGAGGAAAAATTTCTGTAGGTATGACGCTATCGTGCTCAGCATAAGTTGTATCGAATTAGCTTTAAAAACTCAGAATTTTTAAATTACATTAATGTTATTATTCTAAATTTAATTATATTTGTTTTTAATCACGCAATATATGTTCAGATCTCTAGTTCGTGTTGAGATCTCTTTCTTTTTTGTATTGTTCTTGTTTGTTTCAGGAAGTTTTCAAGTCTCTTACCATTAGAGGAAAAATTTCTGTACGTATGACGCTATCGTGCGCAGCATAAGTTGTATCGAATTAGCTCTAAAAACTCAGAATTTTTGAATTACATTAATGTTATTATTCTAAATTAATTATATTTGTGTTTAATCACGCAATATATGTTCAGATATCTAATTCATAGAAAGTAACAAGCCCCCCCCCCCCCCCAAAAAAAAAAGAAAGAAAAATTAAAGCACCTAAATTCACTAAGTCTATTACGCTTGCATAATTAATTAAGCTGAAACAATCAATAGGATATGTTCTGTGTCAAGTAAACAAAAAAGCTTTTAGTAATTAAAACATAACTATTTCCTGTCGTGCCACATTTTTGTAACTTACTATCTGAATTATCTCATTCATTTATTGCTCGATACTGCAGTGGACTATTTTAATAGAAATACAAAGGGCTGATAATAAAAAAAATGGTTATAATTGTTGCGGAAATAAGCAAATGCACTTTGCGTGTTAAACCTGAATTAGGTTTGTTTCACGATTCATTAATTTCGCGTTGTCCATAAAGCAATTTGTTTCTCTGCTCTCGAGTAACTTATGAGAAACATTATTTTTTCGTGAATGTGTTTTAACATTTGGAGATGATGTTAGAATGGCTGATACTGTAGGTTCACATAATGACTAAAAACATATTTTATGTTCGCTAATACTTATATGGACTTTATTTGCTTCAGAAAAAGTAATTGCAAAAGTCTAGTAATTGGTTTTAAAGTAACAAACGTAGTGGAATCAATAATGGTAGGATTTTTTTATAATGTGGTAATTCACTCGGTCAGAGGCGGTGGGAGAAGGTAGGAGTCCTCGAGATGTTAGTCCTTACGGTTGTTCGGTCACAACTGAAATGGTACTATGTTGATTCACTTTTAAGGTACCCCCATTGAAAAACTGCGTGAATCGTTAGTTTCTTCCCTCACCACCCCCTGGTGCCACCTCAATTTCGATCGAGCACCCCCAGGGGCGACATCTGGGGGGATCGTACCTTCCCCTACCACTGAAAATATAACCACTTTCAAGTACAGACTATGAATTAAGTAAAATTATTTATGTAATTCATGATAATATATTGAACATTTTATCCAAACAAAGAATGAGTATTTTTTAACTGTTACAGACAAAGTTCACAGTTGGAAAGAAAATTTTAAGCCAGGGTTCCTTCGATTAGACACAAAAATCAAACATGTTGTTGTTATGGCTTATGCTCCCTGGCTGGAAGTATTCCAGATATGGTCGCTATAGGCTTGTGTGCTGAGGGCTGTGTCTTCTGTTTATAATGGCACCTGGAGATTTATTTCAGTGGATGTCCACGTAATTACTGTTGATATACGAAAAATTATATAAATTGAATTTGGAATGTATAAATTTAGAGTTCTTACCCCAACTTCCTGAATTTCATTGACATGATGACAGTAAAAAACATGAGATAATATTTGCTATCGTATTTAATAGACTTATATCAAATGAACATATAGCAACATGCATTTATATGGCTATTACAGAATAATCTGCCTGAATAAAGACAATGAGTATAATTCGACGAGTGTTTCGCCATTGAACGAAGGAGAGTTCTTCTTCATCTTACGTCATGATTAGTCCTTGCCCCCGGTCCCTGGCTCCTCACCGGAAGTGAACACGTACTTGCAGAGGAATTCCGAACAGCATCACAAGGATCGCAGTTCGACTTAGGGCCTGTTCACATAGAATCCTTCAGCGTCAGCGTAAAAAATTTTAACAAGTCACATATCAATTATTGACCCAGTTAACCAGTGAGCGCCAGCGAAATCTTTAACGCTGACACTGGAGGATTCTATGTTCCTTAAGACAGGAACCACCTCAATTTTCGCCGAGCACCCTCACTGGGGATATCTGGGGGAGGGGGGGAATCACACCTTCTCCCACGCTCTCTAACGTCTTATGCTGCGTTTGCATTCATGCACTCTGCTCTGCTGTGCCTTGGGGAATCCAATGATTGATGTTCACTCCGTACTCTGTATATGCGTGGATCGCCTCCTCTTTCGGTCCTGATGCAGAGCATCAAAGAACCCGGGGTCCCGGGGGTCAAATGGTGACAATGGGGGCGGGGGACACTAGATCAAGAAACACGAGGGACCTTGGGGGCTTACCGTGACTAATGTGACTAATGTTACCATGGCTAATGTGATGACAGGAGTCGGGGGTCTGCATACAGAGAACTCTGAACGAATGCATATGCATCATTAGGACCTTCCTCTCTACCTATTTGACCTGCCCCTATCCGGCCTAGACGCGAGGGTATTTAATGACTAATTTCGGGATTCGATCCGAGCGCCCTCAGCACAGAAAGCCGACGCGCTACCTCTAGGCCACCTCGGGCCCCTTCCTAGTTTATTAACTGTAAATAATTATTTTGGAAGACCTTTTAATTTTTGTTATGCTTTTAAATGCATGTATGAAACGTATTAGCTAAAAGAGTTAAATAATCAGTATCGGAAAAATAGCCAATTTGGGAAGATTCCAATATCGATGTTTTTGAAACTTAGCCAATGAATTCGTGAATTTCTCTGTGATGTCACACTCAAAATGACATCGGGATACCAACTGAACACCTCACAGTTCCAAGCCCATTGAACTACGACTTCCTCGACTCATTGAACGACTAAGGCTTCCTCGGGTCCCAGTGATAGAAAATTAAACCCTGCTCCCCAGGAAACATCAATACACATGTTCTGAGGCGCCAACCAATCTCACCGTTTAGCAGGGTTTAACGTAATGCAGAACGTTATTGCAAAAGGTGTATATTAGCTTTCCTTTCTCTATATGAGCCGCTTACATACTTACACACTTACCCACAAATTCACACGCAACAACACGGTATGTGTACTACAATATGAGTTACGAACATAACATTAATACAGCAGTACAGTTATTAAAATTTAAGGAATGCAATTATATGAATGAAAGTATAATATAATGTTGTCTTCTTTATAAATATTAATAATTTTAGTACATAGCAGGCTGCGAAATTTTCATTTTCTGTAGCAAATTATTAATGTTGATTCATATCAATTTTATAAGACTCACTGGCGACTTTATTTCAACACCGAATCGAATCAAACACCTGTATTTCGGAGCCTGATTGAACCGCTCAATGGCAAAATCGATTGAGTCCATAAATCCAAAAAGGGGATAAAATACTATACATTTTGAAATGTTCCTCCGAAATTACTGAGAAAAAGGAATTTTCAAAAATTCCTTTGAAAATATATATTCAAATAAACATTGTAGAATGTATTATTGCTGATGTAGCTTCTATCTGACGACATATGAAATCGATCAAGACATAATAAAATGTCCTGTGAGTAATCGTTATTACTATTAACAATTTTTGCGCTACTATGGGACTTAACCGATTTGGCAAGTGAAACAAAGTAATGACATCTGTTTCAAACTTCAAATTATATTATTATTAGCTGAATACCCGTGCTTTGCTATGGAGTATAACTAAATTAAATACAACGATCAATGTATGCAATTAATTCCAATATATATATATATATATATATATATATATATATATATATATATGAAACGATAACTTTTTATAACCATTAAAGGAAACGCCTATTCAAAATTCTTTATATTATCGCAATATAATAACTCCCCTCATCTTGTTTTGACCTGGGTGTATTTGCACCGAATACTCGTTTTCAAAGTCAAAAAAATGCAGAGATGCAAGTCAGCAGAATGCCGACTGAAAAAAACATACTGCCGAAAACTTCAAGAATTCAAAGTTATTTATTTTCAAGCTTTCAAGCATTTCAAGATATAATATTTCATATTTTCAAGATATACAATTAAATCCAAGAATTCCGCTTACAGCGGCCATGAAACACGTACACTACATTCAAGAATTCCAAGTCAACTGCTTGATTTAATTTCTCGCCACAAGGGGGAGTCAAAAAGGCGAGACAAAATCATTGACGTCAACAAAACAAGACAAATGCGCGTCAGCACATCTGGAAAGGAGCTAACACTGGGAATAACCAAAATAACCTATTAGTTTTTCCCCTAAAGCCACGCGCCGACACCATTATGTAAGGAAGAATGTTTCAGACGCTTGACGCGATATCACCTCATATGACGTGTTGAGGTCAGGTGTCATGATCTCACCAATTAAAAGTTCAATGTACCCCTACTCGGGCGAGGAAGCTGCGATTATATATTTTCTGCTTGCTGTTCCGGCAGCCCCAGGGCGAGAATTATCATGTTAGAATCCTAAGCTATTGAAATGTGCGTGTTTCAAAGTGTACATGAACCACTGGAATATATTTTAATAAAAAGTTTTGATGAACGTTACTGGATGTCTGGTGAATCTCCATTGCCTGTCTCTCCGTCAACCCAGCTACGACTTGAGCCAGATCCAAAGTACAAATATTATGAAGTTACAAACCTTTTGCGCTTCGTCCCGATCCGTTAACATTACAGATTATATATATATATATATATATATATATATATATATATATATATATATATATATATATATATATATATATATATATATATATATATATATATAAATCGTAACGGATAATTTTATAGACAAAATAATGTAGAAGAAAATATTCAGGTTAAATCTAATAGAACATACTAAAGACTAT
The DNA here is from genome assembly GCA_907164885.2 of Dolomedes plantarius. Classification (NCBI taxonomy): domain Eukaryota; kingdom Metazoa; phylum Arthropoda; class Arachnida; order Araneae; family Dolomedidae; genus Dolomedes; species Dolomedes plantarius. The sequence continues at coordinate 145,781,411 of OU015502.1, forward strand.
AGTACAGTTAATATAGTACATTTCGAGGAACATTTCTTTTACTGTATTTTAATATTTTTTTGGATAATGTCCAATCGTCTACCGCATTAACAAGAAAAAAAATATTTTTTTGTCTAATTCATTGTTATGCACGTGACGAGAAATTAGTTTAAAGTATTACAAAAAGAAAAGAAGCCACGCGATTAGTATTTAATAAATAAAATTCTAAAAATTAATCTTTGAAAATTCACTAAAAATCAGAAAATGGAGGTACAGATTCGAAAAAGATTTCATTTTAAAGGACTTTTAATGATCATTTTCATGATATAAATTTTATAACCCTCAGATTATTATTTTAAATGCAAATTTAAATAAAGTTACAAAAACAGCTTAAAAATTTAATTTAAAAAAATCTAAGAAGAATATCTCAAAACTGTTTCTTAGTGCACCCCTACACTATAAGAAGAATCGCCATGCAAAATTTCAGCCTTTTAGGTCCAGCGGTTTGGCCTGTGCGTTATCTGTCAGTCAGTTACGAAATTTTTTATATAAATAGACTACAGAATAAAAATGAAATAATAGTTTAATAATTCACAAGTACTTACTTCTTCAGCAGTTAAGTCTGCTATGTACTAACCCCATTGGATTCGCTCACCTCAATGTTAACCTATGGAGAAAATGTGCCCACGGATTGCCGACATGGATTCAAAGTTTTTTTCAAAAAGATTGTACTTCATCATAGAGAAAGAAATTTTACATTTGTGTACATTTTTCGTTTTTTAAAAAAATGCAATTAATATTTTAAAATTTAAATTATTCGGGGAAATTTCTGGTATAGTGTGTTTTAAACGCTCATAAATTCCTTCGGTGGACAAAATTTATAAAATGAATCCCGTAGCGCTTTGCAGAAAAGTTCGGGCTATCTGACAATACCAATTTATTTGATTATCAGCATTTATGTAGCTGTAAATAGTTTAAAAAAATATGTTTTAGATAAAAAATTTGGGGGCAGCCCTATAGAGAAAGAGCCATTACAATCCCTCAAAATGTCAATCCTAAGGGGGGTGAAATTCTCGAATTGTCAACTGGACTCCTCCCGCCACAAAAGTCTGCAAGAAGAGGAAAAGGGAAATACGATTTTTTTTCCTTAGTTCATAGCAGCCTTAAGTCTGTAATTGACTAATTTATTTTACATTTTTTTTTGTATTAAAATAACGCTAAACGATTGAACGTTATCATCAAGAACTTGTTTTTCGTTTGAATTGCAATGATTTACGTTAGAGTATGAAAATAGGGACTTATTATTTGATCAAATAGCAAACTTCTACCCAGACTTGGGTGTATATAATTTGAAGTGGCACTCTAAATGAATTTCATACAAACACACTTTATACATGAAACAATGTTTATTGAATTCGTTGCACATATAGAATTTGCTTTTACAGCAATAAGCATACGTACTACTTGTACGGAATATGTATAAATTAGCATTCAATAAAAATATACGTTGCCAATACTCACAAACCAGCAGAGACTCAAACCAGCAGTACTGCCACGTAAACTTTTGGGCCCCCTAAGCACTAGCGCAGGATAGCACCTGGAGCTGCTTACCTCGTAGCTCCCTCTCGCTTATCTATCAACCTTAACAACCTCTCTTCAACCTTAACAACCTTTTTTATTAATGACGCTGCATGGTATTTATACTAAGCGCGTATGCCGAAATTAGCATATCTCAAGCAGCTTCTTTAATTCATTCACTCAAAAGTTCGATTCTTGTGAATCGAATCTTGTGTATACCTTACAACCCTTATTATTTGGGAAATGTATTATGAATGTCGAAAGTGAAGAGGCAATCGAGTGCTTTGACAGTAAAATTTCACAAATTTCAAAAAGTGAACTCAACCGATTTGGCTTCTGAATGGCGCATGTGGCGTTTTATGTCCTCTTTTGGACCTTGCGCTGTAAAACCCCAACGAACCAACCAATCTTTATGTCATCTGATGTCCTATAAATATTAATAAAATTAAAAGGCCACCTCCATACTTTTCGAAAACATGTAAGAGCAAATAAAATGTTTATCTATAGTAACTTTCTTTATGAAGTTTTTATTCGAGATCTCCGGACAGCACAGCAAGTCAGAGGATCTTCCGAAGGCAGTGCTCTTTGTTACGTTTCACAAATAAATTCCAAATTCTTGAATTATAGGATTCTTTATGGTCCTTGAGACTTACTCCTGTGTCAACGATATTGATTTTTTTTTTTTTTTACTTCTGTTCTGAATCTGCTTCTCGGGGAAATTTATGAAATGCCACCTTGGAGATCAGAGAAAATCCCTCTCCGAGGATTTGACTACTTTCCATCGTAAAGATAGGATCGTAAAAGGTTGCGTTGCACGAGTTTCAAGCTGGGGAGGATAAAAAAAGGGAAAAATGTTAGGCAAACCGCGTTGTTAAGCGAGGGTTCTCTATTACGCCCAGCTCGGCGAAAATTCTAGCTTTGGCCACTTTTTCTTGAAGAAATCGTGAACTGGTTATTGATTGTTGGGCGCATCGCTAATGGGTCGACCAAAGCCGGAAATAGTAGATGAAAATTTTCTATTATTTCGGACCTTGACTAAGTGATAACGCTAGAAATGGCCAGTCATTTCATGAATTCGTTAGACTTCGGACTTTGGCCGTAATATATATATATATATATATATATATATATATATATATATATATATATATATATATATATATATATATATATATATATATATATATACATATATATATATATATATATATATACATATATATATATATATATATATATATATATATATATATATATATATATATATATTTATATATATATATATATATATATATATATATATATATATATATGTAATATATATATATATATATATATATATATATATATGTATATATTTATATATATATATATATATATATATATATATATATATATATATATATATATATATATATATATATATATATATATATATATATATATATATGTCGTGATTTGGACGAATAACAGAAATCAATCCGTTTAATTTAACACGTTTATTAATTCCATTAACTGCAACATAATCATGCTGGTTTAGAGAACAGCACGTATCACCAACACAGACCAAGTTTCTAGCAGTACAGAGCAAATCTGAAATTCCTCTTCTCCTTAGTCGTTGCCAACCCAGGACAGCAAACGTATCCAGCAGGTCATTCGGCGAGAACCGGTCCCCCAGCAATTTCCTGACTCTCATTCGTCGGGGGTCGTACTCAAAGTGAGGGACGAGTCATTCAAATAATAATTACTGGATTATTTCTTATATATATATATATATATATATATATATATATATATATATATATATATATATATATATATATATATATATATATATATATATATATATATCTATATATATATATATATATATATATATATATATATATATATATAGATAGATAGATAGATATATATGTATATATATATATATATATATATATATATATATAGATAGATATATATATATATATATATATATACATATATATATATATATATATATATATATATATATATATATATATATATATATATATATATATATATATATATATATATATATCCCGAGATTTGGAATGCAATTATATTATTTTTGGTGAGAACACCTGATAGATGAAATAAAGAAATGAAAGATTATAGGAATTTGAAAACAATTATTTTTAATAGAAAGCAAATGTACTTACTATTCCTAATAAAATGTTTAGTATTATAGTTGTCTTTTCTATAAGCCTGCATAAAATCCTTCACAAGTCAAATCGGTTAAAGTTCCCTTTTTAAAATTTTTATGTCCAATAAATTGATAGACTCCCATCTTTTTGCAATCATAATAAATTTCCTTAATAACAAGGTTTAATACCACACAATGACAAAATGTTTTAGAGCCATCCAGTAGGTGGGAATTACTAAACAATTATTTCATTTTTTCTGTAGTTAAAAAATAATTTGAAGACAGAATTGGATGTTATTACTTTTCTTCACTTGCCAAATCTATTATGTCCCTTAGTCACGCAAAAATTGTAATCATAATAATGATGACTTCAAATATATTCTACCTTAAAACTCGTCAGATAAAAGCTACATCTGCTATAACACAATCTAAAGTGTTTATTTCAGCTAAATAGGTCTGCTCTTTCCCTTAAAGCTGATTTGACTTTTTTGTGTTCGGGTGTTCGAATTCTAGTATCAGAGGAAAATAAAAGATATTGAATATTGATGAAGAATGGCGATTTTTACCATTGAACAAAATTCGATTGAAAACTTTATATTTTTCTGCTAGAGTATATGAAATGACAATGAGTGAGCGGATGTTTTAGGATTGCAGATACATTTCAATATGGAAATCTTTTAAGTTCCTCCCCTTCAATTTTTAGAAATTCAAAGTTCTAATATCTTTGCGAAGAGTATGAGTATCTCATACATGAGTCATTCATAATCCAAATCGGTTAAGTCCACCTTTTGAAATTTTCGAAATATTAGTGTCTTGTCAAAATTTATAATAGACTGTCACTAAAAGTTTGTTTGTTTTTTCCTGTTTACCAAACTAACTATCTTGTCAGCACCAGAATAATTATTGCATTTAAATTTTTTGGGCACGTGCACAAGAAAAGTTTTGCCAGTTCCTTGCATAAGGTCTTTCAACAAAAAGGCCAAAAGAATATCAGCTCTCAATTATGAGAGCTATTCACAAGTCAAATTGGCTCAGTCCACTTTTTGAAAATTTTCAAATTTCATTTTCAAACCACTTGATCGACTCATAACTTTTTATATTCATAACAAATTTTACAAATAATCAGAATAAACACCACTCAATGACAACATTTTATTTGGCCATCGAATAATAAGTCACTTTTTTCAGAAGCCAATCCAGTTAAGTCCATACTCTGATGTAAATAGTTGCAATTCAAACGGAGAAGCAAGTACTGGATGATAACGGTCAATCGTCTAGTGTCGTTTCATCACAAAAAAAAAGTGAAATAAATGAGTTAGTGACAATTTTACAGCCGCAGAAGTAAGTACTTTTGAATCCTTAAACAATTATTTTTTCGTAGTAAAAAATAATTTGAAGACTGAATTTGAAGTTTTTTCACTTGTTAAATCGATTAACTCCCTTAGTCACGGAAAAATTGTCATAATAATAACGATGACGACAAGGATATTTTATCTTAAATGTCGTCAGATAAAATCTCCATCTTCAATAATACATTCTACAATGTTTATTTGAATTTATATTTTGAAAGATATTTTAAAAAACAATGAATATTATTTTATCACTTTTCTCCCCTTTCGTTTTATGGACTCAACCGATTTGGGAAGGGAGCAGCTCACAGTGTCTCAAACATTACCGTTGGAGCACTGTAATCACTCCCTTTTCACTTATTCAACCTTTGTAGCACAGATTTTAGCATTCATATCGTTAATATGCGCCTTACAGTTTTTCGCAAATATGACCATGTTTCCTCGTATTTGAGTCTGTTTATCTATCTCTTCTATATATATATAAAAGAGCTCGTCTGTTTCTTTGTCCTTTTCAGAAACTTAAATCAGGAAAAACGAAATTTGGGGCTCAATTAGTTTTTTTAATTAATTTTTTAATGATTTTTGTGCTCCTAAGCGCACCTCTTAAATATGGATACAGCCCCTTCACCACAACCACTCTAATTCGATACGCGGGGGAAAAGAGGTTTGTTCTGAGGGGTGGTTTGAGAGTTGGTCTGGGGGTGACGGGGGGGGGAGGACGAAGTGTTTATTTTGCGGGGGGTGCAGCCCAGTATTTTTTTGATGGAATGCATGAAAAATTTTATATCTATATATCTACCCGGGCAACGCCGGGCAATAATGCTAGTATATATATAAAACGCGAGGGTATGCGGCACAAAAATCGACGATACTTCTACACTCCGAATGGCAACGGCTGCAACTACCTGATGTAAACATTACCGGCCGTCCGCAATTTGCAACCGCGTATCAACATGGATTTAAGCACTGAAATCAGGAATATTCAAACGCGAGCTGCACGATCAAGTGAAATTTGGGAACAGTCTCAGAAAGCGAAGAAGAAATAATTCGTTATGAGAGGCGTGAAAGAGAGCATAAATGATCGCGAAGTTAGGCTTAATTGTCGCCGGCATAGCAACCGAGAGCCAGTAATAGTTAATTTTCTACACTTTTTTCAGTACGTGAGGAAAATTTACTCCATTTTCATAAGTGAAGAAAATTACAATAAGTGAACAATAGTATTAGCAGAGAGTGATGTAATCCACACTATATTTTAGTATATGCTGAATTTTTTACTCCATTTTTTTAAGTGAAAAAAATTTACCACCAACAATATCTTAATTGATGTAATGATAAAGTGTAGATATCTTAATTTTGCAAAATAGTACATACAGAGATGGATGTTATTTTTAAAATCATTGGTGTTGGGTTTCTCATTCTCATCTTTAAGTCTGTTCTGAAGTAATGGAAATTCACATTTTTTTAATCACGATGTTTTAGAATAAGCATTATGGAGAATACTTCTTAACAACGTATATTTATGATGACAGATAATGGTAACATTCCTTACATTTGTTACTTTCAGTTGAGTTGTTTTGCAGAAGGAAATATAAAACTAAAAGCAACCATGTTGGTCGCGCAGCGGCTAGTTATCTATATATATAAAACAGTTCCGTAACTGACTCATTGATTCACTGACTGACATACAACGCACAGACCAAACCGCTGGATCTAAAGGGCTGAAATTTTGCATGGCGATTCTTCTAATAGTGTAGGGGTGCACTAAGAAACATTTTTCAAAATTTCTTCTTACATTTTTTTAAATTAAATTTTTAAGCTGTTTTTTAAACTTTTTTTACGTTTGCATTTAAAATAATACATTGAGGGTTATAAAATTTATATCACGAGAAAGATCATAAAAATTCCTTCAAAATGAAATTTTTTTCGAATTTTTACCTCCATTTCCTGATTTTTGGTGAATTTTTAAAGATTAATTTTTAGAATTTAATTTATTAAATGCCGATCACGTGATTTCTTTTTCTGGTACTTTCAATAAATTTATCGTCACGTGCGTAACAACTAAATAGACAAAAAAATATTTTTTTCTCTTTCTAATGCAGCAGACGATTGGATATTATCCCCAAAAAATGCATATCCCTTACGATTTTTTTATAAATATATATATATATAGATAGATATATATTTTACATCAATTGTATACATTGATCATCGCATTTATTATAAATATATATATTTATTTTTTGGCATAAATTGCATACGTTGACCGTTGTATTTAATTTGAATGTACTCCGTAGCGAAGTGCGGGTTTTCAGCTAGTTTTTAAATAAATGAAAATCACTTCGGAACATACCAAGGACTGATTTTAGGATGATGTTATTTCGTTATGTATGCCCATTTGTGAAAAATAATTCGCGCGGACACCCTGAGCCAACCAATCCTTATAGAGGCAAACATGGGATTCATTTTCTGAGAAAACAAACTATCTGTGATAGACAACTTTATCACAGTTGCAATAAACTTAATAACAAATTTAACGTAAAAGAAAACTTAATAGCAAATATAAAAGCCTACGAAAACTTAAAAATGAACGAGATTTGTCAGCTTTCATTTTCTATACTAGTAGTCCAGTCAATGAATGCATTGTAGAGTGAATGGAATATGCGAGAATGTTTGACTTCAGAACTTTGTTAGGAGTAGTTAGTAGGTAAGCATACTAAAAGTCCCCGCTCCTGGGGGGTGAGCTGAAGGGGGGGAGGGGGGGAAGGTCCCATTTCTTGAGGGTTTTCAATTATATCTCAGAAATGGTGCACTGTACAAAAGCATGTTGAATATTAAAAGGAAAGCTAATTCAATTTCCTATTTAATTGTCAATATACATATTTGTCAAATTCCCAACGGTTTTCGAGATATACGTTATTGATAATCGATAATTTTCGAAAAAATCATTTTTACCTCACTCTTTTTGTCAAACATTTGCTTCTAGTGCCTCCGATCGTTTCTCAGAAAAATTGTTTATACCGAATTGAAGGAAATTTAATGCTCTACAACTTCGTTTTCCACAACAATTTTTCCGAGAAACGATCGTGAGAGGCACTGTAGAAGCAAATGTTTGGCAAAAAGAGTGGGGTAAAAATGATTTTTTCGAAAATTATCAATTTTCAATACCGTATATCTCGAAAACCGTTGAGAATTTGATAAATATGTATATTGACAGTTTTATGGGAAATTTAATTAGCTTTCATTTTTATATTAACATTTTTTTTCTACAGTAAACCGTTTCCGAGATATAAGTGAAAACCAAAAAATGGGACCTTTTCACCCCATCCCCCATTTAGCTCACCCCCCCCCCCCCAGGGGCGGGGACTTTTAGTATGTTTACCTACAAACTACTCCTAACAAAGTCCTGAAGTCAAAAATTCTCGCATATTCCATGTACTCTACACCCCCTCTTTTGAGCATTCATTGACTGGACTATAGCTGTACAATTGCTGTGATGCTACGAAATGGCTGTGACGCTGCGAGTCCACGCCAAGGAAAATTTATTAAAAATTTTTTAGCAGAACAAGGATTTTTTCGTACTCATAGTATAAGACAGCGGAAGAAATACGGGAACTTTCAGTATTAGAATAAAAAACTGGGAACTAAATTTTTTTTTTGCTCCCAGTTATAAAGAACTGTTTCAATTCGCAGTTATTTTGGAACAATGAAACCAACTTTTTTATCACTCCTGACCACTTCTTGGATTCTGTCGGACAACCAGTGGTCAGGGCCCGACTTAGCCTAATTGGGGCCCGGGGCAAAAACTTCTTTGGGGGCCCCCCTCTGCTTCACTACTTAGTAATGAAGAACCGAAATTTATGGAGGTATTTAAATTTTTCACCTCATTATCTATATATATAAAACAGTTCCGTAACTGACTCATTCATTCACTGACTGACGGACTGACTGACATACAACGCACAGACCAAACCGCTGGACCTAAAGGGCTGACATTTTTTATGGCGATTCTTCTAATAGTGTAGGGGTGCACTAAGAAAGATTTTTCAAAAATTCTTCTTCGATTTTTTAAAATTACATTTTTAAGCTGTTGATCATCGCATTTGATCATCGCATTGATCATCGCATTTATTATAAATATATATATGAATATATATATATTTATAATATATATATATTTATAATATATATATATTTATAATATATATATAAATATATATATATAGCATTGATCATCGCATTTATTATAAATATATATAGATATATTTTGGCATAAATTGCATACGTTGACCGTTGTATTTAATTTGAATGTACTCCGTAGCGAAGCGCGGGTTTTCAGCTAGTAGATATATAACAAAAAAATTGACTAGAACCTAAAATAGCTATAAAGTCCCCCCCCCCCCCAAAGGTCTTATGAAATTAATTAATGAAAAGAACATTTGACATTTGTGAGGATTTTGAGAGAATACAACTTATAATTGATTATTGTGATTTCTCAGTGTTGCGAAAATCCGACAGAATCCACTGAACACGATGCAACTGAATTTTTCGCAGTTGCGATTAAGATGACCTAGTTAATAATCATATCTCTGCAGTTTGTGAACTTTTCACAAGTTTCCGAAATGCAGTTTTCTGATTGTTAACTTTGGCATCTGGCTGCGAAAAATTCATATCCTTGCTGACATTAGGGCGGAATTCGGCTAAATTCTGCCCTAGAAATCCATGGATTTACGAAATATAGATATTTTGTGTTCATACAATAGATTAATGAAGAAGCTAACATAATACTGACGAATTTTACACTGTACTGATACTTTGTTTTTAAAAAGTTCATTAAAGAAGGAAACGTGAAATAAACTTTCTATTTGATTTGCCCCCCCCCCTCTGATGTGGGGGCCCGGGGCAACTGCCCCGTATGCCCCTGCCTTAGTCAGGCTCTGCCAGTAGTACGCGGTCCACTGCTATACAGTAGCCACTACTATACAGAACTGACTGCTTTATAGGATTCTGCTTCCAACAAGAAAAATACTTAATTATGTCACATGTCCGACGCATTACTAAAAAACACTTCTCTCATTGAATCAGAGATCTCTCCATGCATAAATTCTTCCTCTTTGAATTATGACTCTCCTTTCCAGACCGTTAGTTTCGAGTCGATGGCGACGATATTTGGCGGTAAAACGGAATTTTTGTTTTAATTTTCTATTGCAGGCGAGGTGCATGAAATGTAACAGTAGAGATTGGGTTAAAAAAAAAAGCATACTTTGATTTATCTTGTTTCTGGCATTGAACCGAGGTCGTAAATTGCAGATCTGAATGGCTGTTTCATCTTGGGGGGGGGGGAAGAAAAACTGCCGGATGTTTATACAGGAGCGAATAGATTTAAATAAATATTGCAGATTTGTTTTATTATGAATATGAGTGTACCGTCGTCTTGTGAATTAACGATTTGACGATGAGAAAAACGAATTAAATGATACGGTGTGAATAATTGTCTCAGATCTGCGATCAATCGACCCATATAGATGTTTATTTTGATTTATTTTTCAAGTGGGGTGGAGATTAGAGAAACCATTTTCTGTAATTGCAGAAATGATGATAGCAAATGTGTTGCAATTTCAGTCATTAAATGCTAAGACTTAACACTTCATAGAAAGCTTCTTTTTTTAGGATGTGTCAATTTCAGGCCTTCTGTATTGAAACTGGTATACGTTATAGAGTAGTATAAATGTGTTCCATAAAATGGTGTAATCTATATATATAAAACAGTTCCGTAACTGACTGACTGACTCACTGACATGCAACGCACAGACCAAACCGCTGGACCAAAAGGGCTGAAATTTTGCATGGCGATTCTCCTTATAGTGTAGGGGTGCACTAAGAAAGATTTTTCAAAAATTCTTCTTAGATTTTTTTTAAATTAAATTTTTAAGCTGTTTAAGTAACTTTTATTAAGTTTGCATTTAAAATAAAAATTTGAGGGTCATAAAATTTATATCACGAGAAAGATCCTAAAAATTCCTTTAAAATGAAATCTTTTTCAAATCTTTACCTCCATTTCCTGATTTTTGGTGAATTTTTAAATATTAAATTTTAGAATTTAATTTATTAAATGCCGATCACGTGATTCCTATTTCTGGTACTTTAAATAGATTTATCGTCAAGTGCATAACAACTAAATAGACGAAAAAATATTTTTTTTTGCTAATGCGGCAGACGATTGGACATTATTTTGTCTATAAAAATATCCCTTACGATTTTTTATAAATTTATATTTTTTTACATCAATTGTATACATTGATCGTCGGATTTATTATATATATATATATATATATATATATATATATATATATATATATATATATATATATATATATATATATATATATATATATATATATATATATATATAAATATATATATATATATATATATATATAAATAAATAAATATATATATAATATATAAATATATATATATATATATATATATAAATATACATATATATATATATATATAAATATATATATATATATATATATATATATATATATAAATATATATATATATATATATATATATATATATATATATACATAGGCATTAATTGCATACATTGACCGTTGTATTTAATTTGAATGTACTCCGGAGCGAAGTGCGGGTTTTCATCTAGTCAATCCATAAAATGCACACTATAACGAAGATTTTTTTTCACATTGAAAATGTATGAGTAGTAGTTGTTGTTCATAATGCCCACTGGCCGGAAGTTGCCACACCAGGTCTATTCAGGCTAGCAGGCCGAGGCGTGCGGCTCTAGTTTAAAACGGTACAAGGGTCCGTGCCGTAACGAGCTAAGGTCCACCTCAATTTTGACAGAGTACTCCCAGGTCGAATAAGAATATAAGATGATATCGAATAAAAGTTCGTAGAAATTGTTCAGAGGTTCCCCGCTCAAGTCGTATTTTTCAAAATCTTCTTAAAAGCTTATTCGAATTTTTTTCGAATCTTTACCTCTATTTTCTGATTTTTGTTAAATTTTTAAAGATTAATTTTTAGAATTTAATTTATTAAATGCCGATCACGTGATTCCTTTTCTGGTACTTTAAATAAATTTATCGTCACGTCCATAACAACTAAATAGACAAAAAAATACGTTTTTTTCTTGCCAATGCGGCAGACGATTGGACATTATTTTGTCTATAAAAATATCCCTTACGATTTTTTCTATAAATATATATATTTTTTTCTACATCAATTGTATATATTGATCGTCGCATTTATTATAAATATATATATATATATTGGCATTAATTGCATACATTGACCATTGTATTTAATTTGTATGTACTCCGTAGCGAAGTGCGGGTTTTCAGCTAGAAATGTATATAAACAAAAAATTGAAACTGTGGATGAGTTGAAGATGCGAATGATTCAAGCAATTCGTGTAATAACTCCTGATATGCTACGAAACACTTGGGGAGAACTGGATTACCATTTAGACGTTTTTCGGGTTACAAAAGTTGCATACATCGAAATCTATGATACTATGATCGAAATCCATGATTGATATTAAAACTTGGTGAGATGTTCTTTCTTTTTAAATATTTTTTTAAAAATCCTAATGGGTAGTTCCGTAAAAATTAGCCATAACTTTTGGATACTTTTAGACCGGACACCCTGCATATTATAAGAAGCCCTGTCAGTTAGTTAATACCAACGGACATTACAAAAGTTGGTTATTGCTTGTGAATTTTATTTAAAATCATTCACTAGTTCCTACAGTATACGTTCAACATACGTATAATAAGGTACTATTGAATCTCTCACGTGCCATATCGGTTAAGTCCATAAAACAAAAAGTGGAGAAAAGTGACCAAATTATATACTCTGAAAATATTAATTCTAATAAACACTGTAGAATGTATTATTGTAGATGGAGCTTTTTTCTGGCGACATATAAGATAGAATAGCCTTGAAGTCATCGTTATTACGATCCCAAATTTTGCGTGACTTACGGATTTAATCGATTTGGCGAAGTGAAAAATAGTAATAACATCCAATTAAGTTTTCAAATTATTTTTTTACTACAGAAAAAATAAAATAATTGATTATTAATTCATAAATACTTAGTTATGCAGCAGTTAGACTGTAACTGACTCATTTATTTTACTATTTTAGAATGAAACAACACTAAACGATTTACCGTCATCAGATACATGCTTGCTCCTGCGTTTGAATTGCAAGTATTTACATTAGAGTATCGGGGCTTGTGGCGGCCCAGTGGTACAGCGCGCTGGATTTCGGTGCTGAGGGTGCTCGGATCGAATCTCCACGGATCGATCGCCACGAAAAATACCTCCGTTCGTGTCGTCCCTTCATAGTGGGTAATGCTGACCGCCTATATGGTGCCCCAAAAATAAAATGTTAAGTAAAATTGCGGCGGAGTATAGGCGAATGTTTGACGACAAGTGGCTCCGCATTAGAAAAAAATATCATTAGAGTATAGACCAGGGGTCGGCGAAACAATTTTAAAGTGCCCGCCATTCAGATATCTAATTTTCGGATATTTAAACAACAAACGTAGTAAAACGTAGTTGTGAAGAATAATTTTAGGAAAAACCAATTACAAATCGTAAAACCGTAAAAATCCAAAACTGACCAAACTGCTGTTTCGACAGCGTCGCTCTCCCCTCGCCGTGAATCAGCTTCTTTTTCTTGCTCTGAAAATTGGACTCACTTTGCGCGTCGACATATGCTTGTGCACCATTTTTTTCCAATATGAAATACTTAAAATCAAAGTACCTATCAAGCCATCTGGCATCCATTTGGACAAATGCCTGAGAACTGGGAATTCAACTTCTGTGCCTCATTTCAACGAGTTGGCCGCAGATTTGCAATGTCAAATATCGCATTAATTACACAGGCCAACGATGAAAAAACTTTTTGGAATTAATTTGTCTTATTCTTGTGGTTATTAGTGTGCTGAAACCGAATATGACAATAAAAAAAGCCGTATCACCCACCATTTTATCACGTCTCAACACTCAATATTTAAAGAAATGACATTTTTAGCGAATTCAACGCCATAAGCTAACCGCCAACAATGTGGCTTTATCAAATTCCCATGTTTCTTATGTGAATAGGACGGTAGGGCAAGGGATCAACATTGGTCCAAAAAACTCTGGCCTGCAAGAAAATCTTTAAAGCCTGGAGAGAAGGACATTCTGCGCAAGAACCTCGTGGACATTCTGCTGCCACCGCTACACATAAAATTAGGCCTAATGGGACAGTTTGTGAAAGCCTTACTCAAAGATGGAGAATGTTTCAAGTATCTATACGAGAAGTTTTCTCATCTACCAGAAGCAAAATTGGAGGAAGGCGTGTTTGTATGGCCTGACATCCGAAAAATGTTGTTCGATCCCTACTTTGAATCAAAAATGACTTTAAAAGAGAGGGTGGCTTGTTTATCATTCAAGAAGATTGTGACCAAGTTCTTGGACAACAAAAAGGACCCGGTCACTTCATCGAGAAGTTGAGCAATCGATTCACAGGCGAAAAAGCAATATCAGGAGCTTTAAGGAGAAGAGGGAAAGGAAATATAAGCCAAAGTACACATCAAATCTATGTAATAAAAAGGCATTTTCATGTTTCTACTTGAATAAAAGTTTGCTCATATTGTAACATTTATTTATTTTTATTTTATATGGTATGTTCGGCTAATTTTCTAGTTTCCGACGAAATCACATTGTGACGAAACTGTGAGTGATGAGAAAAAAAAAACTGGGGTCAGATATTGATTCAGCATCAAAAATTATATATGAATCAGCTATTAACGTTAAAAAAGTTTTCAAAAAGTCATTTTTCGTTGGCCTTTGGTGTTTAAATATCTGAAAATTAGATATCTCAATGGCGGGCACTTTAAAATTGTTTCGCCGACCCCTGGTCTATACTGAAATGTTTTTTTGTTTTTTTTTTCTAATGCGGAGCCACTTGTCGTCAAACATTCGTCTATACTAAGCCGCAATTTTACTGACCATTTTATTGTGGGGGCACCATATAGGCGGACAGCATTACCCCCTATGAAGGGACGACACGAACGGAGGCATTTTTCGTGGCGCGACGCTGAGATTCGATCCGAGCACCCTCAGCACCGAAAACCATCGCGCTGTACCACTGGACCACCACAAGCCCCGATATTCTAATGTAAATACTTGCAATTCAAACGCAGGAGCAAGCATGTACCTGATGACGGTAAATCGCTTAGTGTTGTTTCATTCTAAAATTGTAAAATAAATGAGTCAGTTACAGTCTAACTGCTGCATAACTAAGTATTTATGAATTAATAATCAATTATTTTATTTTTTTTGTAGTAGAAAAATAATTTCAAAAATTAATTGGATGTTATTACTATTTTTCACTTCGCCAAATCGATAAAGTCACGCAAAATTTGTAATCATAATAACGATGACTTCAAGGCTATTCTTTCGTTGGCCCATTTAAGATTATTTGGTTTAAACTAAAATTTGAATTTATGCATTAAAAATTTATGTCTCATTAATATTTTCATGTATAAATATTAACCCCCCCCCTCCATCCCCTCCTCTTCATCCAGCGGTGCCCGTCGGACGCCTTCATTACTGAAATATGCCGTCCTAGTAAAAAAGGTTTCCGACCCCTGGTTTAGACTGAACTTGCTTGGTTTCTGAAAAAAAGTGGTTTGTTATTCGACGGCCCTAAAACTGTTGTCTCTGGGTGGTGTTCATCCTTTTATTTGGGAAATTTATTATGAATGTCAAAAATTAAGAGTCCATCAAGTGGTTTGACGCTAAAATTTCAAAAAAAATTTTAAAATGGACTTAGCCGATTTGGACTGTGAATGGCTCATTTAGAGCATCAGTGCTCCCCAACCTTTTAATAGCCGCGGACCGGTCAACGTTTGATAATTTTACCGCGGCCCGCTGAGGGGGGGGGCTATGACAGCAATTTTAATTCATAATCTTGAAATGTTTAATAAACAATAAACTAATTTAAAATAGTTACAAGATTTCTTCTGTTACAAAGGTGTGAATTCGCACAAACCCGCCAAACTCGCACTAACCTGCGAGAAATACACCACAGTAAATAAAATGGAAATAATTTAGTGTTCCTTGGGTGACCCGGTACCATTTGGTCCACGGACCGGTACCGGTCCGCGGCCCGGGGGTTGGGGACCACCGATTTAGAGGAACTAAGGTTGAATGAAAGTAACGCTATAAACAGCAGATACCTCGATTAAATCAAATATTAGAGGCTTCCAGTTAGGTGATTTTACATGAAATTCAATGGAATAGCGATCTGATGTCAACAAGTTAAGGGAACAATTAATACTGGAATACGACATGTCTGTAAACTGTGAGAGTTTGCATTCTCAATTGATATATAGTCTAATGGGTAAGTATGGGCAATGGATTAGATACTTGATGTACTAACGGAAATGCATCGTAATTTATGTAAAAAACTGTTTCAATGCCTTTAGAGTTAAAGAATATTACTCTTATAGTAAAATCCGATATATTAATTTCTGGGATGTGTCCTAACCAAAGTTAAAAATTCTGTAAAAAAAACATTTTTCATTTAACATATTCATTTGTTTCTTGGGACTCAAAAATAATTTGTAATAGCATCAACTTTCCGAGATTTTTAAATTTCCCCTGTTTCCTCTCGTATACTTTCAGCCTTCCGATATATTTTTGTCGCCATATATTTACCAGAAGACATTTCTAAATCGGGAAACATATTCAAAAGTTTCAGAAAATAATAAATAATATTTACAGACAGTGTTTTACGGTAGAATTTAATAAATATTTTCTGCTCTCATTTTTTTTTCCAAATTTTTTCAGTGCCTTTGATAATGTTGTTCTTTATGTGACCTAAGTAAGAGGACAGCTAAAAACTATTTTATTGTTTGGTAACCCGATAGAAAACATGTGGTCCATGGTTGCTCTACGATTGACCCAGATTCCATCCCCAGGTGACACAGAAGATCAACTTTGGCAACGCGTGGAAGCTGCTTGGTCTGCTGTACCCCAAGAACTCATCCAAAGTCTCTTTGAATCAATGCCGAGGCGTGTGGCAGCGGTGATCTCCAACAATGGCGGCTACTCTGGCTACTGATTTTGGCAGGAACCACACTTCACAGAAGTCTATAAATTTAATCATTTGATACTTGGTCAACATGTTATCTACAAAAAAAATTTTGCTGTGATATCTCTTGTCTTTCTTGGTGTTGCAATTTGGGTGGCCAGCAGTGTATATATATATATATATATATATATATATATATATGTTAAACTTACATTAAAATATTGAACGTCTTTAAATGACATGGAATGCACAAGGAGCATTTGTGAAAAAAATTCTGAAAAACAGTCATTGTTCTGCCAAAAAAATCCTTATTTTGAATTCTAAAGATCTTCAATGTAGTAAAAAAGAATATTAATTATTCCCATCCTGTACATAGAGTTAAAAATTGAAAATTTAAAAAAAATCAAGGTTGAAGGTTACTTGTTACCTTAATCTCAAACTTGATTTATCCAGTTGCGAATATCCTCAAATTTCATTACAAACTTCCACCACATAAACTCCTCCAAAACGAGAGTCATAATCACGGAAGAAAAAAAGTCAGAGGACACATTTAAACACACAGGATAACTTCAGTTAATTAAATTCTAGGGTGTCACTGAGCCTCCTAAGTAAAATACTATTTCTCTGTACTTTACCGCTACACCGCTTCCTTTTTACGACTGTAGATTTATGACGGGAGCTAGACAAAATCACTGAAGGCATTTTCATCCCCTGTGACATTTTATGCACCTTCCCCTATGGATTTACGGTAGTAACGAAAACGGAAATTTCGCTTATGATTGAATATCGTCGTCACTGGCACTGAATTAACGAAGTGGAAAGAAGGCTATCATAAATTAAAAGTCCTGTGTTAGAGGCATTGGATCTGTGAAACAGAACCTTTTCGAAAGTGTAGTAAAAATATCAACATTTACAGTTGTTAAAGCTTAGGCGCACTTTTTCATACGCGCTGGTAAAGCGAAGACTCTTTTATTTTCTTTATTTTTTTTGTATGCAGCGGGGTATGTTGTGGTATTTCCATTATAATTCCTCAGTAATGCAGTTCAAGGGAATTTTTTTCATTCTCAATAGTTTATGAGGGAAACTAGCTGAAAACCCGCGCTTCGCTACGGAGTACATTCAAATTAAATACAACGGTCAATGTATGCAATTAATGTCGAAAAAAATAAATATATATATTTATAATAAATGCGACGATCAATATTTACAATTGATGTAAATATATATATATATATATATATATATATATATATATATATATATTTAGAAAAAAACGTAAGGGATATTTTTTTGGACAATATCCAATCGTCTGCTGCATTAGAAAGAAAAAAAAATATTTTTTTTGTCTATTTAGTTGTTATGCACGTGACGATAAATTTATTTATTGTACCAGAAAAAGAAATCACGGGATCGGCATTTAATAAATTAAATTCTAAAAATTAATCTTTAAAAATTCATCAAAAGTCAAAAAATCGAGGTAAAGGTAAGAAAAAGATTTCATTTTAAAGGAATTTTTAGGATCTTTTTCGTGATATAAATTTTATAACCCTCAAATTATAATTTTAAATGCGAACTGTAAAAAAAGTTACAAAAACAGCTTAAAAATTTAATTTTAAAAAATCTAAGAAGAGTTTTTCAAAAATCTTTCTTAGTGCACCCCTAAACCATAAGAAGAATCGCCATGCAAAGTTTCAACCCTTTAGGTCCAGCGGTTTGGTCTGTGCGTTGTATGTCAGTGAGTCGGTCAGTGAGTCAGTTACGGAACTGTTTTATATATATAGATTAGCATAAGGCCTACGCATGTAATTCTTCGTCAGGTTTTGGGTTATAAGATACGATTATCTCTCGTGATGGATGTTAAATGTGAGGCTTCTCTCTGATAAAAAGTGCATAAGTGTCTAGAAGGTATCCAACAGAAGTGCAAGTACGACTGTGGAAAAATAAAATAAAGGTTCCGAGGCATAAATTCTCGAAACGAAATCCCGTTTTCTTGGGACAAAACAGATTGTAAAATGGAGAATCATATAGTGCGAACCGTATGTGTCTACGATGATTACATAATATGATATAACATTTTTATATTGTACTGTCTGCGCACATCCCGATTTATACATCTCTTCTTTAAGCCCCGCATCTGTACTTTAAACCTACTTATCTCGGTATGAAATTTTCTCAGTCTGCCATCTTTTAAGGCGACAATGGACCTTCAGATTGACAAAAATATGTCCCCAAAACGATTTTTTTTTCTTTCAGAAAATGATTCTGCAACTCATCAGCTTTAAATTTAAAAAAAAGTATGTTGATCCGATCATTATTAACCGAGTTATAAGTGTTTTTTCAAACGTAAACAATGGAAATGTTAGTCAAATTAAAACTTTAAATGCCATTTTCTCAAAACAAGTTTTTATGTCGTTCCGGTAAGTTCAAAATGTTCCATGCGTCATAATTTTTCTTGAATTTTCATAAAATTTCATAAAATGATTATTTATATATGTTAGAATAAAACTTAGTAATCAATTCAATATACTATTTTAAAACAACTTAAAATTTTTACAATAAAAAATTTTTTTTTTATAAAATTTTGCATAAAAAGACCTTTTTTTATCGATTTCTTTTCTAAGTTTTATAAATATGACTGTAAATCAAATATTGCTAGTAACTTTTATTATAACTATATAAAGCTAGCTTAAGGGAGAAAATTATATATCTGAGGCAAAAATTAATGCGCATGGAGCATTTTTAAATAGAGTAATTAACAAACTGATTTTAATTAATATCTTAATTAATTACATTCTGATTTTTTTTAAAATTTAGAATTTCCATCTCTAAACAACACTGTATAAGTATACAAAATTTCATAGCAATTGGTTAATAAATTAAAAAAAAGTTTTCTATGGTCCATTGTCGCCTTTATAACTTTTTAATGATTCACTGCATTGAATAAGAGGAGATTTTCTGGGGATTTTTTGCTTCCTATAGGTAGTTATTACGCTTTAAGTACCTTATAGACCTTGATTCTTTAAGGTACTTGTTCATTATTCTATGACAGAAAAATAACGTTCGTTTTATACCAAAATTATGAATAACTGTTTTAGGTTTAGATTGATTTGTACGCATCCAATATCAATGGGGTAAAGTTTCTGAGTTTTCTGTCTGAAAAGTGCTATTTTAGGATTTATTCTTATTATAATTACAGTCTCGTCTGGGTTCTTCTCCTATGTGAACAGGCCCTAAGAGAAGAAAATTAGATATCTGAGAAAAAAATTAATGCGCATGGAGCATTTTTAAATAGAGTCATTAACAAACTGATTTTAATTAATATCTTAATTAATTACATTCTGATATTTTTTTATTTAGAATTTCCATCTCTAAACAACACTGTATAAGTATACAAAATTTCATAGCAATTGGTTAATAAATATAAAAAAAAAGTTTTACATGGTCCATTGTCGCTTTAAAGGATATGTCTAAATTTCCTTGCAATATGTCTCAACGAAATTTTGTTCTATATTCATTAAACTGCTGTAAAGATTTTTAGTTTAGCTCAAAAATTCCTTACATATTTTTTTTCTCAATCAAAAGTTACTGTTGAAAATGGAAAACATAATTGGGGAAAGGAATTTTTGTAAGCCGGAATTTTTTGTAGCCTTGTTAATCTTGTTTCCTCTCGGCCTTTACTAGCGTGAACGACAGGTGATTCCTTCCAGTCTAAAGCAGTTCTGTGACGTCTATGTGACTTTGCTGAGATGTCTCTTCACTCTGGAATCAGTTTACCCTTCGAACTTCACAGTGAAGTCTCAAGGGTAAAAAGAACTAATGATCACATAGAGATTTGACCTTGTGGTCCACATTTTGTAAAAGCTGTGGCGGTCACGCGAAGAAGAGGAAATTGTTATGTAGATTTCCATCCAAATTCCTAGAATGATCGCCTGCGCATGTGCGAGCTTTCCTTGCTCGAGTCCAATACACATCGTGACAAAAGCCGATGGCAAGTTTCGAATCTGCGGAGACTACCGCAGGCTTAATGCCGTAATGGTACCTGACAGATACAGCATCCCTCATCTGCATTATTTTACTACGGAACTAAATGGTAACACAATTTTTTCTAAAATTGACCTTAAGAAGGATCACCATTAAGATTACCCGGAGATTTTTTTTGTGACTCGAGAGATAGTCACGCGTTTAAACGTTTTGAATTTTTAAAACGTTTGAAATCCCATATGAAAGAGCTACTGCCAATTCTCACGTCTAATCATTCGATAAGTGAAGTTTTTTTGCATAAAGAATTAATGCAAACCCCTTTTGTATTTGTCAGAATAGATTCAGTGCGTAAACCGTTAACCCAGCCATACGACGGTCCGTACAAAGTCATTTCTCGACACCCGAAACACTTCATGCTAAGCATAGCGGGTCAAAAGAAATGCATAGCAATCGATAGCCTCAAAGCTGCATTTTATCAAGACCAGCCAGTTTCAGAAGAAGTGGTTGCGAAAGACGCAGGCCAAAACCCAACTGTTATAACACGTCCAGGACGTAGGGTTAGGTTTGCAGTACAGTACCAAGCCTAGGGTCTTTGCACTTGCGGGGGAGTGTGTGGCGGTCACGCGAAGAAGAGGAAATTATTATGTAGATTTCCATGCAAATTCCTAGCGTGATCGCCTGCGCATGTGCGAGCTTTCCCCGGCTCAGCATATAAGCTGAAGCACGTATGTAGACCCTCTTTTCTGCTACCCTGCAAGATGCTTACTCACTTTTTCTTGTACTATGAACTCACGGATTAGCAGCGATCCAATCATTTCACTCCTTTCTTACTCTGCTTCTATTGGTTCCCCTCTGCTTATTATCTGAAAGTCTGCAATTGAGGGCGTGGCCCAGGAATTGTAGTTGCGACCCATTTCCTATGGTTCCTTTGGTTCCTATGGTTGACTCAAGCAGCGATCCGCCTGGTTGCACGCTCTCAACCTAGTGTTCCCGTCGAACTCTTCATGTGCTCAGGATACCGAATATTTCTGGTAGTTATCGTCATTTACCGTAGCACCAGATGCTTCAACTTCCGCAACTGAAGAGTGTTCCCGAGTTCCAGCGTGTGCCTCACCATGCTCCAACTAAGTTCTGATTAAGCTGTCCACCGAGATCGTCTCACACAACTCCTGTACTTCCAATTAAGCGGGACGAGTCGTAATATTATTTTTATTGTTGTTACTAGCGGCCCGTCCCGACTTTGTCCGGGTTGAACAAAATATTATGCCAATAAATTTCCCGTTGATAGCCAATAAATTGTAAATATTTTTTTACCTTAATAATAACCTAAATAATACCTTAAAATAATTTAACGTTAGTTAATAATTAAAATAAATTTTTTAAAAGAAAAAGGCGTGCCGGAGAACGGCTAGGTTCGAACCGCTAGCGTCAGAACTGAAGCCCACCTCGATAGCACCACGATAAGGATCGTTGAAATCTTCGCAACAAAAAGCGGTAGAAGACAGTAGAGGAAACAATGGAGATTGTTAGGATTAAGCCCCTAACTTTATTTCTACTGATCAGATATAGATAATATATAGCCTATGTCCATCTGGAATAATGTACCTTTCAAACAGTGAAAGAATTTTTCAAATAGGTACAGTGGTTCTGAAGATTACCCTCCACGTACAAAATCGCTCTCTCTTTATATATAAGTATAGATAGCACCACGCTAAGGATCGTTGAAGACTTCGGAACAAAAAGCGGTAGAGGACAGTAGCGGTAACAATGGAGATTGTTAGGATTAAGCCCCTAACTTTATGTCTACTGATCAGATATGCATAATATATAGCCTATGTCCATTTGGAATAATGTACCTTTCAAACAGTGAAAGAATTTTTCAAATAGGTACAGTGGTTCTGAAGATTACCCTCCACGTACAAAATCACTCTCTCTTTATATATAAGTATAGATTAGTATCAGTTGTAATATTATTTATTTTTGTGTTTTTAATTATGAGCGCAATAGTAGTTGTTATTGCAATATTGCTAGTTTTCAGTGTTTTTATTATATACCAGTTAGTATGAACAGGTTTCATCAATAAACTTTACTGTATTTAATAACAAGCCTCCTGTATTGACCGATATATGCTGTAAACAGCTCACGAGAGCGGAGATATGTGGTAGGTGCTAGAGGTTTTTGGAACCAGTAACCCTCTCTGAATAATTGTCTAGAACTTTTATTTTAAGTTAAAATATTATATACCGGAACCTCCACAAAGCTATGACTGTGACAGTCTGACTCGCTGCGTGATCGATTCCACGGTGTCGCGACTATCTGTGCCTGTAACGAGGAATTCGTTCCAGAAATAATTAATTTGGTTGGGCTCATAACGCACGTTAAATTAATGATATCTCTAATTCTAAATAGTTGTCCCTTAAAATAAAATAGCGTAATTTCTATACCGTTCCCTCGACGTGTGTGTTCGTGAGAATTTTAGCCGTTGCCCCATTTCTCTTAAAACGTAAAACTACAACTATAATGTGCTTAACAAGGTGTTAGTCCCAGGATTCCCTTGTTAAGTTTCACTAAAATGCTCTTTTTATGGCTGATAATTGCAGGATGTGTCATGTGGACATCCAACTAGCTTTTGTTCACGCACGCCGTGTAAGTTTGCCCACTAAATTGGCCCCATAAAATCTGTTGTAAGTTAGAAATATATGGCGTTCTCTCCTTTTTCCTTTGTCCAAGAGAGCTTTTTCCCACGTGTGAATTTGGCGACAGCTTGGCGTGACGGCACTCTCCGAGATGTGCTTTCTCTCCTCGTTCGACCAATCACGCCGAGGCGCGAATTTCTTGTCTCAGGGCTAAGCCATTCACGGTCCTCCCTTTTGGCGGCGCGTTCGGAGTACTACTCTTGGCAAGGCCTCGGCATGGCCGGGTTCTTGTTATTAGCCATTAAGCGCTAGCGTAGTTTTTCACTATATTTTTCCTCCGCGCTGAGGTAAGCTTCCGTACGCGTGGCGCGGGTGGTCTGTCTTTGTTAATTGGCGCTTTTCTTGTTATGGCAACCCTCGTGTCCGCGTTTTTCCAGGCATGTCCAGTGATGAGAAGAAATATACCAGTTAGCCATATTTTTTTAGTGAGAGAGTCGTCTCTTATATATATATTTTTGTTTTTAAGCACCCCGGTCCGGTTTGGCTCTGCCAATTCTGCATCGGGGGGCTATTTTTGCATTTGTTGAAAGCTATTGATCATCAAGCTCAATAATTCCGAGCTCCTTTTTTTACTTGTAAAGATTTTTTTGTTTATGTTACCCAAGACGGCACAGAAAATAAACATTTTTTTTATTTTATTGATTTGGAAGATTACTTGCTTACCAGCTTCCTTTTGTTGGACAACGCTGACAGTGAATTCCGGGTAATTTCGGCACAGGCAATATAGTACGATCAAGTATTCGACTCCTCTTTCCAGCCACCCGAATTAGGGGTCTCCTGCTACCTTTTCGGAGAAACTAAAAAAAAAAAAAACGTAGTCTCTCGTCCCTTAAAGACATTAATCTGTAGCATTAGAATCATCCTGATCTCATGGGATGACACTTCAAGGATCCTACAACTTGGATTTTATCCCTTATCAACGATTCAGCATTATCTTCTGGACTTCCACTTAGACTGTTTCCGTCACTTCATTTTCCCTATACGAAGGAGACTGTTGTCATCCCAAAACATCAATAGCAGATAAGTTTCTACATCACTGAACGAACAATTCCCCTTCACAAAACCGGCCGAGTCTCCGGTATAGTGTCATTAGAACAATTATTTTGAAATGCTTCTACGTACAATAGTAAGAAAAAATACAACAATAGAGCTATAGCTCTTTGAGATATCAAAAATCTAGCGTGATTTATGCTTTGCATTTTCAGTTTCTTTCGGAATAAAACATCAAATTATACCACTATTTTTATGTGTCTAATGATCTAAAAATGAAGACACATTTCAGAGGAAAAATGATCATTAGAATGCATATGTAATTAAAAGAAATGAAAGTTTAATCCCAGATTCCCTTAAAATCAAAAATAACAATTAGAGGCAAAATGCTCAGTACTAATGATTTTTTATTTCAATTATGAAGGAAAAATTTTAATAAATCACACGGAAAATTTTTATCTACTTTTAATCACAGTCGTCAAAATCTAGTCGAATGTACAGCCTAAATATTGAGATGAATGACATTTAACCGAATATTCACGACTTCGAGCTTTTATTTTCTTTGAGGCGGTAATTAATGGAAGTGATTCAAGGAAAGTAAGCTTTTGGAACACAAAGTCATTCACCCGGCCTCTTGAGTTATCTTTTGTCTGTCACATTGCTAGGTCCATTTACAACGTCCGGGAAAAGATACTTATAGCTTTTTTGTCTCTTGCATTTGATTGCAAATGAAATCTATGAGTTACCATGATGAGTGAGGAAGACAGAAGAAAGACTCTTCAATCTTATCATAACTTTCGAAATGTAAAATCTTGAAGTATTCGGACTTTATATTGAGATTTTAAAATCATAATCCTTTTTAGGTGCTCATGATTTTGTAAATTAAAATAAATTCAACTATTTAACTACAGAAAAATATTTTTAAGTATTAGTATTTAAAATGATATTTTTGGGGGAAGAAACACTTCAGACTTGAATATGTTTGCACTTCTCTTTTGAGAATAATTCTAATTCTCTGTGTTCACCAGCTGGTACTATATTTCGACGTTTTTTGAAAGTCTAGATTTACATTAATCTCCTTTAGAGGCTGAAAGACTTGGAACACTTCGCAAATTCTTCTCCCTCACGCCCCTGTGACTCTGAATAAGGTGTAAGTCAGTCTTCTCTCTACGGGAAAATTATACCTTGTGCTCTGAGAATAATTCTATCACAATTTGTAACTCGGTGGCCCCTAGCCTTATCTTCCTGAATTACAAACCTGCTGTCAGAAGATATAAAAGTATATGATAATCCTAATAGCAGTGATTAAAAATCAAAGTCATTGCAAAGTAGAAATAAATTAAGATGTGACGTCTATTTGACCTCACTGAGATCTCGATGTCACTTCAATGACACGCCGAAGAGAGTTCATTAAGACAGAGCTCCGCAACCTTTTATCTTCCACGGCACAACAACGTTTTTTTCGATAATTCCGCGGCACACCACAAGAAAAAGCTTGCATATATATAAATTACAATAAATAACTATATATTTTTATTAGATAAAAAAACACAACAAAATAGCTCTATGTATCAAGATAATCATAATCATTTAAGTTTCATATAAATCATTTTGAACTGTACACCAACGCAAGAACAAAAATATAAAATTATAGTTTACGAGTAAAAAAAAATTTCGCTTTAAATTTTTTATATTAAAATTTGTTTTTTGGTCTTTACTTAAGCCTAATAAATCAAAGTTAATTTAAACATAACTCATTTATTAATGAGATATTTGAGATGGTTTTGATAAATGTGCGTTTTAAATTTGTACGTTTTATATTTGGCTCTATAATAGAGAGAGCTACAGTTCATGGTCAAGGCCCTTTAAATAGGATCGTTTGTCCTTTTCAATTAGAACCAGTGTCGAAAAATTGTGTTCGCATAAGTATGTCGTCGAAAATGGGAGCAAAATTGCAATGGCCTTGTCAGAAATTTGTGGATATTCTTTCTTAACTGAAATCCAGAAATATGACGCTCGAGCATACATACAATGTACGGCTAACAACATGTTTTTGTTTTGTGTACAATTTCGACACAGAAAAATTACATATTAACAAAAAGTTAGAGGAATATTTTACTTCGAAAAATTTCTATTTAATGCGGTGGTAAATTTTTTCATTATCATAATCGATAAAATCATCGCGGCACAGTCAAGATACCTCGCTGTACACTAGTGTGCCACGGCACAGCGGTTGCGGAGCACTGCATTAACACATCTATATGCTTCCGCTGTCACATCTATTAGACTTTACTGTGAAGGTACTGTGCCCTGCATGTCACGATAGATTGAAATTAGTCAGTGCCAGGGTATCGCTATGAAATTCTTAGTGAAGACACTTCTGACAAGACTTAATGGTCACATAGAGATTAGGTTATATACACTGCTGGCCACCCAAATTGCAACACCAAGAAAGACAAGAGATATCACAACAAAATTTATCTTGTAGATAACATGTTAACCAAGTATCAAATGATTAAATTTATAGACTTCTGGGAAGTGTGGTTCCTGCCAAAATCAGTAGCCAGAGTAGCCGCCATTGTAGGAAATCACCGCTGCCACACGCCTCGGTATTGATTCAAAGAGACTTTGGATGAGTTCTTGGGGTACAGCAGACCAAGCAGCTTCCCCACGTTGCCAAAGTTGATTTACTGTGGCAGCTGGGGATGGAATCTGGGTCAATCGTAGAGCAACCATGGACCACATATTTTCTATCGGCGAAAGATCCGGAGAGCGAGGCGGCCAGGGAAACAATTCAATCTGGCGATTGACGAAGAACCGTTGGACATTGCGTGTCAAGTGTGGTCGCGCATTATCCCGTTGAAAAATGGCTGTGGGCAAGCCCTGAAGGTAAGGAAGGACAACTGGCTCCAACACCTCGGAGATGTAGCGCTGTCTGTTTAAAGTACCGGCAATGCGTAATAGAGGTGTGCGAGAGTGATATCCAATACCGCCCCATACCATAAGACCCAGTGCAGGACCAGTGTGGCGATGCATAACGCAGCTGTTCAGCATCCTCTCTTCACGGTGTCTCCAGACTCGAATGCGACCATCGTGGTGTTGCAGACAGAAGCGTGACTCGTTAGTAAAGACAATTTCATTCCATTCTGCCGTCCACATCCTTCTGTCATCGCACCATTGGCGGCGGAGACGTCTGTGGTTCTGCGTCAAGGGTAGACAAAGCAATGGACGTCTTACGGACAGACCACTCTGCTGTAAACGGCGTCGAATGGTACGCGCAGACACTGGATGATGGGTTACAGACTGCATGTGCTGTGCTATGGTTCGTGATGTGACTGAGCGATCCGTCACTGCCATGCGCACAATTTGCCTGTCATCACGCGAAGTGGTGCGCTGAGGTGGATGCGATCGAATACGCCGGTCCGTCGTACCCTCCTGCATCCAACGATCACATATCCGCATTACAGTTGTTTGGTTTCGTCCAACACGACTACCGATTTCCCTGAAAGATAATCCACAATCTCGGTAGGCCACTATCCTTCTTCTGTCGAACTCGGATACTTGATCAAAAGATGATCGCTGTTTTCGAAGAGGCATAATTGATCATTTTTTTGAAAAAACCACAAGAAAAACGCAATTGCCGAACTTGAAATCGTCGAAATCTCCAAGCCTTAAATAGCGCTTTGAAGTGGCGCCACAGGCGCGCGTGATGTGCGTCTGCGCTGAAATTCTAGTCATTTGCATATCTCACCTCCGCTAATGCATGTTGTAAATTTCATGTTATTTGCATGTTTCCTTCAGGGTGTTGCATTTACAGTGGCCAGCAGTGTAGTTGATATTCTGTCATCCCTGTGACTGTGACCAGTCTGATTCTCGTAGTCACTTAGATGGTGTTGCGACTATCTGTGCCATTAGAAAAATTATTTTCAAAACCTTCTACACACAGTAGTAAAAGAAAAGCACGAAAATAGAGCTATAGATCTATCAGATATAAAAAAAATCTAGCATGTTCTATGTTTTTAATATGTAAAAAGCTCAAATAGTTTAACAGTAAAAGCAGTAACAAAAGCAAAGACTGTGTATAAAACCAGTAGCAAAAGGAATATGAAACAGCCATTAAAAAAAGTAAACAAACAAGGGGGGGGGGGGATAGCCCAGAAAAGTGAAGTTAAATCCGTAAGAGAATTCCTGCTCTTCCACTTTTACGTATCCTTTCTAAAATTGAGATTTTAGTGGCAGATCTGACATAAAAGTTTTGAACAGTCCAAGTAAAATGAACTGAAAATGCAATCTCTTCAGACAGACAAAAAAAGTTGACTGTCCTTTACTTAGAATATTTCAAACTCTCAAGAGAGAATTCTTAACTTTGATAATTTTCAAACTGAAATCTGTCTTAACTGCTTGAAAGGAAACATTTGAAAAGGAACGATGAAATTTTTTCTTTTTTCAAGGGAAGGTGGAGGGGGGGAAAAGAAAGCTTAGGTATGTAGAACTCTTGGTTTTTCCAACAAGTTTGCTTTAAGAAATGATTGTGAAAATCATATTTTTATACAAATTATCGTTGGAAAGATTTTAGTGCAATGATTATTTCATGTAAGATTTAAATAATTGTCTTCGAGATTTGCGAGAAATTTATTTATAAAGCTTTTGAACACGTTGAAGGCCAATAAATATTATTTTTTAGGGAAATTATTAGCTTTGAATTAGTATAGCTAGCAAAGTTTTTTTTCGGAATTTTCCTTCTAAATTAAAATCTCTGAAGACGGTATAAAAACATAGAGCAAAGGTACTCTATATAATAAATCTACAGTTTTCTGTAAAAAGTGTGAATATCTAAATATATATTTACATTGCTATTTACATTGCTATTTACATTGCTATCTATATATATTTACATTGCGCCCTTTTTACAGAACACCGACGAAATATATCATACAGGTATCTTGTAGAGAACTTTCGACAGTTCACTTTTGTCCATTTAGATGTTTTCTTTTTTTAAAGCAGTTTTACACAAAAATACACTTTTACATTGCAGCATAAAAATGTTGTAGATGGTTTTGCAATCCTCTCAAAAAAATTGGTCTTGTATTACTTTACTCAAAAGGTTTTACCTTATTTTTTTATGCCACATTCTTCTAAGAAAATAAAAATGCGCTTTTGTTTTGAGAATATCGTGCCCCAGTCCCCATTATAAAAAAGATTTTATATGCAAATTTAAAGAACATGACATAGCAAAGTTGTAACATAAGATTCAAAGGCCTTAACATAAGATTGCTGTAACAAGGCCTGTAACATAAAATTAAATTGCCTTAACGAAATAACATTTCGTTAAGGCAATTGAATGTGTACTTCTCTACCTGTCGTTAGCGATGTTGTAATAATCGTTTACTGAGGCCGGGCTATGGAAATGGTTCTTCTAGACTCAAAATCAGAGCCTGACTAAGGCAGGGGCATACGGGGCAGTTACCCCGGGCCCCCACATCAGAGGGAGGCCCCCAAATCGAATAGAAAGTTTAGTAATAAGTATTAAGTTCTTCATTACTGAAGTAGTGAAGCAGAGGTTGGCCCCCAAAGAAGTTTTTGCCCCGGGTCCCAATTAGACTAAGTCGGGCCCTGCTCAAAATCGCAGTTCTAGCTACTGATCTACATCGTCGACCCAAAGATCTCATTTATCCATGCCTATCATGTTGTTGTTTGTTCCCCAATGCGGGGCACTTGTCAATGAAAACATTCGTACTTTATCCCTGGAGAATCGGTAGTTGCTTTCAACGGGGGCACCGTATAGGTGAACCAACACCATCCCCTGGTGACACCTCAATTTTGACCGAGCAACCGCAGAACGACACTGGGTGGGGGGGGGGGGAGGGGGAGGGCTCGTACCCTCTCTGACTTCGCGGAACGACGTTCTTGTAGACGGATTTAACATGCCCCTATCCGTCTTAGGCTCGGTGTGCACGACCGATCCGTTGTCGTTGCGGCACCGGATCGCTCGTGTGCACCGAGCCTTAGGGCCTGTTCACATAAAAGTCCGTTGCGTTGCGTTAAGGAAAAGATGACGTTGAGACGAAAATAAACCAATCATATGCCTCCAAACGATTAGCAATGAAATTTTTAACGCCTATGATTGGTTTATTTTCGTCTCGACGTCATCTTTTCCTTAACGCAACGCAAAGGACTCCTATGTGAACAGGCCCTTATGCTTACTCCACACCAACGGCGACAGCAACGGAAGACAGAGACATTTTGCCTTCTGTGGCTGTCATAAAAGCCTTCACGCCGCTAGGAGACCGGGAGAAGAGGCAATTTATTTGCGCATGCGCGTAATCTTCGCTTTCTATTCCGATCGGCTGTCGAGCATGGCGGCAGAGACAAAAGTTGAACTTTTTCCAACTTGAAACCGCAGACGAACGAGTGAAAATTTGTTTGTAATACGCATGCGCAACAATGAAGATACATGATTTTCACCTCCGTCGTCGTTATTGTGGAGTAAGCATTGAACATTAAGGCTGCTATGTACTAAGAAAAAGAATCGTATTTCCCTTTTCCTCTTCTTGCAGACTCTTGTGGTGGGAGGAGTCCAGTTGACAGTTCGAGAATTCCACCCCCCTTAGGATTGACATTTTGAGGGATTGCAATGGCTCTCTCTCTATAGGGGGGTTAAGCGCTGCCCCCAATTTTTTTATTCAAAATATATTTTTGTCAACTATTTACAGGTGCATAAATGCTGATAATCCAGTAAAATTGGTATTGTCAGATAGCCCGAACTTTTCTGCAAAGCGCTACGGGATTCATTTTATAAATTTCGTCCACCGACGGAATTTATGAACGTTTAAAACACACTATAGCAGATTTTCCCTCTAATAATTTAAATTTTAAAATATTAATTGCATTTAAAAAAAAAAACGAAAAAATGTACACAAATATAAAATTTCTTTCTCTATGACGGAGTACAATTTAAAAAAAAATCTTTGAATCCAAGTCGGCAATCCGTGGACAAATTTTCTCCATAGGTAAACATTGAGGTGAGCGAATCCAATGGGGTTAGTACATAGCAGCCTTAAATTATTGAATGGCGTTCATTGGGATTCTAACAGACTACCCCCTGTTCCGAACACAAAGTCTACCAAAGGCTCTATCCTAACATACCTTTATTCTTCGGGATAGCATCTACACTTATTTTTTAATACACACTGAAATTTTCTTTCATTATAAATATTTATCATGTGTTTCTTAGTATTATGATATCTACTCTTTCCAATGTTTATGTGAAATTGTAACGGCACGTCCAAGTATTGGAATTCACAGCAGGCACTTAGAACCCAGAGTTCTGTGTTCTATTACATCAGGCTTAACTTTTAATGAATTTCCCCGAAAATAATTTGCTAGTATTTAATTACCATGAAACTGTACGGCAGTGATGTATTTTTATAGGGAAAAGACTGATTCACAGCGCAAATTCAGTTCATTAGAAATCTACCTCCTGTATTGTGTACTCATTGAAAATAGCGATTACTTACTGCATACAGTACACACATTCCAAACGTCACTTTGTGTTTAATCAATCTGTGCCGTCACTTTTGGGGCATTACTACTGTAGTTTACCCCATGGAACAAAGCAGATTTATATGGGTAAGGATTGATATTGGTTTTTATTGTTATACAGCCGAACCCCGTTATAGCGAATCCGATATATAACGAACTCACAGATATAACGAAAAAAATTTTGGTTCCGTAGTTTTCCTGTTATACGTACTTTAATTAGTATTGTGTCAGTTTAATGCAATCAATTTAAGGCGATTTAATTCATTAATTATCATTTTAATAGATTTTATCATTTTTTAATACATCATTATTGAATACACATTGCAACAAATGGGTTATACATTTTGTGAACTCTAGCATTTATCTTAATGGTTCGGATATAGCGAACCACCGAATAAAGAAAACAAAACATTTGGTCCCTTGAAGTTCGTTATAACGGGGTTCTAATGTATAATTCTGAATCAACACTGTAGGCACTAACTTTCGTGATCTGTTCTGGCTTTTACACATCTCTGACTGACATCCGAATGCTTCTTAATGTTCTCCACATGTGTCATTTTTATTAAATTATGCATTTATTGACAATTCAGGGAAAGAAGGGTGGCTAGAGAGGGATGCACGGACATCACTGAAGAAGGTTGTGAATCAAAATAGGTTGGATAACACTCAACCAAATTAATTATCCCTTAGTGGGGATCTTTTAAACTCTATTCCTCACAGTTTTATCTTACGGTATATAGTTTCCAGAGCGAATAAATAAGTTAGAAAACGTCTCTTAAGGCTGCTCTGCGATATGCGATATATATATATATATATATATATATATATATATATTTATGTGTGTGTGTGTGTGTGTGTGTGTGTGTGTGTCTGTGTGTAAATGCAATTTCCCAGCTGAAGAGGGATGTGAAATTCCTGGCGCCGAACTTAAATCTTTCTGTCAGACAAAATATGTGTGTACTCCCTGAATGAAATCAAATAAAAGCAACCAAACAATAGGTAAAGTCTGCATTTTCGTCTGATCCCTTGAGAGTGCCAGGGAAAGGCTTTAAAGCCGTTTATTCAATTTTCCAGCGAGAAACATTCTAGTCCGTTTACAGTCTTTCAAGCCGACATGATATATATTTTCATCTGTGAATGAAAACGCAGAGAAATGCTGAAGTGGTCATGAATAAATACTGGCCTTTGTGACGCCTTTTGTGATATATATTCAAAGATAAAAAATATTTTTAGGAAATTGTTAGTTCATTGCTTATTTCTAAGATATTTGCAATGGAGTAGTTTGTATGTTGTTAAATTTCAAACTACAAAAACTAAAATGGAAATATAGATCTATTAAACCTCGTAAAGAGAAAAACCTTTGATAGTTTTTCCTCTAATGCTACAGGCACATGTTTTGAAGACATTCGCCCGTATACATTTCGCTTGGTCAGAGGTAGCCTAGTTGTAGCGTGTTGGCTTTCGGTACTGAGGGTGTTCGGTTCGAATCCAGACAAGCTCCATTAAATACCTTCGTGTCTAGGCCGGATACGGGCATGTTAAATCCGTAGACCGGAGGATCCTCATCCACTGACCTCAAAGGTCAGTGGGTGGGGAATGTACGGTCCCCCCTGGGTGTGCTCGGTCAAAACTGATGTGGCACCGGCTAAGTCGGACATCGATTCTTTTGGTGCCATTATATACCGGACCCGCATCCCCCAACCCTCAAGCCTGTATGGATCTGGTCTGGAATACATTCCGGGCAGGGGGTATAAGCAACAACAACCACACACTTCGCTTTTTATGGGTTACCATATTAACCCTATGAGGGGCGCCGTTTGCGCAGTGCAAACGCTAAAACCTAGTCCTTTTTTTTCCCTTGCATTCAATGTATTCCAGTTAAATAATCATAAAAATGGTTACTACTGCCATCTGATATCAGATTTAAGAACTTAAAACATTTTGCAACCTTTCGTTGGAAAATTTTCCAAGATTTTTTAGGTTAAAAGAAATCGGGGAAAAAATTTGCACCCTAGGAACGGGGGAGGTTGTTGCCCTTGAAAGGGTTAAAGGAGCACCCTATAGGTAACCCAGCCTTGCTCCCCTATTATATAGCACCACAGGAACGCAAATAATTTGGCCTAGATTTGAATAAAGGAAGCTTGTGTCGCTTAACACCAAACGCTTTGGGTAGACTGAATGAACCTTCTGGTTCATTGTATAGAATGGTAACCCAAGGTTTAACTCGATAACAAAATTGGATATTATTTCTGTAAGGGTCAACATGCACTCGCCCCCTTTAATTCTTATAGTTTTCCCGGGATTTTATTTAGAAATGTTCTTTTTGGAAATAGTGCACCCGCAAATCAGAGAGCTGTTTGCCTAGTACTTCTGCTGCTAGTAAAAATAAAATCTATATATATAAAACAGTTCCGTAACTGATTCATTCACTGACTGACATACAACGCACAGACCAAACCTCTGGGCCTAAAGGGCTGAAATTTTGCATGGTGGTTCTTCTTATAGTGTAGGGGTGCACTAAGAGAGATTTTTGAAAAATTCTTCTTAGATTTTTTTAAATTAAATTTTTAAGCTGTTTCAGTAACTTTTTTTAAGTTTGCATTTAAAATAATAATTTGAGGGTTATAAAATTTATATCACGAGAAATATCCTGAAAATTCCTTTAAAATGACATCTTTTTCGAATCTTTACCTCCATTTTCTGATTTTCGGTGAATTTTTAAAGATTCATTTTTAGAATTTAATTTATTAAATGCCGATCACGTGATTTCTTTTTCTGGTACTTTAAATAAATTTATCGACACGTGCATAACAACTAAATAGACACAAAAAAATTTTTTTTGCTAATGCGGCAGACGATTGGACATTATTTTGTCTATAAAAATATCCCTTACGATTATTTTATAAATATATATATTTTTTTCTACATCAATTGTATACATTGATCGTCATATTTACTATAAATATATATACAGATATATATTTTTTGGCATCAATTGCATACATTGACCGTTGTATTTAATTTGAATGTACTCCGTGGCGAAGCGCGGGTTTACAGCTAGTTCATTCATATGAGAGGTAGATATATTTAAGCAGATTTTGTTGCCACTACACTTATGATCTTTTTTACCACATATCACCAATATTTTATCCTTATGTTTTAATACGATCATGCGAAAATGCTTGGTATTAAAGTTTTATACATAGATATCTTTCGAAAACATATAACAAACACATACAATGAGCAACAAAATTGCTAATATACATTTCGTGTCTTCAAGAAGTATTTTTCTCTTGAACCTATTTAACTAATTTTTAGTAACCAAGGTCTGTCAGTAAAAAAAAACAACAAAAAAAAACATATAACTCTAACTGAAGTAACGAAATTTACTTCGACTTCAACTTTTAACTAAGAATGAACGAATAAAATAAATCAGAGTGCAATTGCGTATAAATTGCTGCAACCCCGGCGCTGATACCATTAATCACAGCAACGTTAAATTGAAATCTCCCCTATCTTTTACGCGCTACTTCAGATTGAATCAGCCACTTGCTTCTTCACGCACTGATTTTGAGGGAATTGGCCGCAAGTTTCTTAACACTGTAACTTAAGATTTCACTAGTTGGTACCCGTCAAAACATAAAGGACTGGATATTTAATAAATGTACTAATACACAAATTATACTCAACACATAATTGACAAATGTTGAAAATCACACTAATGCGCAGAAACAAATTAATGTGTTTAACCTTCTCCTTACGGGGTGGGATAGCATGCACCCCAAGAATATATATATATATATATATATATATATATATATATATATATATATATAGATATATATATATATATATATATATA
>OU015502.1:145822677-145832677 GCA_907164885.2 Dolomedes plantarius
AGAATGTGTCGAAAAATGCAATTTAAAAGGAAATGCAAGTTTCTAACATTCCACAGGAGTACAGTAAAAATGTCAACAACTTTAAACAAAAGCTTTTTTTCTTTTTAAGATATAAAAGCATCTTATTAAATTTCTGTTCATGTTATCGTAAAAATTTTAACCCAGTTTTTTGTGAAATACAGTACATTTAATTTCGCCATTTTGGGGCAGGTTAATTGAAATTCCTAACTAAAATTTCAGAATAATTTCTATCGTTTACGTAACCAAAACATTTCACCGGACAATGTTTTTACACAAACTTTGAATCAAACTAACAGCGAAGAACGGGATTAGTCATGATGGACCTATTTTTTATGAACTTTCATTATTTAATGAAAAATTAAATGCTGATTCACATTTATAAAATAGCCATTGGGCCCGGGGTAGCCTAGTCGTAGCACGTCGGCATTCAACATTGAGGGTACTCGAATCAAATCCTGACTGTTAGAAGTAAGATCTATTTATCGGCATATTTTACTTATAAAGGGTCGCTATCCCTATCTTTAATTATATCCCGGCAACTATACACAAATAAAAGAGAACCAAAAAATGTAAAACACCTATTACTTCCTTTTAATTTAATTACGTATCCTCGTATGTTAGCTTTACTGCGAGGTACGCCGTACGAAAGCTTCGAACTTTTTGGAACGAAGTTCTTTTACGCGGCTTACAGTAGAGTGAACTGGCAGGAATCGTCACGTAACGAAAAAGCGTTATGCCCCCTTCATAAGAGCTTTTACTCAAGGACTCTGTGGCTGAATGGTTATCGCATCGGACTATCGCACTACGGAGCGAGAGGTCCCTGGTTCAAATCCCCGCACAAGCGCTGGTCGTTTCTATTCCCACTCATTCTTCGAATAGCGCAGTATGTATATATATATATATATATATATATATATATATATATATGTGTGTGTGTGTATATATATATGTATATATATATATTATATATATATATATATATATATATATATATATATATATATAATCAATAGAAATCTACATATTAAATCACGTTTAAAGTTGAAAAAATAACGTAAGGAACTTCGCTCCTGACGGGGTCCCCCGACCGCACAATTTTTTTTTTGTAAACAACGCCATGTTGGAAAATGACGTCACCTTCATTTTCCGGTGAAAGTGAAACTCTCATTGTATTTTCATTCGCTAAATGCAAACTTTCGGTCATTATTCACATTTTTCGTTGTTTTGTGATTCGCTGCTTGAAATGTAACTGCAGCTTGTTAACCTTGTTTAAGGACTGTATATAACGAATGAAACTGTCGTCCGGCGGTGGTGTATCGCTGTTGCATTAATTTATTTTTGTGATACTTGACATGTTATAGTCTTGTATCGTATTTTTGTTACTTGTTTCTTTTTACCGGGAAATTTAGCCGGTTAGTGTATTTCTTTTTAGAGTTTTTAATTCTTTAAAGTTAAATAAATGACTTTAATTTTTATCTTAAATTTCATTTGGCTCAGCTAACTTTATTTTATTTTTCTTGTTAAAAGATAAGTTTTAATTTCTGAGCCATTACAGTGCTCAGCACCTCTGCGCAAATAATTCTGCACGATTGGGTTTTTCAGTCGTCTATATCGAGACCCTATTACTGGCAAAGCTCTGTGTAGGCATTCAATACCTCCGTGTTGTATGTATATATATATATATATATATATATATATATATATATATATATATATATATATATATATATATATATATATATGCATAGATATATATATATAGATATATATATATATATATATATGCATAGATATATATATATATATAGATATATATATATATATATATATGCATAGATATATAGATATATATATATATATATATATATATATATATATATATATGCATAGATATATATATATATACAATATATATATATATATATATATATATGCATAGATATATATATATATACAATATATATATATAAATATATATATATATATATATATATAAATATGTGTGTGTATATATATATATATGTGTATATATATGCACAGACATGTCTAGACGTGTCTAGACACTGCCTAGACGTGTCTAGGCAGGGTAGGGACGCGTTAAATTCCTAGACCGGAAAGTTCCTCTCTGAAGTCAGAGAGGGTGGGAGAGTGTACGATCCCTCCAGATGTCGCCCCTGGAGGTGCTCGGTCAAAATGGAGGTGGCACTTAGCTAAGACGGACCCTTGTGGTGCCTATAAATGCCGGAGCAGTACAGGTCAGCCCTTAATGCCTATATGGACGTGGTCTTGAACTTCCGACCAGGGAGAGATTAGAAATAACAACAACAACGAAAGCCATTGCGTCATGTCCGAAAAGTTATGAAGAATACTAGCTAATTTCCCTATTAATGAGCTAATGGACCTGGTCCAGCTCTACTAGGAAGGATTAGAAACAAGATCAGCACAAGCTAATTTCGATATGGCGCTGTTACGAAAGTTTATTTTGAGATAATTTAGCCATACAATTGCGTTATCAACTTTCGCGTGTTCAGACGTGACTGAGTTCCAACTTGACTGGGATTCCGATAAACTTTTGGAAAATCTGAAAATAATTTTCAGATATTTTTCTCTTTTTTTTCTTCGTGGCTGAGTTCTGTTTTACCAACCCATTACCACTTTTTCTGGAAAAGAAACAGTTTTGCTGCACATTAAGGCTGCTATGTACTAAGCGCATTGGATTCGCTCACCTCAATGTTAACCTATGGAGAAAATGTGTCCACGGATTGCCGACTTGGATTCAAAGATTTTTTTTAAAAAATTGAACTCCGTCATAGAGAAAGAAATTTCACATTTGTGTACATTTTTCATTTTTTTTAAAATGCGATTAATATTTTAAAATTTAAATTATTCGGGGAAAAATCTGGTATAGTGTGTTTTAAACGCTCTTGAATTCCTTCGGTGGACGAAATTTATAAAATGAATCCTGTAGAGCTTTGCAGAAAAGTTCGGGCTATCTGACGATACCAATTTTGTTTGATTATCGGCATTTATGTACATGTAAATAGTTGACAAAAATATATTTTAAATAAAAAATTTGGGGGTGGCGCTTAACCCCCCTATAGAGAGAGAGCCATTACAATCACTCAAAATGTCGATCCTAAGGGGTGGTGGAATTCTCGAACTGTCAACTGCACTCCTCCCACTACGAGAGTCTGCAAGAAGAGGAAAAGGGAAATACGATTTTTTACTTAGTACATAGCAGCCTTAAGTATTCCACCAAAGATCCAGACGAAAACTGGTAGCAATGAATTTTAAAATAAATCAATGCTTCGTCTGAACTCAATGAAAAAACGTGCAAAGAAATAGTAATAAAGATGGCTACAAAGCGGATTAGACAACATTCATCTTTTGCTATTTTAAAGGCCACTTTTCAGTAAATTCTCTGCTAACTTTAATTTATTTTTTGTTTTTTGAACAAAAACAGATACGTGGTCTGTAGCTGGAATGATTTCACCGCACATACGCCAATGTGCCCGCATAATAAATTGCATTCGGCTAATCGGAAGCTACAAAAATTAAAGCAGCTAATTTAATAAACCCAACCTATTTTAGCAAAAATTTCAATATTTTACCTTTTTTGTCTGGTTAACCATGACTGATGGTATATCTTTCCTCTTTAAAAGATAATGTTTTAAGTTTATGCAACCCAAAATGTTTTGGATAATATTTCTACTTTTGTCGCTATTAATTCCTGATATTTGTATCCAATATATGTGTAGAGTCTGTGGTTTCAAGTCCCCCGCTTGGCATGGGCGTTTGTAGCTTTTCGAAATCGGCTTTAAGCAGTAGGTCCCGGTCTAATTAGCCATAGTGTAGCAAAAATTGACCATAGTGCTCCAAACGTAATCAAATCAATGTATAAGTGTAATCAGAGGTATATCATTAACTAGCTGAAAACCCGTACTTCGCTACGGAGTACATTCACATTAAATACAACAGTATGTAATTAATGCCAAAAATATGCATAAATATATTTATAATGAATACAACGATCAATGTATGCAATTGATGTAAAAAAAACAAAAAAAAATATATTTATAAAAAAATCGTAACGCATATTTTTATGAACAAAGTAATGTGGAAGAAAATATTCAAATTGAATCTAATTGAACATACTAAAGAATATAGTACATTTAATATAGTACAGTTTCAGGAACATATCTTTTCTTGTATTTTAATATTTTTTTGGATAATGTCCAATCGTCTGCTGCATTAGAAAGAAATTTTCTTTTGTCTATTTCGTTGTATGCACGTGACAATAAATTAATTTAAGAGCCAGAAAAAGAAATCACGTGATCGGCATTTAATAAATTAAATTCTAAAAATGAATCTTTAAAAATTCACCAAAAATCAGAAATTCGAGGTAAAGATTCGAAAAAGATCTCATTTTAAAAGAATTTTTAGGATCTTTCTCGTGATGTAAATTTTATAACCCTCAAGTTATTATTTTAAATGAAAACTTAAAAAAAGTTACTAAAACAGATTAAAAATTTAATTTAAAAAAATCTAAGAAGAATTTTTCAAAAATCTTTTATAGTGCACCCTTATGCTATAAGAAGAATCGCCATGCAAAATTTTAGCCCTTTAGGTCCAGCGGTTTGGTCTGTGCGTTGTATATCATTCAGTGAGTCAGTCAGTTACGGAACTGTTTATATACATAGATTTACTGCACTGCGTAGTATAATTAAATAAGTTTGTCCAAGCAAAGAATAGACTAAGTTCTTTTACTTAGGTATTTAATTCTTTAAAAAGGCTGTCTTCCTTACTTAAACATTCATTATTCGAGCATTTAGTCGTCTTTTGTTAAGAATGTTATAACTCAGCCATATACAGTCTTTTGCTTTTCCCCAGGCACATGCATATGTTTCTACGTTAAGCGGGCCATACACTATACCTCATAATATAATAATGTAAAAATTAAAACTCATAACCTAAATGTATTTAAGTGTTTATTTAAAAATGAGGGTGATTTTAGATTTATTCTCTTGCTTTATTCTCTTTCAACTCATTTGACGGGAGCCATAAACAGCGTTACCAGGAAAGAATCATCCGATTACAAAATTTAATATTTTCCCTAATTACAAACAGCAAATTATAATTAATATGTCATTGCAATGGAAAAATTTAATTTTTTTTTTGACAGGCAATCCATACGACTTCCTTTGGTCAATGGTATTATATCATTGCGATATGCCATTTCTTTCCATACACGTTGTAATGTTTCACTATTAACTGTTTGTAAAGCTTCACAAATGCGTTGTTTAAGTTCGGGCAAACTTGTAGGCAAATTTGGTACGAGCACAAGATCTTTGACATATCCCCAAAGGAAGAAGTCGCATGGGATTGAGTCCGGTGACCTAGGAGGGCAGCTGTGTTGGACCAAACGATCGGCTGCACTGCGACCAATCGGCTAC
Source organism: Dolomedes plantarius (assembly GCA_907164885.2). Lineage (NCBI taxonomy): Eukaryota > Metazoa > Arthropoda > Arachnida > Araneae > Dolomedidae > Dolomedes > Dolomedes plantarius. The sequence continues at coordinate 145,828,152 of OU015502.1, forward strand.
ACAGCTACCCTCCTACGTCACCGGACTTCATCCCATGCGACTTGGTCCTTTGGGGATATGTCAAAAATCTTGTGCTCGTTGATATATATCCCTCGTTGGGGACCCCTGCCGTAGCCTATTCAAGTCCATCAAGAGCACACGGGCTGGACTGCTCACGGAGGGAGTAATTCTGCTCCACAATAACGCTCGCCCACATGTCTCCGAGGTCGCACAAAGTGTACTGGCCAAGTTCAAGTGGGAGCAGCTTGAACATGCACCCTACAGCCCGGACATGTCGCACTTCGACTTGCTAAAAAAAAAAATCTCAAACGGAATTGCTTCAATTCGGACGACGAACTGAAGGACATCGCCAGTGGAGTCACAGCCACAGAAATGCTGGGAACAGGGAATCCTTACACACAGTGGAATAGTTGTGATCAGACCTCTGGTGATTACTTTGGAAAAAAGACTTCTTCAGTGTCGTTTCGTACCTTTCCATTTCAACACCCCTTGTATTATACGGGTGACTAAAGGAAGTCAAATCAAACACCTGTGAAAAACAATTTTAAAAACTTCTTTATCAATGACATTGTTATGAGGGGTACCAGAGATACCCCTTTGCGTTGCGTAAAATTAGGGAGGTGAACGCCAAAGTGAACTATGCGTTTATAAATAAAAATAATAACATTTATTATACAATATTTTACAAGAAAGGTCAGTTTTACATATTATATATAAGATCTTGACTAGACATATTATAACAGAATTAGGGCATACTATATCCGCTTCCTGCGGCAGAACCATTACGGGGCGAGCGAAATAAAGTTCTATTTTCCAAAATTTCTAAAAAGAAACACCAGCACCATTTGAAAGGGAAGAAATGACCAAGCTGGGGAGCTTTGATGAAACAGCAGGGCAAGGCATGGAGTCGATGAGGCACTTATACCGGAGGAGGCAGCAGGATAGGCGATGTCGGTTGAACACGGACATCTCACTTTTGCGGGGGCGTCTTTTTTCCGGACTTTCTTCGCAGCTCGCCACCTCAATCTCTGACCCTCTGCCTCCCATCCTCTCGTTTCTATCCCACACTCGGGGTTCATTTTTCCCCCTTTTTTGGATTTTACTCCTCCCCAGGTCGGTTTCTCACGTAAATTTATTGCCTCTTCGAGTTTTTTATTCGAGCTCAGGATGCTCCGACATCCCCACGGTTGACCCACGTGGTACTCTTATTTCCAAGAAAATTGGATATCCGTTGAATTTCCTTTAATTTCTTTCTCCCGTCCTGGGGAATTCAGGGAGTGCGATGTTTCTTGGAAAATTGGTGCAGTTCCCCCTTTTTCCAATATGGCCGTTTTATGACCCGTAATCGTGCTGGAAAAACAAAATGGCTATGATGTTGGAAGGGGTCCAAAATGTCCAAATTGCAGATCCTTCACAACAGACATATTAATTATAATTTTCGGTTTGCAATTATGGAAAATATCAAATTTTGTAATCGGATGATTCTTTCCTGATATCTATTACCCTGTATTTCAAAAGCAGTGCTATTCTACAGTATTTCTACTCGGACAAACTCAGAATATTAGTGTTATATACAGACTTCGGCTTCTCAGAAAACAAGACTGCAAAACCTAAGCTAAGAATTATGTTGCAATTTCTAAGATATTCTCTTGCTATATAGCGGGTTACAAAAGAATAGGAAGATTTTAGTTCTAAACCACTTTTCCGCCATATTTGAAAGTGCCATTGTGTACGACTGAAACACATTCTTTATGTCATTTGTACAAATTCTCATCCCGTCTGATTCCATAGCTTATCTACATATAGAAGGTTCATGTAGTTAAGAGTTCATAGAAATATGTATCATGGAAATATATGAAAATGCGTTTCGGTACAAAATTTGTATGGAAAAGGGCGAATAGCAACGCATCTAAATGCAGCTCGCCCGCTCTATAGGATTCAAAATAAAGCCGGGGAAAGACATATCCTTAGAAGAAGGCGCTATTTTTCTGTTTTATTCCATGCAATGATGTTGCGCAATGCTTATTTCTCTTTCAACACCACAAAAAGAAGGATAATCAGTATGGCGAAAATCTGCACTTTGCATGCAAAATACGCCTTTTCTTTGCGTGTTCTTTCATTTTTTTTAAAAAGAAACATGCACGTAGCAAATTAAGTGCTGGCGTTTTTGTAAGGTTTTTCTTTGAATATCAAATAGAAGGGGTGGGATATTTATCGAGATAAATAAAACTGCGTTAGGGTGATCCAAAAATCACGAGACTATCTATACTTATATATAAAGAGAGAGCGATTTTGCACGTGGAGGGTAATCTCCAGAACCATTGCACCTATTTGAAAAATTCTTTCACTGTTTGAAAGGTACATTATTCCAGATGGACATAGGCTATATATTATGTATATCTGATCACTAGAATTAAAGTTAGTGGCTTAATCCTAACAATCTCCATTGTTACCGCTACTGTCCTCTACCGCTTTTTGTGCCGAAGTCTTCAACGATCCTTAGCGTGGTGCTATCGCGGTGGGCTTCTGTTCTGACGATAGTGGTTCGAACCTAGCCGTTCTCCGGCACGCCTTTTTCTCTTAAAACATTAACTTTAATTATTTACTAACGTAATATTAATTTAAGATATTATTAAGGTTATTTTTAAAGTAAAAAAAGATTTACAATTTATTGGCTATCAACTGGAAATTTATTGGTATAATATTTTGTTCAACCCGGACAAAGTCGGGACGGGCCGCTAGATTTAAAATAAAATAATAATTTTATTTATCAAAAATTCCCATTTAATATTTTGTCATCAAAAGATAAATACACTTCTGGGAAATTATTTTTAAATAGTTTTGAAAATGACATCCCTCTAATAACCGCCATATTGTTCTTCACATTATCTGTCTCTTTGTAAGGAGTGCTCTACTGTCGTAACGTTTCTTGGTTTATTCGCTCAATTTCTTCCCGGATGAGGGTCTTAACCTTAGAAAGACGGGAATTTTCTTCCTACTAAAAAAACTGAACGCTATCATTTTGACGGTTAAAAATAAAATCAAAAATTTTAAATATTTAATGTTTTAAAAAAAAATGGTTAAATACTTTAAATTTTGAACTATTTCATACCAGTATATAATAAACTAGCTGAAAACCCTCACTTCGCTACGGAGTACATTCAAATTAAATACAACGGTCAATGTATGCAATTAATGCCAATATATATATATATATATATATATATATATATATATATATATATATATTTATAATAAATACGACGATCAATATATACAATTGATGTAAAAAAATACATCTATAAAAAATCGTAAGGGATATTTTATAGACAAAATAATGTAGAAGAAATTATTCAAATGAAATCTAATAATACATACTAAAGAATATAGTACAGTTAATATAGTACACAGTTTGAGGAACATATTTTTACTGAACTTTAATATTTTTTTAGATAATGTCCAATCGTCTGCCGCATTAGCAAGAAAAAAAAATATTTTTGTCTATTTCGTTGTTATGACGGGACGATAAATTTATTTAAAGTACCAGAAAAAGAAACTACGTCATCATCATTTAATAAATTAAATTCTAAAAATAAATCTTTAAATATTCACCAAAAATCAGGAAATAGTTGTAAAGATTCGAAAAAGATTTCATTTCAAAGGAATTTTTATGATCTTTCTCTTGATATCAATTTTATAACCCTCAAATTATTATTTTAAATGCAAACTTACAAAATGTTACTAAAAGAGCTTAAAATCTATGAAGAATTTTTCAAAAATATTTCTTAGTGCAACCCTAATTTCTTAGAGCCAATATTTCTGTTATTTGCAAAAGGGCGAAGAGACGAAAAGTACCTAACATTTTCCCGGTATTATTTTTAAAGATTTCTGCCTGTTTTTTACATTGCCGTCAAATTGACGGCTTTCAATCTTAGTAAGTATACAACACATTTTATCCCCCTATTTACTATCGAATATAATTTTTAAATGTCTGTGCATATTTCGCGTAAAATTAGAATAAGTCATAAAATTTCAGAAGCTGAGGACATAAATACAGACATAACGCTCAGTAGTATGTTCATAACCGTGAAAATGACGGCAGCCGTGTTTCTAGTGTTAAATTACTGGATGGTTCGAGGTTTCTTCCGTTATACTCTGTCCGTTATACACGGCCCCCTGTCCTTGAAACCTCCGAAATTAGTGGAGAATCGCTTGTTCAGATGGTGGTTTTCTGACCCCCAAAATAACGAATGTAATTGGCCCGGTTAACAAAAACGTCGAGTCAGTGATATGAAGGGGGAGGGTTCGATGCCGGTCGCTGACAAAATCCACCGCCGTGTTCACTACTGGTGGCCGGCGCACGTAAGATCTGTCGTGGCTGCAATGTCCTCCAAGCTCTCAAATTTATCTCTGGAGGTTCGCGGTCAAGTGTTCCGGTCTCGTCACTTGACTCGGTTCTAAATGACGGGACCGGCTTGTGGGGGGTAATGCTGGCCACCTATACGGTGCCCTCTTAAATGAATGAC
>OU015502.1:145837677-145872677 GCA_907164885.2 Dolomedes plantarius
GTAATAAAGTAAGTTCATTTTAAATTATAATAAATATTTAAAAGTTCATTTATTGTAGAAAAGTAATGTTCATTTTATGTAGTGATTTCATCTGATATTTTAAAAATCTTGTTCTTTTATTTATGTATACCGGAATGTGCAAACAGATTTTAATAGATTAATAAATATTATTTTAGATACAAAGATATCAGTTTTTTTTTCATGCACGGAAAATTCGCAAAGCAGGTAATTCATACATCCATAATCGAAAGTACACTGTAATAAAAATACTTTTTCCTATTTTGTTATGTAATAGATTTTTACATAAAAATGAAATTATTAATGATCTCACAAACCAAATTTGCGGTAGCTTTAATCATTTTCTGTTACAAATAATCAATATGTCTAAACCATCTTGAGTACTGTGTCCTGTTTTATTTAATTTCATTATTCTGAATAGTATACTTCAATTTGCAAAAGCACCCCATTAAACTGTTTCTTGAAAGTAAACTGAGCGTATCCATATCTAGGCTTAAGAAGTTATGTACAGAAATTACGTTTTCTACCTTTCCATAAATATAATAAAAATAGAGTTGATTATATACAAACTGGAAACTGGTTAACTTAATATTTCTGGGAAATGTCATTTGGAAAAGTTTTTTGGCCGAGAAACCTTAATTCCCTTTTTAAATTTGAATAAAACTAGGGCACCAGTTCGTTATGTACTATTCGAATTGATATAGAACAATTTAATGCTCGCATACAATACATATACTATAGGAATATCCACTACCGCCGTCGTCGAAAATGAAAGTCGACTTTTGATACAAAATAAAACTATATCAAATTATATTTCAAGTTGTGTTTTCAGATTATTCATTAATAAATAAATGATAATTTTCTTACATGATAAATGATAACTTTTTTTCATAATTCAAATTTAAATAGAAATTTGATTTACGAAAAATACATCTTCATACCTAATTGTCCTTTTCTGAAATTTTTTTATTCATGAATTGTCTCTATGTTTTTTTCCTACGCAAAATATCGTACAGCATTCCTTTATACATTACCATACCTAGGCCTTTGAGCCAAAAAGGCTATCTACGTCACCGAAAGAGCGGCTCGAGTCAGAAATAAAGCTGTTAAACTATCCCCCCAAAAGAAATGTCTAGGACGTCACTGAACGAAAAATGAGGCGGGCTTCCACTTTTCCCTGAAAATCCGCTTATAAGGCGCAAATTGGAGAATTATACGAAAAATGTGCTTCTGGGGATAGTCGACCAATGTAAATATTCTGGAGCACTGGTCTCGAAATTTTCCAGACTCAAAGGTCTGGGTAAATCTCGAAGTATGTATGGAATTTCAGAGAATTCCTCATGGACATCCAGCGTACTTGTAATGGAATTCCAAGTACGGCATAGCTTACAAGGACAAAACCTAGTTCCAAAATTGGTGGGTTTGGCGGAAGATGTTTATCTTTATCCTTTAATTCATCAGGAAATTTTATGTCTAAGCATTTTTATTGTTTCGTTTATAATTTGTTTTTTGGTCTGAAATTCCCAGGATAATTATTATATATATAATAGCCCTTGTCTCTGTATAACACTTCCGGGTTGTACTCATCTTTCAGTTGAAGCCCTCTGTAAACAAACGGTCGGTTAGGCTTAATTTCAATTTCAGATGTGGATCAGAATTTTTTCTTACCTAAAAACTAATATCTTCTCCGTCAAATCACGTTTGTTCAGCTTATTTTTCTATAAAACATTCAGAACTAAAAAAATTGGATGCTTTTAGCTGTATATTTAACGGTTTTTAAAAATCTGTTTACATTTGCGATGAATTCTGAAAGTAAACAAACTTGAATGTGAATTAATCAAGTAGCTCAAGTATTCATATCGCGTAGTGAGCTGCAAAAAACTGGATGGCAGTCTACTAATCCAATCGCATGAAAAACTAAATAAATAAAATATAATGAAAGGGTTTGCTTTTACAAGGTGTGGATTAAATGCAATATTGCTAGATAATTCGGGATATTTTTTAACTTTCATATACTTTTTCCATTATAACGTCATTATTAGTATAATAACGTCAAAATGACGGGTTACCTTCTAGTACAATATAAAGTCATATGCATGATATATCGGATTCTTCCTGATAACTATTTTTTTATTCATAAAGCGCGAATGTACCGGAATTATCAAAAAGAATAAACTGATTTCATGAAGCAATCTTATTTTAAGGAAAAGTAATACAAAACTCCCGCCAAGTCGCAAATATTCTACTCATAATCATCTTCTTCCGCTTTCTGAAGCTTTGAGTTCGAAAAAATCCTTGTTCTACTTAAAAATTTCTAATATATGTTTTGTTACGTCACAGCCATTTCGCATCATCACAGCAATTTTACAGCTTTATGGTTGCTACAAAGTTCTCTTTCACGTTAAATTTGTCACTGTTATTAACCTTTTCCTTACGGGGTGGGATAGCATGTATCCCAAGAATACGGGCCCAAGAATGAATACACACAGACACACACACACACACATATATATATATATATATATATATATATATATATATATATATATATATATATATATATATATATATATATATATATATATATATATATATATATATATGAGGCGGTGAAGAAAGGCAAAGTGATGTAAGTCACATTTTCAACTTCTTTTATTTGAGGGCAAAAGTGTAATCTCCATGTTCAATTTATAGTGGAATTTCAAATTATTATTATATGCAATATTATAATAATTATTGTGAATTATAATTTGTTCAATGTATAGTGAAATTTTTATAGCTTTTTCAGTAAAACTCTTTGGACTTACACCTCTTGACAGGCGTGAAACGAAGCACGTCATATATATATATATATATATAATCTCCTTAATGGCCATTCTTACAATGGGATATGAAATTTCCCGTTCTAAAGAGGGAACCTGAAAAATGGGCCCCGTAAGCTAAAGGTTAAGTTTATTGTCATTTTTTATCAAAGCTAGCTGTTTATCACAAGTAGTTTGTTTATTCAGAAAATAAAACCCATTTTCGCCTCTAAAAGGACTGGTTTTGATTTTGAAAGGGTCCCCAACAAACTTTTTCGTTTTTTTTTGACAAGCGGTCCCTGATCAACAAAAGGCTAGGAAGCACTGGTCTGAAACCTAGATTTTGGATGTTCAGCCATTCCATTCCCCAAATTGACGAATGTAACTGCAATCAGTATTGGTGAAACATATCTATGAAAAGCAGCCCTCCTAAAATCACATTTTCTTTAGCGATACATCTGGTTGAGATTATTATATTCCTCTGTTTATTACTCTAGAGCAGGGGTAGCCAACCTTTTTGGGAAGAGTGCCCCTATCTGCAAAAAAAAAATATTATGCGTGCCACTTCCAACTTTTCCAACATATAAAAAGGTGCGCTGTTATAGGGTAGCTGTTATAGGCTAAAAGGTGCATATATTCCTGCGCTGCTAATTTCAGTAGCGTATGAGTAGGGTTTTTACAGATTTTGACAAATTATTATTTTTCAAATTTCTTAATTTTTCAATAAGTCTCCGCGTGCCACTGTTAAAACAACGCCGTGCCACACTGTGGCACGCGTGCCGCGGGTTGGCCACCCCTGCTCCAGAGTATCTCCTTCGTATTCAAAATCCTTTCGGGATGTTAGTACCTTTAGCGTAAGTATCTTGAATTAAAATGCTGCGTAATGTTTTGGTCAAATTATAGGCGTATATAAAAACGCTGTAAAATAATATTGAGGAAACATACTTAAGGCTGCTATGTACTTAGAAAAAAGTCGTATTTCCCTTTTCCTCTTCTTGCAGTCTCTTTTGGTAGGAGGAGTCCAGTTGACAGTTCGAGAATTCCACCTTCTTAGGATTGACATTTTGAGGGATTGTAATGGCTCTCTCTCTATATAGGGGGGTTAAGCGCTGCCCCCAAACTTTTTATTCAAAATATATTTTTGTCAACTATTTACAGGTACATAAATGCCGATAATCAAATAAAATTGGTATCGTCAGATAGCCCGAACTTTTCTGCAAAGCGCTACGGGATTCATTTTATACATTTCGTCCACCGAAGGAATTTACGAGCGTTTAAAACACACTATACCAGATTTTTCCCCCGAATGATTTAAAATTTAAAATATTAATTGCATTTTTTAAAACAACGAAAAATGTACGCAAATGTAAAATTTCTTTCTCTATGTCGGAGTACAATTTTTTTAAAGAAATCTTTGAATCCAAGTCGGCAATCCGTGGGCAAATTTTCTCCATAGGTTAACATTGAGATGAGCGAATCCAATGGGGTTAGTACGTAGCAGCCTTAAGGTGGTTTCAGCCGTTTACAAGACTTACAAGACTTACACGAAAAGTTTTAAGGACTTACAAGAAAAGAAAAGAAACAGGTTTGGAAGAATTTTTTTTAAAGCGAGAAATTCAATTAAAACTTTGGAAACGTCTATGAAAGTTCAAGCATTTACTGTTGTTAAAAAAGAGGGAAAAACATTACTTCTTCTTCATCGTTATCTACCTAATGCACTTTCGATTTTTCTTAGGAAGTCGTAAAACCCGTTTCTCTGGATGACATATGACTGGAGTGCATATAAAATGGAAATATCGATTTTGGATATCGATTCTTTAATTATATCTCATTGTGTGTTTCCCTCACACTCCAGAAATATATGTGGTATCGAGAATAAACACAGTGCAAGTGAATATTCACTTTTCAACGTGTCATGATTTTTTCAGTGGTTTTCAAAACTATATTAGGGCGATTTCCCTTCTCTTTTATTTCCACAAAACATACCCCGGAGGATAATATCTTCTAGACACACACGGTGCTACAGAAGGGACTACCATATTTTTGAAGGTCACTGGTAAGGGAATAGTGGGGATAGAGTTGCGTGGGATGTTTCAACTGTTCGGGAGGATTTTCTGGTTGTCAGTAGACACCATGAGTTGGTCGGGTGAACATCGCAGTTTCGTTATGAAGGCATTCTACAAATAGTACCGCTATACACGTTTTCACCATTGAAGAAGTCGGATTGCAGTCATAATACAGACAAAGATATCATATATTTCAACAAAAGAAATATACAATCTAAATGATACAATTTGGTATTTATTCCAAACTATTTTTCGCGTTTTTCCTCAATGCAAAATTTGATCCTTAATACTCTACTTAAATACGAATAAAGGTGTTTACTTCCAAACCAGTTACTTTCCAATCCATTCCAACCCAAAATCGATGTGAAAGTTTCCAAGTACAAGATGTGACAAAATGAACTTCTGGGATAAAAAGACAGAAACAGCTAACGATTTGAAAATTTAAGCTGAGATTTTAAATATATGTTCCTGATATCAGTATGTATATTATTTCTGTTAATAATAATGTTTTATTACTTAAAGTTATCTCTACCAAAGTGCATTGCTTAATGTGTGGCTCAGTTCACTTAACGTTAAACAGAACTCTTACTAGTAAAAACGAACTGCACCACACAGCAAATATGGAATTAAAGATTCTAAGACAGCTCATAAGGTCGCTGGATTTTTCTCATGACTGTATTCTGGACATTTTTATGCTCAACAGGTTGAAAACTTTCAATGATGACAACTTGACAATGCTCAAACTTGTTAATGATGACAAGCAGGTTGAAGAACTGACATTATTGAAAGGTGTAACTTAGCTTACTACAAGGCAATGTTTGGATACTCACGCGGAAAAATGTCGGCATTTCTATACTTGAAACTTGAAGATGCATTCCAAAAGAAATTGGCATGAAATGTGTTCTCACAGTACATCAATACAAAACATAGAACGGCGAGCAAAAAGACACGACATTCCTCCCTACAAGACTACATGTTACTGATTACATCGCGGGAAGGAAGATTAGCGATGGCAAAACTGCAGCAGTATCGCCATCTAGTGACAATTAAAAGAGTTATTTAAACTTCTACGCACAAAAAAATGCAAAAATAGAAAATCAAAATCCAACACTTAAAGTTATCACTTACAAACTTTCGGGACAAGATTGTGTGAATGTAAGCTTATGCTCTAACAGTGACTTGTAAATTTTAGCATGTGCTTGTATCATTGTTAGTCTCCTCTCTATTTCTCCCCCCCCCCTTTAAATGGGTTGTATTATAATTATTGGCCTATTTTTTCAAGAATAACTTTCAAAGCCGGTTCTAAGGAACGCATCACAATAGGAACTACCATGCACCCATACAAAGTGAATGGGTTCATTTCACATGTTGAAAAAGGTATTTTAGTCAGGTCAAAACAGTTTCCGTGGAGCAACGAAATGTGAGATTAGTGATTTTATACAAGTTAAAACTCAGACGCAATGTGTCCGAAACGGTTGCCAATGTCAATAAAGCGTGGGGTGTCGGTACGAGTGACAGAACTATCCGCAGACTGTTTTCAAAGTGTGCCGATGGTGTTGACTATCCCCATAGGCCAGGAGCAAGTGGTCCGGTTGTGTTTGATATGGCACAGTAAAGACAAAAAGTTGAATAAAATAACAACTTCCACAGTACGTTAGCTCATTCCCGAACGCGTATTAGCAGCGACAGTTTCCAGACACTTGGCAGCTATCGGAAAGGTTAATAAACTGGATAACTGGGTTCCACGTGAACTCACCAAAGAACAGCAGTAGATACGGCGTCTATAAACATGCATTGCCCTCCAAAAACGCGAGGACAGAGCGACAATCCTGCATTGGATCCTTAATGTAGAGGAAAATGACAATAGAAAGCGAACAGCGCAGTAGCTCAACAAAGGGGGACCTCGGCAAACCCGACTTTCTATCAGAGAAGGTTCTTATATCTGTGTGTTAGACTATCAAGACTCAGCATTATGAGTTTTTTCCTTGGGGCTGAACATTCACAGCTGACGTGTACTGCCGTCAGCTGGTATGCAACAACCATCGTTTGTCAATCTTTAGGGTCCGATACGGAACTGGAAGCATACAAAAAATAAACGTCTTGGGGCATTAGGTCGTCCCTCCCCCTGCGTATTCATCAGACTTGGTCCCCTCAGACATCCACATATTTCGCCATTTCGACCGTTTCAAGCTCAACAAACGGTTCGCTAACCAGGATGCTGTGATTCGTGCCTTTAGCGATTTCCGAGGCCGCTTTGAAAACAGTTTCTACCAGCGTAGGTTTATTCTCGCCGGAAACAAGTTAGGAACAAAGTATTGCTGATGAGGTTGGTTATTTTTCTGGATAAAGTGCATTTCTTTGTCTGTTACTGCTACTTTTTTATGTGTGTTAAAATCCGCTAATAATTATGAAACAACCCAATATTTCTGAAATGTTCTCTCCTTGTCGATGTTTCTTTGAAAACTGCAGCAATCAACCATTTCGTATGAAGTTATTTGTCTAATCTATATATATAAAACAGTTCCGTAACTGACTGGCTCACTGACTCACTGACATACAACGCACAGACCAAACCGCTGGACCTAAAATGCTGAAATTTTGCATGGCGATTCTTCTTATGGTGTAGGGGTGCACTAAGACAGATTTTTGAAAAATTCTTCTTAGATTTTTTAAAATTAAATTTTTAAGGTGTTTTTGTAACTTTTTTAAAGTTTGCATTTAAAATAATAATTTGAGGGTTATAAAATTTATATCACGAGACAGATCATAAAAATTCCTTTAAAATGAATTCTTTTTCAAACCCTTACCTCGATTTTCTGATTTTTGGTGAATTTTTAAAGATTAATTTTTAGAATTAAATGTATTAAATGCCGATCACGTGATTTCTTTTTCTGGTACTTTAAATAAATTTATCGTCACGTGCATAACAACTAAATAGACAAAAAAAAATTCCTTTTTCTAATGCAGCAGACGATTGGATATTATCAAAAAAAAATAATATTCCTTACGATTTTTTTAAATATATATATATATATATATATATATATATATATATATATATATATATATATATATATATATATATATATACACATATATATACATATATATATATATATATATATATATATATATATATATATATATATATATTACATCAATTGTATACATTGACCGTTATATTTAATTTGAATGTACTCCGTAGCGAAACGCGGGTTTTCAGCTAGTAAGCATCATATATTTAACGATGACATTTCTAGCATAAGCCATAAAATTTTGGTTTAACACATCAGCTATTTTATTAAATTCCTTCTCTCATTAATATTGATTATTTAATATCAACATATTTCTTTCGATGCGAGAGAATTTGGGTCGTATACTGATGGCATTCCTTTACGGTCCATATGAATGTGAAGTTTAAAATGCACGTAATATAACAAATGTGCTTTTTCCCTTCGGGCATAAAGTAATCCCGATTTCAATCGTAGAATCCCGTAAAAGGCAAATAAGCTTCAATATCATCAGAATCGATATCCAAAATCGATATTTCTCTCCGTACACGGAAATGTCACCTGGCGAAACAACCTTTTTCGAATTCCTCGGGTAAATAGAAAGTACATTAAGCCAAATAAAGAGGATACGATATAGATTTATTTTATCGAGTTTTTATTCTTTTTATCCGTTTCTTTTTCTAATAAGATGCACGTCGCTCGAGTTTGACTAAAACTGCACGTCTTTTTGTTTTCTTAACTTCTCTAATAATCTTCATTTGCAAATAATTGCAGAGAACCTTTAACGACAACTCGGAGAATTCCTTTACTTACTCATTTTTATGTTTTAACCATTAGATGAGTGGTGTAGGTTCAAAACTAGCCGTCTCCATTTGTTTTAAAGATACTTTCTTATTGTATTTCAATATATATATATATATATATGTGTGTGTGTGTGCAATAAATCCATTACTTCACGTACTTAAAATACAACCTGAAAAGGAAAACAACTCATATTTATATGTCTGGAGCTAGACTCAGCCTGAAAAGTATAAAATTTAGATGCAGACAGGACGAATAGTTTATTAGAGCGACAGAAGTACATCCGTCCATTACAGAAGACGGCTCGAAAGCGAATATCACCTTTCAACCTTACGCGTGAGAGGTGGGGTACATGTGGCTATTATATTGCAGGGTCAGCAGTATATCGGGGCTCGCGATGCGAACCCAATCTCTTGAATCCGAACATGTACACGTGTAGAAATGCATAGGCATGCAATTTACGGGAAGTTCTGATGCTAAGGGTTTTGATAGAGATAAATTGAGATTACTTCGGATTGCATTTAGGAAAGAGAATTTAAAGGATAGATTGGGGGGCATAATATTCAATTTATTACATATATATATATATATATATATATATATATATATATATATATATATATATATATATATATATATATATATATATATATATATATATATATTTATATTTATATTTATATTTATATATATTTATATTTATATTTATATATATTTATATTTATATTTATATATATTTATATTTATATTTATATATATTTATATTTATATATATATATATTTATATTTATATTTATATATATATATATTTATTTATTTATATATATATATATATTTATTTATTTATATATATATATATATATTTATTTATTTATATATATATATATATATATATATATATATATTTATTTATTTATATATCTAATATATAAAAATGAATGTTTGTATCTCTGTAATTGTATAGAAATCCACAGTTTAGGAGCAACGATCGTGAAATTTTAAATACAGGCGTCTTTAAAAACAGCCGAGGGTCTGAAGAACTTCAAAAATCGAAATTAATTACCGTTGATTTTTAATTAATAAAAAACCACAATTTTGAAACTAAATGTAAGCTGTTACACTTTGTGGCATCATCCCTCTGAATATGGCGTCCATGTTAGGGTTAGCTGACAGCGAGCGAAAAGATAAAAATAAATAAAATCAAAAAGTTTCAAGTTATATATTAAACCAGAATAATAAATGAAAATAATAATCTTTCAAGTCAGATTTTATACTTTAAGACATTTCGATTAACGATCGTCGTTTATTTTCGCCGTGTTATTTTGTAAACAAACGTTCTCTGTTGCCATTTTCATTTCAGACATTTCTTATTGAAACGATGTAATGCGTAGTAAATGCGTTAAATATTTCTTATCTAAAATTTATATTTTAAACCATTTCAGTGAAATTAACATCGTCTTCAGATTATAAACAGATGTTATTTGTTGCTATTTTCATTTTAGAAATTTCTTATTAAAATGATGGAATTCTCCGATATATTTCCATAGTGGAGATTTAGACACATTACAGAATTTAAAAAAAAAAAACCTTTTGTGTAATTTATATATTTGTGTGTGTTTAATTATTTCAAGTGACTCTAAAGTGGGCGTGGCATTTTTTCCACTAGCGTGAAAAATCAGAATAATATTGAATTATTAATTTTTTTTTTTTTGCTCATCAGACGACAGTAGCAGCGAGTGGCAGTAGTTACACAAGTTTGAATTTGAAACATTGTTTTGTTGTTTCCTAAAAGAAGCAATAATCCGTTACTGTATTTTATATTGTTCTTAATTTTATAATTCACGATGTACTTTTAAAAGCATAAAAATTAGTATATCTTAACTAAAAAGAATCAATCTAAACTTAAGCACAGTTTTGCGATTTATTTACGGTTAACTATGTTTGTGTTTAGCTATTCCATTTGTTTGTTTTAAAAAATGATTTTTTAAAGGTTTTTTTTGGTGCTTTATGGTAAAATAGCACTTAAAAATTAAAAAAAAGAAACAAAAACTTAACTGTAAATAGCATACTTTTTCTATAAATTGGTCAATTTGAAGTAATTTTATTGAAATTTAGCTAAAATGCCTATAACTGCATAAAAAATCTTAATGCTACTATTTTAATTTCCCAAGCACAATTCTAAAAATGTTATAAAATACGCAGCCCTACTTTCCGATTTAGTACAAGAATTTAAAATTGATTTCAGGACTTCGGGGAAAATAAACAATTTTTGTTTTTGCATGTTTTCTATTCTATTTACAGTCGATATAGATATAATGCTAGCAAATTGTCAAATGGAATGCATAGAGTTGCAATCTGACATTTAACTTAAAGAGAAATTCAATCGAGTCTCTTTGTTGTACTCATAAATCATACCTGCCCAGATATAAATATCCTTCACTGCATAGTCAAGCGTTATTCTGGTCATCAACGTTTGGAAGCACGTACATCTGAGAACAACTATTTTCAAGAGTTTCAACTATTTTGAAGCACACTAAGAGTCAAATTCGAACCAAAATTTATTCGTTGTTTTTTAGTATTGATGTGTATGACATTTCCCATCCCTTTTTTATACTATGTTTAATTTTTCATGCAGAGTTCACAAGGCAAAAGACAATTTGACAATTTTACTTTTCAGCTTTTAGTGATGAAAGGCTGAATCTATCTAAATTCTGAGATGTGTATAACATTTCACATGTTTTTTTCCTATGCTATTTATACTGTGTTTAGTTTTTAAGTTGACTTTGGTTAACAAACATTCATATTGAACCCCGAATCAAGAAACGAGAAACATAGTTTATGAAGGTACTTCAGATGATATTTGGATCAGTTTAATTGAACAGAGATTTATATGGAGTTTAATAAGGACAGAATGTTTCTATTATTGCTACAGAATCTTGCATTTATGGTGCGTGTAGCCCAAACTGCAGATTTCTGTTAATTTTTTCATCAGTCAGTGCCTTTAACAAATACTTTAATACTTTATTTATATATTTTTTTGGCTACAGAATCCTGCATTTATGGAGGTATTTATATGGACAATTAGACATTTTTACTTTTAAGCTTTTAGTGATTTATTATAAATGTATATATTTTATGATATTTATACTGTTATTAAATCTATGTTATTTATACTGTGTTTAGTTTTTAAATTACTTTTTGTTAACAAACATTAGACAATTTGACATTTTTAATTTAAACTTGAAAAATGAAAAGCTGAATCTACTAAAATTATGAGATGTGTATAACATTTCACATGTTTTTTTTTAAATGTTATTTATGCTGTGTTTACTTTTTTAATCAATTTTGTTTAACAAACATTCGACAAAATGACATTTTTACTTTTCAGCTTTACTTTTTAAAACTCTTAACTTTCCAAGAGACAATTTGACAATTTTTCCTTTTCAGCTTTTAATGGTTTATTATAAATGTATATATTTTATGTTTTACTTTTCAGCTTCTTTTGCTCCAAAGATGAAAGGTTAAATCTAGATGAATTCTGAGGAGTTAATTATAAATTTATATATTTTTATATTGGATTTTTAAAAAATTATTTGGGTGTATAACATTTCACATGCTTATTTTTCTATGTTATTTATACTGTGTTTAGTCTTTAAATTGATTTTGGTTAACAAACATTCGACATTTTTACTTTTCAGCTTTACTTTCCAAAAGACAATTTGACATTTTTCCTTTTCAGCTTTTAGTGGTTTATTATAAATGTATGTATATTTTATGTTTTACTTATCAGCTTCTTTTGCTCCAAACATAGAAGGTTAAATCTTGCTAAATTGTTTAGATTTTAAATTGATTTTGGATAACAAACATTCCACAATTTGACATTTTTACTTTACAGCTTTTAGTGGTACAATGATGAAAGACTGCATCTAACCAAAATACTGAAATATGTATAACATTTCACATGCTTTTTTTTTTTGGCTATGTAATTTATACTGTGTTAAGTTTTTAAATTGATTTTGGTTAACAAACATTCCACAATTTGACATTTTTACTTTACAGCTTTTAGTGGTACAATGATGAAAGACTGCATCTACCAAAATACTGAGATATGTATAACATTTCACATGCTTTTTTTTTGGTTATGTAATTTATACTGTGTTAAGTTTTTAAATTGATTTTGGTTAACAAACATTCCACAATTTGACATTTTTACTTTACAGCTTTTAGTGGTACAATGATGAAAGACTGAATCTACCAAAATACTGAGATATGTATAACATTTCACATGCTTATTTTTGGCTAATTTATACTGTGTTAATTTTTTAAATTGATTTTGGTTAACAAACCTTCTTAAAATTCCGGGCAACGCCGGGTACTTCAGCTAGTATATATATATATATATATATATATATATATATATATATATATATATATAACCTCGCTATTAATAGTGCAGCGTTCGTGAGGTGAACTCTATTGGTCATCTCCAAAACGTCCTAACTTTTGACAAACATTTAGCCAGCAAGGGAGACAGAAAGTATAATGTTGTCATTTGTTCACATTTCAAAATAACATTACTTTGAAAGAGCGGGCAAAAATTTTGATTTCTTAACGACAAACTGACAGTTGATTATGTAATTTAAATAATGCGCTGATAACATATATGATGACAGCGACTCGTTTTTGTAAAATATGCAAAGATAATCAGAGATAGAGAGGAAAGAAAATCATTAGAATAGCAGCGTATGAGGATTTAGAGGAAACATTTTTAGTGCAGATAGAGAATTCATGAAACCGTAACTTTTAGAGGATATAGAGGAAGAAATAGGTGGAATTTAGAGGATATAGAGGAATCTTATTGAAAGAAATTACATACCGTTATATATCTGAAATATTAACTCATCAGATCATCCATATTGTGGATTTTAAGGAGATATGAATGACTTTTGCTCATTTTAAATTTCATATATAAAAAATTCTGGTAATTTTATACGTTTTGAGCTTTGATGATCAGAAGTTTTCAGAAGAAATTGTCAAGAAACCAAAAACCTGGACCAAAATGCCAAGAATTCAAAACACTGGACCTCTTTAATGGTCAATTTTAGGAGAAAAGAAAATGGTGGGGATTAAAACAAGTGTATTATTGTAGTACATGCTCGTGCACATTTCCTTACTTAAAACAGCAGCATGTTTCAAACGAAATCTAAGTAATCGCCCTCCCATCCTGTGCATAAGAGGCCTTGTTTTTACTGATGACCACCCAGGAACAAACACCACCACCAAAGGCTCAAAGCGAGCAACTAAAACCCCCAAAACTACAAAATTTTCCTCAAACACTGAACCCAACCACGCGCAGCCACCTCGTTCTCATCTGCCTCGACTTCTACTTTGTCCGCCTTATTAATTTCAAAATGGGAACTTACAAACAAGTAGCTCAGGGATAAGAAACAAACAAAAATTAGAAAATAACCAAAATTGTACAAGCTTAGTACAGCAACAAACTCTGTTTGAAATGAAAATAAAATCACCGATTATATCCTGCTTAATGACTAAAAATGGTTTATCAAAACTACTAGTGGAAACTGCTCCAGGCAAACACTTATATACAGGGTTCCCACCTACATCCTTTACACCCCATTTAACTTCTAAAGGGTGACAGCTTAGGCCCTGAAGTTTGTGTCTAGGTATAGCAAAAATGGCTATGCGCTACTGGATGAGACAACTTACAGCGGCATCTATCGGCAAATTTTGGAATGAGCGTTTTTATATCAAAAACGGTACAAGATACGGGAAAAAGTCAATTACAAAGTTTTTTAGAATCATCGATTTAGTAAGAAAAGACACATTGCGCAGATTAATACTCAAAGCAGAATGTAACAGAATGTTTAGAAGTTAGGGGGGTGTAACGGATATAGGTGGGAACTCTGTATATATATATATATATATATATATATATATATATATTATATATATATATATATATATATATATATATATATATATATATATGACACGGAGCTTGTTTTGCTCCCGTGTTTAAATATGAATAAAGCAGTCCACATCTTTAAATCTTTGGACGAGTGGCAGGGAATGGATTCACGACACAGTTAATACTCTTAAATCCTTATTGCGTTTATTGACATAACCACGCTCCAAGGTAATCTATTTCCTCGTAGCCATTTTGTCAATTCTTCAGCACCCCGCCGCGAGCGACTGCCAGCAACGAAATTCGCACTCAATCTATATATATATTTTGTCATATTTGCCTTATATATATATATATAAGGCAAATATGACAAAAGCTCTATTCTGTGCCATAGTATTTCTTTTATGAACTTTTTCTGTTGAATTTTTTCTCTATAATGCTAATCCTTTTTCAGAGTTCAAACAGAGGAGTATTTATTTTTATTTATTTTCTTAATGAAACCAAATATCTGATGTTGAAGTAATTGTAATGCTAGAAGGAAGCTGCTTATCATAAAATTTAACCGGGTGTTGGACTTAATATCATTAGCTATTTTATATAGCTAATGATATAAAGTCATACAATGAATGATATCGGGGCTTGAACGCTGTTCCCAGTTTAGGACAACGATACCTTATCCGCAGAGAGCCAGAAGGACCTATAAATCCGAGAAACAACCCGAAAAAAAAATTATACAATTAATCCAAGAAAATGCTTGAAATGAAATATTATGTGTATGTTTTCTTCTTAATGAGGATGAAATGCATCGGCAAGATTAATCCTCATTAAAACTCTGGCGATATTTTTTCATGTAAAATACTTCAAACAACTAGGAATATTAGCTTAATGAAATAATGTCTGTTTCAACTAAATAATGAAATATCTGCTTTTAAGACTACTTAGGCATTTTTGGATTTTTTTCCTCGAGAAGAATCAACTTCCTTTTACCTAAACATGCTTCATGAAAGGTAATTTAGTTTCTTGCTCTTATTTTGTTTGTCTTTTAATTTTTCTTACAGAATACTTTTTTTTTTGTAAAAACAATGTTGAGTATTATTTATAATCTTCTTGGTAATACTTTCTCTGCGAAAGAAAAGTAAGACGGTGTTTTTGATTGTGTCTCTTTTTCGTTTTTATCTTCGTTAAATACTTTATGCCTCAATACTGCAAAATAAGATTTCGAAGTTGTATTTAAACTCTTTGAAGGAAAACAGATTATTCGGACGAAAAGTACAAAAATGAAACCTTAAGAGGACGAAGTTGAAATGTCAAAATATAATGCAATGCTTTTTATTTGCGCCAAACGTATTGAAATAAATTCCTCTTGAAAATTCTCTGAGGTTCTTTAAAAACATTTTCGTAATTATTCAACAGTTATTTGTTGGGTGGATTAAACCGCATAATTTGCCCCATACCTAATTTTCTGAAATAAAAAACCTTTCACAAGAAAGTAGACTTGATGAGGCTAACTAAAATGCCTTTATTTTTCTTATTTTACATAAAAACATAGTAAAAAAAAGGGGGATCGATTTGATCCAATAGCTTGGAAGAAAAATATTTACAAAAACTTAACCATTAAACAAAAAAGAATACAGATAAGCGTGTCATGAACGGGCGAAAAATAACCTATTTAAATTTTGAAAAAACTACTTAAACTGAATGGTAAAGCTTGGCATAGTTATAGGAAGAAAGGAGGGATACAAGCCTAATGGTTCGACAATTCGTCGCAAACACATCTAAATATCAAACTTGCTGCGAAAACAGCTACTAACACTATGGCCGAAAGTCCCAACTCACTCGCAGAATAGTTACTGCTTAAAACCCCCACTCGCTGAAAAAATACGTACATCTTAAATACTTTTTGTATTTACTTGTACAAACCCCATTGGCTGTGACGCGAGAGCTTCGTAATTCGAGTCCTGCCTTCAAAGTTGAAAAATCTGCATATTATTTTATTTTTTATTTTAAACCATCCGTTCATGACACGTTTTTAAATATCGCGTTTTCCGACGAAGAGAGAACAAATAGTACATTATTTTTTCCTTCGATATGCCTGTCTACCCTAGTCACTCGATATCTTCCGAAAGTCATGAAAGGAAAACTGAATAAAAACTTTCTGTACATCTATAAAAATTAATGTACACTGAACTTCTTTTTTCTTTGGAATGTATTGCAAAGTACATGCGATTTTGACGTATAATTTATCACGATTTTTCCCCCAGGAGCTCAAAAGACTCGTATTACTACAGTTTAAGGGGACTCTTAAGTCAAGGAAATAAGGCATATTTTCATACTTTTTGACTCTTTGTAACTATTTCAATCTACTCCCACTTTTCCGAAATGTTATGTATATAATAAATTGATATATTTATTTTAATCAACAAATTTTCAACTCTCAAAATAATTTTAAATAATTTATTTTAAAACTGATTTAGATATACCTTTTTTTAAAGAATTTTTATTGTATACTGCCTTGCGCGCAGAACTATGAGATTAATTTTACAGTTAAATGTATAATTCCTGCTTTATGTTTAAAATAAATAATTAAAAATACAATTGAACATGAAACATTCAACATTAAAAGATTTTTTCAATTTTTTAAAAACTGATCAAAGTATACTTAAAACTTCTTTAATTTTTTGCATTAATTTACCCCCGAAAAAATAACAAAATGTGCAGTGATTGCAATAACTCTAGTTTCGACGCAATAAAATAACATAATTATGCAGTGATAAAAATTTCATGGAATTATGTTTCACAGTTTTTCAGATATCAGTTTCGGAATGATGCAAAATTACATTTTGAGAAAAATGAGTTTAAATTTTTTCTTACCATAAACTTGATCAGAAATTAAATATTTGGATATCAATATCTCCGGAACTAAGAGGAATATTTTCATGCGGTTTGCTTTATTTTGTTCAGAAATGATCAGGCTTAAACATATGTTTTTTTTACAAAAAATCGAATGTTTTAAAGATTTAAGGGTAGTGAGTACCCTTAAAGGTTTAGAACCATTTCTACGTTCACTTTCAGTGATTGACTGTGGGATATAATATTTGAAACCATGTCCTCAGGCATGCTTCCCACGACCTCCAAGAGATTTCAGTCAGCTTGGAAAATTCTACATAGAACTGAAACGGGGTAAGTGAGAGTTAGAAAATATTTACTGGATATGCCAAAGAGAGGGTCGGGGTAGCTTGGTGGTAGCGCTTCGACTTTAGGTTCCAAGGGTGCTCGGACCTAGTCCT
This sequence comes from Dolomedes plantarius, assembly GCA_907164885.2. NCBI lineage: Eukaryota > Metazoa > Arthropoda > Arachnida > Araneae > Dolomedidae > Dolomedes > Dolomedes plantarius. Next base: position 145,855,588 of record OU015502.1, read on the forward strand.
GAGAAGCGCCATTCAATACCTCCGTGTCTAGGCCACATAAGGTCACGTTAAACCCGTAGATTGGAAAGTCCGTCTGATAAGGCGTCCACACACATCTGCACTGCACAGTATTCAGGGGGAAAACGAGTGATCTATGGGGTGCGCTCTGCAGCGATCCTCCCCTCAGTCGGTTTTTCACAGATCATCAAAGAGAGTCGATGGACCTTGGGGGGAGGACCGTGACTAATCGACCTCCAAATGTGTCAACAGGCGTTGAATATATACTGTAGAATTGTCTAGATGTGTGTGACTGCAGCATAAGATGTCAGAGAGAGTAGGAGAGGGTACGACCCCCCCCCCAGATGTCTCTCCTGGGGGTACTCTGTCAAAATGGAGGTATAAGAGGCCCTGGACGATAAAATGCACCTCAAATTTATGGGAGGATTTTTAGAAAAGAATATTTTTTATTTTGTTCGGTATATAAAGATATTTTCAATTTCTTTCTAAATGAAAATAAAATATATATATAATAAATATGATAAATAATATATATAAATAATAAATATATATATATATATATATATATATATATATATATATATATATATATATATATATATATATATATATATATATACAGTGGGATCTCGATCTATCGTTTTTCAAGGGACCGATTGAAATGAACGATAAATGCGGGAAAACGATAGATGCGGAAACATAACAAAGCAATATGATCTTTGGGACTGGATAAAGTGAACGACACATACGGAAAAACGATGGATCCGAAAACGATCGATCGAGATTCCACTGTATATATATATATATATATATATATATATATATATATATATATATATATATATATATATATATATATATTCTGTAGAATTGTATAGATGTGTGTGACTGCAGCATAAGATGTCAGAGAGAGTAGGAGAGGGTACGATCGCCCCCCCCCCCTTCTTGAGGTCTCTCCTGGGGGTACTCTGTCAAAATGGAGGTGGCATCCGTCTAAATCGGACTTCAACACTTGTGAGGGCATAATAAACAGGATTCGCGCCTCTCAGCTCGCTATGTATAGACCTGGAATACTTCCGGACAGGGGACATAAGCAACAACAACATTTTATAACAGCCACCATTATACCCGTAAAGTGTCGCTTATGCCATGGCTCATGCCAAGTCCCTTATAAACTTATCTTCCAATATGGAAGAGAGCGCCGATTTTCTGAACTGTCAACAAGTATTAGAAAACTCTTTTCTTCTTCTTGTTGACTGAAATAAAAAAGGACTAGTGAATCGACCGAGTTTTCTTAAGGGGGCTCACAACCTTTAACTACTGGGAAACGACCCTAAACATGATCAAAATCGAGCTATTGAAACTCCAATAATATTAATATATATATATAATTTTTTTTGTTTTATATCAAAATTACAAGTCTTCAGTTATATTTTATACAAAAATAGAACTTCTAAAGCCATAAATAATTTTTAGATTTCATTTTTAAATGTACGCATTACTAAAAAGGGAAAAAAAATCATTGGATGTTTCGCGCATCATAAAATTAAGAAACATGCATACAGAAACTATTTTTTGGTCAAATTGAATTAATAATACACTCAAGTTTAATGTAAAACCAAAAAATATTCAAAAAATATAGTTAAAATTGAAAAATTTACATAAAATTTTAAAAAATTTAAAATTTAGCAATTTTTTAAAACATTTTCAAGTGTAAAAAAATTTTCTACAAATTTTTTTAAACTTTTCTGGTTTTAGTGTGTAAAGAAGCTTATAATACAAATCTGATAAAAAGTTTGTGTGTCTAGCACGCATAGTTTTGGAGTAACAGTGCGCGCAATCCAAAAATTCACATATTTGAGAAAACTGAAGTTAAAGTTGGAATATACATGGCCATGGCAACAGAGTGAGCTTTACATAAACTCTCATAACTCGAGAAATAATGCAAATTTTTTTATGCGGTTTTTTGCACATTGTTCAGAAATGTCCCAAAAATCAGAATATAGCAAAAGCCAAAAATCGATTTTTTTTTTGAAATTTCAAAGGTTGTGATCACACAAGTAAATTAATATTTAGCAATATTTATTTACTTATATTTTCAGATGGTTTCGAATTATGAGTTTCACCAGTCCTAAAATATAGTAATAAAAAGGGAGCAATATAGGCAAACAATAAACGGAAACTTCATAATAGTCAAGGATTACCTTATTGAACACTTTTACGTATTTCAGACAAAATTAGCCTATCTTTCGGAAATGCAGATATAAAATTTTCCCTGTTATAAAATAGAACAGTGTGAACAAAGAGGGGTTGTCTGAACCATAAATCATTCAACGACTTCAACCCCATTATCGACATAAATAATTAAGGGGACTCACTACCCATAAGTCGAGGAACTAGGCATATTTTCATAATTTTGAGTCTTTGTAACTATTTCAATTTACTCCTAATTTTTCCAAATTTTATGTATATGATAAATTGATATATTTATTTTAATAAACAAATTTTCAACTCTCAAAATAATCTTAAATAATGTTTTTTTAAATGCTTTAGATATATACCTTGTTTTTTAAGTATTTTTATTGTATACTGGCTTGCGCGCAGAACTAGGAAATTAATTTTACACTTAAATGTATAATTCCTGTTTTATATTTAAAACAAATAATTCAAAATACAGTTGAACATAAAACATTCAACATTAAAATATTTTTCAATTTTTTAAAGCTGCTCAAAATATACTTAAAATTTCTTAAAATTTTTGCATTAATTTACCCCTGAAAAAATAACAAAATGTGCTGTGATTGGAATAATTCTATTTCCGACGCAATAAAATAATATGATTATGCAGTGATAAAAATTTCATGGAATTATGTTTCATAGTTTTTGAGATATAAGTTTCGGAATGATGCAAAAATTACATTTTGAGGAAAATGAGTTTAAAATTTTTCTTACCATAAAGTTGATCAGTAATTAAATATTTAGAACATCAATATCTCCGGAACTAAGCGGAATATTTTCATGCGATTTGCTTTATTTTGTTCAGAAATGATGAGGCTTTAACATATATTTTTTTCAAAAAATCGAATGTTTTAAAGATTTAAGGGTAGTCAGTCCTCTTAAGTATTAATCACCAAATTAGTTATTTTAGATAATGTTTCCTAATAAAACTAGGGTTTTTATAGGTATTAGGCCTCTATAAACGCTAGTGGAATCTTCTTTAATTAAACAAGTAAAAAGCGCTTTTCGTTTTTCTATCACTATCCCAAGATCATTTTTGATGTTTATCATCTAAATACCTTGAACTTCGGATTTTACAGTTCATCAGATTTAGTGGCTACCTCAAGGTTCTCAGGATCACCTAAGAAATAAGCCATTTACAAGACAAATCGTTAAGTCCACTTCTTGGAATTTGAAAATTTTTGGTGTCAAAGCATTTTACGGACTCCAAACTTTTTACATCCATAATACATTTCCCAAATAATAAAGGTTAACGCTGCTCAATGGCAATTTTTTTTTGTTCATCGAATAATAAGTCAATCCAGTTCCTTTTTCAGAATCCAATCCAGTTAAGTCCATACTCTTATGCAAATCACTGCAATTCAAACGCAGAAGCAAGTACTGGATGATAACGGTCAATCGTTTAGTGTTGTTTCACCGCAAAAAAGTAAAATAAATGAGTCAGTTACAGTCTAACTGCTGCAAAAGTAAGTACTTGGGAATTATCAAACAATTATTTAATTTTTACTGCTGTGAAAAACTAATTTGAAGACTGAATTGGACTTTTTTTTTCACGTGCCAGATGTATTAATTCCTCAGTCACGCAAAAATTCTAATAATAATAATGATTACTCCAAGGATCCTATAGATTTTAATTCGTCAGATAAAAGCTCCATATGCAATAATACATTCTAGAATGTTTATTTGAATTTATATTTTCAGAGGAATTAAAAAACAGTGTCTATTATTTTATCACTTTCTCCCCTTTTTGTTTTATGGGCTTATGTGTTATGCGGATCAAATAAAATTATTCTCTATAAATAGAAAAGTGTTATTCTGAAAACCTTGTTTTTTTATTTATGCACGTCGGAGAGAATTACAAGCAGTTTTCAATAAGTCAAGTAGGTATTATTTTTGATAATTATTTCAGATTTTTTTCTGCACGGATGATCTAGAGTACAACGCTGTTTAAAATCTCTATTATCATTTACTAAAAAATTACAAGACATTTAAAACAGATTTCGTTTAAAAATTAAATTTACACGTAGCCTGCATAAGTCAGAAGTGTTGGGAATTTTATATAAAATATATTTCTTATTTAATGTAAACCGAAATGCCAAATGTAAATCATTTCTAGGACTTTAACATAATAAGAGAAATGAACACTTTCAATCAATAAAGCTAGATTTATTTCATCCATATATTCTTGGAATCTTTCAAAATGTCCTTTTTTTATTTAAGCTAATTCAAGTGGCTCCCATGCAGTAATTTAAAAATAAAACTTTTAATGCATGAAGTGGTTCATCTCGGCTAACGTATTTTGAATAAATATAGATTACTTTTTCAGATTTCTAAAAATTAATTGCAACTTTTTCGATATTTATTTCGTTAAGAAACAGAATTTTATTTGAATTATCGGGCGATTACTACTGTAACTTTTTCGATATTTATTTCGTTAAGAAACAGAATTTTATTTGAATTATCGGGCAATTACCACTGTAACTTTTGTTGGCTAATGCGGAGACACTTTTGTCAGAGACTCTCGAACAGAACGGTGGAAATTGTTGACTATTTTTCAACTGGGAGTACCAGTGGTTGCACCCAGGGGGTGAAAGGGGCCCTGCCCCCCAAAGAAATAGAAATTGCATTATGAATATTTATTTTGCATTATAAATATTTTTATCCGTTCATCTCGCCCCCCCCCCCCCAAGAAAAAGTCCTGGGTGTACCACTGGGGAGTACCATAGAGGTGAGTCAACAGTTCTCCCTGAGTGCCATTACAATTTTTCTACAACCCCTTTCTGGAGCGACATCTGGTGATCTCGCACTATCCCCACACCTACTGACCCCATGGAAGAACTTTCCGATCTACGGATTTAATGCACCCATGTCAGGCCTAGACACGAACCTATTATGATGATCATCGGGGTACGAACCTCTTCCCGAAGCCCTTCGCGTAAACACTAGGCTACCTGAGCCCTATTTCTTGAAATATAAATAAGGTAGGGGAAACCCTTGTACCTAGGGCCGGCTATTTTCAAATGGCAGTATCTTTACTTATAACTTACTTACAATAATAAAAATAGTTTGTATACATTACGTGCTTTATTCTCTTTAAATAAAAATCACATCAAGTGTAGAAAAAAAAACTTGTAAATGATATTGAAAATTTAAAAAAATTACAAATGGCCCTAGGTACAATAACACTGTTGTACCTAGGGCCAGTTATTTCCAAACACTGAAATTGTTGTTTACAATAAAAAGAAACAATTTGTATCCATTATTTCTTTCATGCACAACTTCTAAAATCTTCGTAAGGAAGAAATGTTAATTGTAGGCAATGTATTACAGGAGGAAATGTTTATTATTTCATCACTTTCTAATGTATGTTTTTTCTCCATTGTCTTCTTAATGATCCCACAGAAATTTTTTGTTTCAAACACAGATTTCGTAACCTTTTTTTTTTAATCAATTGCTTTTTTCAATAATTGTGCTTGATTTTCATTTTTCTCGGGGGTATCGGTGAGAATTCTACACTTGTCAAGTTTTCGTCCACCTCTTTTCTACCAGAGGGCATGGCCCTAGGTACAAGACAAGATTATGGCCCTAGGTACAAGATGTTGTTGTTTTTCGCAAAATGGCTTCCATAGCCAAAGACCTGGAGAAACTGAACTTTGTTTTTATATCATTTTTTCCTTTAATGATTACAAAAAATATCTGCAATACATTAAAACATAAGTTTCAACTTAATTTCACAAAATAAGACTTCAAATTAAAGTGAAAAAATTTAGTTTTGATCATCAAATCAGGACTTCCTTTCCTATTTAACTATAGCTTCTTCTTGCTTTCATTAAAAATGGTTGTTATGATTTGAAACAATGTTGTCACTCACTCCAATGAGTAAAAATGCTGTAAAATAATAATTATTTAAAAAAAAAACATGGTGGCCCTAGGTACAAGGGTTACCCCTACTTTTCCGTTATAAGCACTACAATCATTTTCATATCAATTTGGCGCATTTTCAAAAATCGCCGCAGCGAGAGAAAAGTAATGGACATTTCATGAAGTGGTGCATACATCGTGGCCGGAACAGCTTCAGGAACAAACTAATTTATTAAACAGTAAAGCAACACATCTTACTCGCTTCGAGCCAGTCCAGCGTGGTCAATCTGACGTGGGACCCCCAGAGTTTAGTTCCCAAGCACGCTTGGTCTTCATTTTACCCACCCACTAAAGGGATGAAAGGCTGAGTCGACCTTGCCCAGTCGCAGAGTTGATCCCTGGGCCTGTGGTGTGGCACTTTGACGCTCTTAACCACTATGCCACCGGGCGGCATATATATATATACCACTGTATATATATATATATATATATATACAGTGGAATTTCGATCTATCGTTTTCGGATCCATCGTTTTTCCGTAAGTGTCGTTCATTTTACCTAATCCCAACGATCATATTGTATTGTTATGTTTTCGCATCTATCGTTTCCCCGCATTGATCGTTCATTTTAATCGGTCCCTTGAAAAACGATAGATCGAGATTCCACTGTGTATATATATATATATACATGTGTGTGTGTGTGTGTGTGTGAGAGAGAGAGAGAGAGAGAGAGAGAGAGAAAGGGAGAGAGAGAGACAAAATATTCATTTCATTTTAATGTTACCTTCGGACCGTAAGACGCAACCCAATTTTAAGTCGATGTTTTTATGTATAAAAGGTGCGTCTTAAGGTCCGAAATGTACGGTATCTTAAATTTATTACTTTCCAGTCGTTGTTTTTTATTTCTAGGAACAAATAGTTGTGCTACTGTGTCCTCCATATCCCCCTCTAAATGGTACAGACGCGTGTGTAAATACACTACGTCAGACTCCATTTATCCGTTCTGTAATTGAATCCTCGTGTTTCCAGAATGTATGAGGAGTTTCGTCTCTGTCACATGAGACAGCAAGATAATAGTTAGATAGAAATAAAAGTTTTATGCGAGCGTATGCAAATAAATAGTTAAAACAAAGATCGCATTACTGGAACACTCTGATTAAATTAGTATTTTTAAAAAAATTCTTCCTCTGGGGAAAAATAGTTGTAGAATTTCAGCCATTCATCTTTTATGGGATGTACTGAGGAGTTAAGAAAGGGGACGAAGCAATTTAGTTTGTTTTCTCAATTCTACACAGTTATATAAAATTTAGTTAAGGGGACTGGGACGTCTTCGACAACTAAGAAGTTGGAAATTTGGGCTATTCTTTTAAAGCCCATATCTTATACAAATATGCATGTATCATTATGATTTTTTTATGTTAATTTAGTAAGACCTTTATGAATATTTTAAGATAAAAAAAATTATTTTTGGATTGAAAAGTAAATTTAAAATAACAATATAAACAAAAATACTTTTCCCCCTGAAATTTTTGAGGTATTCACTTTGTAACACTTTTTCAAAAATTTAGTGAAAATCTTACCTTGAAATCTTGTGTGATGATTATACACAGTTCATTTTATATAGTGAACCCATTTAAGTCTTTGTTACACTTTTTTAAAAAATTTTAAATTTCACTTATCAGAAATTTGCATATTTTTGTCATACATTTTCACCATTTACAAAAATATCTTAAGGTTTAAAAATAAAAAATAGGTCATATTGATACAACAGCACTTATTCTATTGACTTTTAAAATTTCAGAGATGTACTTGCAACAGATTTTGCAGAAAGTGTACCATTACATGAAAAAATCATATTTTGAGAAAAACGCAAAAAAACACTTTCCCATTATATGGGATTTAAATGTATGTTTACATTTTTAAGTTGCTAATAATTGTTGTTAGAGTGTCAAAAAGTACATAAATTATATATTTTTGTAATCTGTAGAATCTGCTCTATTTTTTAAGCCACAAATTCAAAAATAAATTTTTTGAAGGTATTTGACAAAGGAAATATCCCGTCAGGCTACAAAATAAGGAGTAATTTCGTTGAAGACAGATGTTTTATAACACATAAGTTTTCATCGCAATTCTTCTTGAAAAGAAATAATACACACCCCATTTATGAAACCGTCTCTCAGGCGTCCCGAGTTTCAGATTTCTCTCTCGGGAAATATTATTTCTACTTTCCTTTATTCGGGAAGTCCGAACAAAAAGTCCATGCGCCTTGACTTCGAGCTTTATTATTTTGTACGCCATCTCTTTCCTTTCGATATGTTTTAGAGAATCATCCCTAATATTTGTGTTCTTTTATTGGAAATGTATAACTTAGATTTGTTTTGAAGTGTTGGGATTATATGCATTAGATAATCGTATCATTTTCTATATCGCTATACATGAAAGGCAAGAGTATATAATGTAAAAACAAGTAATATAAAAACAAAATTTTTTAAAGTCAATTCCTACTTAGGTCAACAAAGAAAAAAGGTGTGAAATAATAGTAAAAGAGTGTGAACTAATAGTAGAAATTGAAAAAAAGGATTGCCTGCCAGAACCTTGCCTACTGTGCGAGATCAGGAGGGGGGGGGGGGGGAGAGAGAAAAAGTTTGCCAGGTTAGGGATTCGATCGCGCAACCAACAGGACGGGAGGAGCCCGCGCTACCGCAGTGCTACCGTTTACAGAGTAAGAAGAGGGAAATTAATATTCAAGAGCAAGAGACGCTCTAGGTATAAAACTAAAATCGATTAATTAAATTTAATTAATGAATTAATATTTGAAAAAACTGTATTAACATCAAGTGTCATCCACTACAAGTTTAAAAAAATGCATTTGAACTTGAGTGGATGAATAAAAAGTATTTTATTAACAATTGAAAATTTGAACAAGATATATATAGGGAGAGTGTGAATTAATAGTAGGAATTGAATAAAATAAACAAATCAAACTAACAAAAAATTAAAAATCGAGCATAGACTGCCAAACAAGTTAAGTTAAAACCTACCTTAGCAATGAAAACATAAAACTTTTCAATAAAAGATTGCGCAGTAGCTTCATATCCTTATATTGAAAATGGACAAATATAACTAAAAATAAACAATCCAACAGAGCTAGATAATTATAAGAAGAATGCAGACAAAAAACAAACAGAAATCAAGCACTCAGGGCTCCACGAACCAGAGGCAAGATTCTGTAATAGTGCCGGAACTGAACCAGAAATGGAGGTAACCGACTGGTTTCGTCATCAGGGAGCCTAACCAAGTCAGTTACCTCAAGGGGAACTTTCTGAATAGGATGTAGGTATAACCAAAAGACATCCCCATTGAAACATTTTGTCAAAAGAAAATGAAAAGACACAGACAACTTACAGTAAGGGCTGAACGCACCATACATGCAAGTACACATACAATCCTAATGAACAGCCAAAGATGCATACATACCCTAATTCCGTAGGTGGCGGTTATGGCGAAACAGTAGCCAATTTTACCCTAGTAGTTACGTCACTGTAACAAAACCACAGCGCCACACCCCATTGAAATTTAAACAAAGGTAAACAGAATCCCTAACCTAAACGTCTTTAAAAAATATCTGAGTCTAATACCTGAGGCAAGAGTAAGTATATATATATATATATATATATATATATATATATATATATATATATATATATATATATATATATATATATATATATATATATATATATATATATATATATATATATATATATATATAAGAGCTTGTCTGTTTGTTTGTCCGCTATAGAATCATAGACTGTTTCACCCACCAGGACCAAATTCGGCACAGTTAATGTTTTGGACCCGAGAAACGTAAATCAGGAAAAACGAAATTTGGGGCTCAATTAGTTTTTTTTAAATTAATTTTTTAATGTTTTTTGTGCCCGATAGAGGTGCGTCTACCCGCTGTGGATTCCCCTCGACCAGCTGCGTTAAGAGGGGTGGTTTGAGGATAACGGAGGGGGGGGGTCAAATTCCAATGCACGGGAGAAAGAGGGTTGGGAATGACCTTAAAATCAGACGAAGGTCCGCAGGCTCAAAGTTTCTTTCTTTCTTATTGTTTGCATATCATTTCAGTAGAAACGTGCTAAGCGCATTCTGTCTGGCCAGATGAACATGAAGAGCGGGAGTGCAGCCCAGTATTTTTTTGATGGAATGCATGAAATATTTTATATCTATATATATACCCGGGCAATGCCGGGCAATAATGCTAGTATATATATATATATATATATATATATATATATATATATATATATATATATATATATATATATATATATATATATATATATATATACCCGATTCTGTGTTTGCACGGTTTCGAAATAGCACTATCCGAGAAAAAGAACCTATTATTTTTTACTCTGTTTTTCTTTTACTTTAACATGGTTTAAAAATCCAAAGAGAATACAAAATATTAAGTGCAACGTTATCAGAGAGAATTTTAGGAAATGTAGATGTTTCCATGTTACTTAATAATAGTGACGAATGAGTGGTTCCACTATATGCAAGTACAATTCTAGAAGTCTGCCAACTGGCCAAAACTTAGAAATCCCTTTCTTATAAATGATTTCAATGTCGAACGAACTGTACATTTCCAACATGATTTTAAAATGATTATGTCATGTTATAAAGAGTCCTATACAGAACTACAAATACGAGATCACAGCGCCTGGTAACAGAATTCGTGTTCAAACCAGTGAAACAAAAGAAACGGAAGATTTTAGTTTTATAAGATACACTTGTAGATACTACATCGCCATCCAATATTTCTATTGATGAGAGGGATTTTTCGCCATCAAAACACAACAGCAAACGGGCTGTTATGTTTTGATGGCGAAAAAACGGGCTGTTATGTTTTGATGTTTATTGTCAAGTAGTGACACTGAAAGATTGAATGATTGATCTATAAGTATGTATGTATTAATAAGAAATAAATTCCATTTTTTTAACAATTTGAGACTGCCGCACTTTTTTAATTTAAAAAATAACCCGTATAAACATAATCAAAGTAAGGTTTGTGGATTTCCTCGTACATATTTATTCAAGTTCAATCGATCGAATCCAAATTTCATATGCAAATTAATATTTTCTTATTAAGTATATTTGGATGGAACCTATTTCTAATTTTTTATATGTTCGCTGTATCTATTTTTGCACTTTTTTTTCATGGTAGTCTCTGGAGCGTATCCCCCTGGCAAAAAGAGAATCAGGTGTATATATATATATATATATATATACAGGGTGACCATAATTAAAGTCCCACTTTCAAAAGGCTGCAAAAAAAGAGCCACTGGTCAGAATGACTTCAAATTTGAACTGAATATACTGAAAGAAGGGGGAAACGATTTGGCATAATAAAAAAAGTTCCAAAATGTTACAGCGCCATCTATTGCCGCTGTAACATTTGGCGCCACCCTGTATATATATATATATACTTTTTGTAACTTTTTTTTATTATGCCAAATTGTTTCCCCCTTCTTCCATTATATTCAGTTCAAATTTGAAGTCATTCTGACCAGTGGTTACTTTTTTGCTGCCTTTTGAAAGTGGGACTTTAATTATGGACACCCTGTATTAGTATATTTTATATAATTTATTCCAATGTGTCAAGTTGGAACAGAATGGGACATTTTTTAAATTATAGACTACTTTGGTAAAAATTTATATAAAGCCTGTCACAGTTTGCGATAGCATTAGAAATACTAGCTGTCATAAATCTCATGTAAATGTTCATTGGTATTCCAGTACTTAATTTTCTTTAAAAGTGTATCTGATTCAGATGTAAACACATTAATAATTTCTCTAGAACAAGATGAGATACTTAGTAGAAATGCAAAAAAAAAAGCGGGGGTTTGCAAGTTTGAGATCATAAATTTTGTTAAATAATTTCAGAGCATTAGGACTCTTTTAGATCAAACAAACCAATTCACCATGTTTCTAAATCAAAAGTTGGAACGGAGTTAGACATTTTTAAGATAACATTTTTCATGGCGATAAAATTTGATTAAAGTCTCTCGCACTTTAGGTGAAAAATTCTCTGACTAGTGTTATAAATTGTAAACTCTGATGATATTAAAATTCCCCAAACACCTTCTTTAAAATGTCAGTTCCCGTGGCACCATTTAACACGCGATCCTCTTGAATGGGTCGTACAGTTAAAACCTTGACGGCACGATGCAGCTCAGTTAAAAACTGTGAATCTTACCACCATATATATCGAGCTTAAAACATTATGAGGGTACATTAATTCAAGCCCGAAATGGAGAACTTAATTCTTGTTTCATTTTTAAATTATCTTTGTTTAGCCATTTGTAAATGATTTATTGTTGTGGCCTTGATTATGAAAGATCAGCACATTGCAAAAAAAAATAAAAGAATAAAACTGGAATTCACTTACCACACTTTATTTAAGACTTAAGTTAGGAGAGCACGAAAAATATTTGCACGTGGTACATCACAATTCTTAGCACGAAAATTATTGGCAATTGTACTTCACAATTCTTAGCACGAAAATTATTGGCACTTGTACATCACAATTCTTAGCGCGAAAATTATTGGCACTTGTACTTCACAATTCTTAGCACGAAAATTATTGGCACTTGTACATCACAATTCTCAGCGTGAAAATTAGTTGCACTTGTACATCACAATTCTTAGCACGAAAATTATTGGCACTTGTACATCACAATTCTTAGCACGGAAAACCAAGGAGACATCGGCAATTCCGCATTTGTACAAATCCGTCGTAGAACAGTTGTATCTCCCTTGAGCCACTCGCGCAACCACGTGCTTCAGAAAACCATCTCTTAAAGAACACAGACGGACACTCTCGCCGAAAAAAATCGAAGACTGACTTCACATAACGTTCTTCAGCCGGAAAATTAAAAATTTCCACACCTTTTCTGTTGCCAACTGTTTTTTTAACTTTGTAAGAAGTTCTGGAGAATGTCCGATTGGACGAGCAGGAGCGAAGTAAAACGGGTTCCCGCTAGTTTCAAATCGGATGTTCCGGAACCAGTTTTAAGTTGATGTTTTCACAACATTATTTCTCCAAGAAACTAATATTGGCACATTACATTAAACTGCATGATTCATTAATTGTGCTGAAAGGTAAATATTATTTTTGCCCCTTTGTCGAAACATCCCCAGACCAAGTCCAAAGATCGCAGTGGGCTGAGGTATGTGGTTTCGTTTTACAATGAAACCACAAGGGTCACACTCCACCCTACCAACATTCCGACCGAGTACCCCCCATTTGGAAGACTCGTACCTTCTCCCACCCATTCTGAAGCCATAGAAGGCCTTTCCGGTCTACAGATATTACGTGCTCATATCAGGCCCAGGTACGAAAGTATTTTACGGCGTCCGTCGGGATTCAAACCGAGCACCTTTCTCCGAAACCCAACGACCTACCACTCGGCTATCCAGCCCAACACAAACATTATCTATATATATAAAACAGTTCCGTAATTGACTGACTCACTGACTGACATACAACGCACAGACCATACCGCTGGACCTAAAGGACTGAAATTTGCATGGCGATTCTTCTTATAGTGTAGGGGTGCACTAAGAAAGATTTTTGAAAAATTCTTCTTAGATTTTTTTAATTAAATTTTTAAGCTGTTTTGTGACTTTTTTTAAGTTTGAATTTAAAATAATAATTTGAGGGTTATAAAATTTATATCACGAGAAAGATCCTAAAAATTCCTTTAAAATGAAATCTTTTTTGAACCTTTCACTTCCATTTTCTAATTTTTGGTGAATTTTTAAAGATTAATTTTTAAAATTTAATTTATTAAATGCTGATCACGTGATTTATTTTTCTGGTACTTTAAATTAATTTATCGTCACGTTCATAGCAACTAAATAGACAAAAAAAAATTTTTCTTCCTAATGCGGCAGACGATTGGAAATTATCCAAAAATATATTAAAATACAGTAAAAGATATGTTCCTCAAACTGTACTATATTCTTTAGTATGTTCTATTAGATTTAATTTGAATATTTTCTTCTACATTATTTTGTCTACAAAAATATCCTTTACAATTTATTTATAAATATATATTTTTTCGCTTTTTTTACATCAATTGCATACATTGATCGTTATATTTATTATAAATATATTTAAACATATTTTTGTCATTAATTTCATACGTTGAATTTAATTTGAATGTACTCCGTAGCGAAGTACGGGTTTTCAGCAAGTTCTACATATCGAAGTGCAATCTTCATAAAAAATCTAAGTAATATACTAAGCAACTGTTTATCTTAGTTTATTACGGAGAAGGTCCTCACCCTTATAACAGGATTTATTCTAGATGAAAATGTTAGCTTTCCCAGTTTTCTTTGGCATAAAGGAAATATTACTGCTTTAAAAAAATTTGGTTCTGCGACATAAAGGGGTAGAATCCGACCCGGTCCCATCAGGTCAGTGGTTCCCAAGCGGTGGTCCGCGGGAGCCTCGGAGTGGTCCGGCAACACATATAAAAAATTGCCAAATAAATGGGAATTTGGAAAGCAATGTTCATTGGACTAGATGTTCATCCGATGACTGAATTAAAATTTCTTAAAATTTTAACATAATTATTTTATTACTAGCTGAAAACCCGCACTTCGCTACGGAGAACATTCAAATTAAATACAACGGTCAATGTATGCAATTAATACCAATATATATATGTATGTATAATAAATATGACGATCAATGTATACAATTAATGTAATATATATATATATATATATATATATATATATTTATAAAAAAATAGTAAGAGATATTTTTATAGACAAAATAATGTAGAAGAAAATATTCAAATTAAATGTAATAGGACATACTAAAGAATATAGTACAGTTTGAGGAACATAATATCTTTTATTGTATTTTAATATTTTTTTTGATAATATCCAATCGTCTACCACATTAGCAAGAAAAAAAAATTTTTTTTGTCTATGTAGTAGTTATGCACGTGACGATAAATTGATTTAAAGTAGCAGAAAAAGGAATCACGTGATCGGCATTTAATAAATTGAATTCTGAAAGTGAATATTTAAAAATTCACCAAAAATCAGAAAATGGAGGTAAAGATTCGAAAAAGATATCATTTTAAAGGAATTTTTATGATCCTTCTCGTGATATAAATTTTAAATGCAAACTTAAGAAAAGTTACTAAAGCACCTTAAAATTTTAATTTTAAAAAATCGAAGAAGAATTTTTCAAAAATCTTTCTTAGTGCACTCCTACACTATAAGAAGAATCGCCATGCAAAATTTCAGCCCTTGGTCCTTGCGTTGTATGTCAGTGAGTCAGTCAGTCAGTCAGTGGATCAGTCAGTTACGAAACTGTTTTATATATATAGATTAGAAAATGATACGTTAGAATGTGCGTATGTTAATCCGGTATCCCTTTTGCCTGAGTGATATTCTATACCCCAATACCCCTACCCAAGTGGATGGGGTATGGTGGTGGTTCGCACATGGTTCATTTTCTGGCTTAGTGGTCCGCAGACTTCTACGGGTTGGGAAGCACTGCATTAGGTGAAGCGCGAACAGAAAGAAGCGGGAAAACGAGACAGAGTAATAATACGAAATTCCCAGGGAATATCGAAGAAACATTAATTATCAAATCTGATGTACGAAGAAGTTCGTAAAAATGCGCAAATATAAGCGCATATCTAGGGTACTTTTTATAAATTGCTGAATTTGAGATCACGAGAGATAAATTTTGAATATACATTTCCAAATGTTGTTGTAGCTCTAAAAATTCTACTGACAGTACCTGAAACTTTGGTTACAAATTTAACCAAATTTTTTAGCATCAAATGAGAGCAGTCTTTCTCAACTGAAAATTTTAGAAAACTATCTATGAACAATAGCCCAAGAGGGATTGAAATATCTAATAATAGTTTCTATAGAAAAGACGATTTGATTGCATCTTTATCATCAATTATTCCAAAATAATTGATGATAAAGATGCAATCAAATAATTTGTTGCCATAGAGACCGTAAGAATGATTGAGTCCTTATTTTTGTTACATAACAAATTATACTCAAATGTCTTTACTTTCTCTGCTTTTTTTAAGTTCTGTCAGTTTTAAAAATTTTATGTTTTTTTTTAAAATAAAACCTTCTAATGAATACATATCTTTTCCAGAATGATCGTTATTCTATGAGTAGAATATTTCTAATGGAGATGCGTTAACTTAGAGTCTCTGATTTTGATAAATTTGAAAAAGCTCCGTTTTTAAAACTTGCACAGATGGATCGGCCTGACTCTGGGTAGAATAAATTACCATTTTATTTTCTATATGCCTAATTACGATGCTACAATTAGTTAAGACTTCAGTACTTTTTTTTGGATCGTTAATACAGTAAATTTTTTTTTCCATTAGAAAGTAGTAAGGTCTCTGTTGACTCATAATCTTATTTTCGAGTACTTAACAGAGAAAAAAATTCGTTCGACTCATACATATATTATACTAATTATAACTTGTCAACGAGTATATTTTATTTTTAAGACTATGAAAAAACCAATGTTGTCTTTTATAATATGAGAATCAATTCTTAAACCAATAATTAATATTTAAAAACAAACATTATGTTTCAAAATAAAAATATTTTCTTCACACTTTATCGTAATGTACACAATGTTTAATATATATATATATATATATATATATATATGTATGATGATTATTCAATCAATAGGAAATAAGGCTTCTTTAAAAGTGATAATATCATGGTGGTTTACTAACTTTTAATCATTTCTGACTTGTTTGAGCATTTGATAGACAAACAAAAACCGACAGAGACATACAGTTTTCAGTCGAATGAGAGCGACTACAAATGCCTGCATCAATAGCACATCTCGTACTGGAGACTCTAATAGCTGTGCCCTAGCCACTCAGTCATCTTTTAGATGACGTAATGATGAAC
>OU015502.1:145877677-145942677 GCA_907164885.2 Dolomedes plantarius
GTATATGTGTATATATAAAGTGTGTGTATATATGTATATATATATATACATATATATATGTGTGTGTGTGTGTATATATATATATATATGTGTGTGTGTGTGTGTGTGTGTGTCTATATATATATATATGTGTGTATATATGTATATATATATACTCGTATATATATATATATATATATATATACGTATATATATGTGTGTGTTTGTGTGTATATGTATACATATATATGTGTGTGAGTGTACATATTCATTCATTCTTGGGCTCGTATTCTTCTGATACATGCTATCCCACCCCGTAAGGAAAAGGTTTTAACTGATGAAACTGGCAGGTAATATATTTTTGGCACATTCTTACTTTGTTTGAACTTTTTCTATTCTTTTCGAATAACAGTTTCGATCATAATTTATAAAGGTACACTTTTTTCTTCTCGCTGGGTATATAAACTTTGTTTCAAGCATAATTCATACGTAAAAGCAAAATTTTCGTTTTTTAACTTATTCATCTGTACCGAGGAGCATAAAAACTTTCATATAATCAGGCTGAGAAAGAGAAAAAAAGTAAAATGCAAAGGAATTTTCTAATCTCCTACGTTTTTGTTGTGCTGTTGTATGATTCGTTTTGAAACTCGGTGTTTACCTTTCCTTTTTTGTGTTTAAGATACGGCTCATTTAGTTTTTCTCGTAATGAAGACATCGCACAATGTTATTTCGGAAGCCCCGAGAGAGCAAAAATGGATTTCATTTTTCTTCCGGGACGACTAATTGCGTTTTTGTTGGAAGACGTATAAATCCACGCGTAGGAAGAGAATGGGAGATATTAAAGCTTTCGAAAAAGGCAGAGTGATTTCATTTTCTCTAAATTGAAATTGTGGAAACCGAATTTCTGTTGTATTGCATTTTTCCGTAAGCACTCTCCGCAGTTGTGTATTAATACTAACTTAAACTTCTCATTTCGTGAAAATTAACATTTGTCTAATAAATGCAGCAAATTTTGCACTTTTTGGAGCAGATAGTTAATAAAGTTAAAATAAAATTTGGATTTTCAAAACATTCAATCTTGGCCATATTTGCAAAATAGTTTTTCGAAGACTAGCATTTATCCTGGATGCGTTCAGCTATACACATCAAGATATATTTGAGCCACTCGATAATACATTTTTTCTTTAAAATAATGCCGCACATATCATATAGTGGTAATGTGCTGAAGATAATTAATAGTTTATTAAATAATTAACGTTTACTTTAATATCGGGTATTGAGATAATTAAATTAGCAAATAAGTAAGTAAGTAAATTTTAGTAACGGTAATGCTTTGTATAAATAAATTTATTAAGCCTCTGCTAAATATACTTGGTTAAACTTGTGGTGATCAAATATTAATTGATTTGATTAATGCCATCGCATTTGGAGAAGTGTGCGCAAGTTTCTCTAAATATTTTGACATTGTGAAGAATTAAGTTGAAATTGATCATCACATGTTATACCTTATTGTTAAAATATTGATAAATCAATAAGCCTTATTTTATAAACCTTGTAAGTGGCTGGTACGTATTTTTGCTGGTGAATTTTACTTAGGGTAAAAGTTTTAGAATTATTCATTGTTTTCCTTCCTTCCCTAAATTTGACCCTGTGCCTAGTAACAAGTTCATATCGCTACCTCTGCTGGCCGCTGTCCTTGGTGGTTTGATATGCCCGGTCTTCACCATTTCTTCGTGATGCACAACCAAGCCCCCCCCCCCCCACCCACCCCGAGCCAGAGAGGAGAAAGGATTGGAATACCAGAACGTGCGGAAGGCTGGGATGAGCGTCTTGTGGGTGGAGGTACCGCGGAGAAAATTTAATATGGCGTTGGTACGAGTTCAGAAGATGAAATAAAATTGGACTACAGTTCCAGAAGATAGAAAATGGTGGCCTGCAACCTTTCACTCGAACTTTATTCCCAAATCGTTGGCGCGCTAGCAGACTCTTTGCAATCATACAGGCTGCGGACAACTACAAGGAATGGAGCGGTGACTCGGGAATGAAAGAGTTTGAAAAAATATTTTTTTTTTGCTGGAAACTTAACTGGTGGCGATGGGAGCGTGGGACCGAGGTTTGGGCCTCCCGGCCTAATGACGATGGCCATGGGGGACATCTCTTTTTTCCTTTCCTTTCCTTTCTGTAAATTCTATCCTTAAACTCTCTCCTTTTTGAAAGCTGCCGCAGAGTCATTAAGATTCAATTAAAATTTAAAATTTATTTAATGATTAGCAATTACACATAGAATAATTAAGCTTTTGATTCACCAGCCACTTCATTTATTTGCATTGAGTTTTAGATAATTATTTGTATTATGGAGAGTAGAACTCATTTAAACGGAATTGTATTTTATTCAATTGAATTTGGTTTGTCAGAATAATGTTAAGAAGATCTAGAGATAATGAGTATGATTGTTATAATGTCAGGGAAATTGTTAATAAATTTGTTATTTTTGGTTTGTAAAGTTGTGTCATGTCGGTCCTTGCCGTTTTAGTTAATTTTCTGATTTTCAGCTTTAGGTTTTTTTTTTAATTTCAGCAGATTTGAAGCTTTTTCTTTTAGGTGAGGTAATTTTATTTCTAGGTATACTCCAATGATAGGGAGGTAATTTTATTGAACTTAATTTCATTTTTCTTTGGCTCATTAACCACCACAGTGGTGCAAACAATAATTCGAACCTTGGGTAAATTTTAATTATTATATGTTTATGGGTTATTGCAACACACAACGCAAGTCCTTAAAATGTACTAACCACTCATGACTAATGGCATATATTGTACTTAAATTTAACTGAAACCTAGTATAATAGTAAATTAATTTTAAAGATAGTAAAGAGATATTCTACGTTTAATTAATTAGTTAATTAGTAATTATATAATATTAAAGTTTTAAAATAACCCCCCAATACACAATCTTTCGTCGTAACAGTAACTTCTTGAGCTTCCGCAGTATACACTCGGATTAATGCGTGCGCGTATCTACTCTGTCTCCTCATAGGAAGCAATTGTGGTCACGTATACGGTTCATTATGAAATAGCCAACAAATTCACGGTGTGGATGGGTCAATATCTCCCCAAGGCAAAGTACCTATCACAGTGGAAAAAAAAAAATTCACGCAATCTCTTCTAATGAAACTACCGCGGATAATTAACGTAGGATTACTTATCGTTGCTTACCTCTTTTGTGTATATATATATATATATATATATATATACAGAGGCTGTTCGCACATTTTTTAGACGATTTTGGTAAGCGATAATAAAAAATCGTTTGCTGCAAAAGAAATAATTGCAATTGTACTATGTTTTTCAAAGTCAAAATTATCGTCTACGGCTTGAAAGTTTTTTTTTTATTCAAAATGGCGTTTTTAACAAAGCAGTGGTTCGAAGGCTACATTTATGCTCTTTCCGAAGAGAAGTATGCATACTCCGTTATCCAAAAACGATGTGAGAATCATGGTTTTGTGAGAATCATGGTTTTGTGATATCTAAAGCGTCGATAGGTAATATCATCAACAAGAAAGGAAAAAACGTCCAATTGGAGCCTCAAGTGGGACAAAAATTCCAAACAAGTATCCAAGGAAAAAACGGACATCTTCGACTATTGCAAAGGTACGTTGTTTAATGTTAAATAAAAATCCTAGTCAAAGGACAGTTGCAAAATCATTAAAATGCTCGGTGTCCACTGTAAACAAAATGATAAACGTTGATTTAAATCTTAAGAAAGCGAAAAAACGTAATGTGCATCGTCTTCTTCCAAATCATATCGCTGAACGCAGGACACGCTGCAGAATTCTATATGAGAAACACCTATCCAAAGAAAAATGGAAAACAATTGTCACAATAGATGAATCATGGGTGTATTTAAATGATTTCAACAAAAAAAGAGCCATTTATTATCATAAAAGGGGTGTAAAAAATTTAAGTACATGGTTCAAAAAATCGAAATGAAGTTTTTCTAAGGGATTCATGATTGTTGCTGGTTTTTCTTATAGTGGCAAGTTAAAAATAAAAAGAGTGGAAAAAAATGTCAAGATTAACTCCAAATACTATCAGGAACATATCTTATCGCCAATTTTTCTGAATGAAATACCATCGCTTTACCCACAGTGGCATCAATCTGTGAGACTCCATCAGGACAAAGCTAGCAGTCACACATCAAAATCCACTGTAAATTTCTTAAAAGAAATGTAACAAAAAACTGGTATCAAGGCCATACCCTTCACTGATATCCCTACTAAATCTCCCGATGTATCACCTATGGATTTTTGTGCTTTCGGACTTTTAAAATCTGCATTATCCAAACGTCGTCCCAAAACCCTTACAGGACTCTGGAAAGCTGTTGAGGAGTAATGGGATAGAATACCTCTTCTGACACTTCAAAAGGCATTATTATCCTGGAAATTGCGGTGTCGAAAGATAGTTCAGAATAAGGGATGTCAAATAGAACATTTAAAACACAAGAATTTTATGTAATTTAGTTTTGTGAATACAATATACATCGTCTAAAAAATGTGTGAACAGCCTCTGTATATGTATATATATATATATATATTTTTATCTATATATATATATGTAATATGCCGACTCCGTGAAAATGATGATGATGATATTACGATGACCGGGTCCGGCATACCACAACAGTAAGTAGTCGAGACTCGAGCAAAGATCTTAACATTTATTAGGCGGAAAGTGACACAACCTCTCAGGGCAACGGCAGTCGGGAAAGCTCTCCGACCCATGGTCGCACTCCTATTTATAACTTATTGAGGACGCCTTGTCACATGTTGTTTAAAGAAAGAAGTTAATTCGCTAGTTGTTAGCGGTGACGTTATACTTATCTAATCCTTCGCAAACTAGTACGATTTTAGGCCCCCTCACCGCGCAGCCCCTTTGTCTGTTAAACCGGAGTAAAACTTTAAACGAAAATTGGCTCGAACGCCGAAACAATTGAGAAAACTAGAATTTAAAAGAGTTATGGGGTTTTTTATGTTTTATATATATATATATATATATATATATATATATATATATATATATATATATATATATATATATATATATATATATATATATATATACATATATATACATGTATATATATATATATATATATATATATATACATATATATATATATATATATATATATATATATATATATATACATATATATATATACACACACATATATATATATATATATATATATATATATATATATATATATATATATATATATATATATATATATAACGTACGCAGCTGGTGCACCCCTACAGGATAAGAAGAAACGCCAAGCAATATTTCATCCTTTAGGCCCATTGGTTTTGTCTGTGCGTTATCTGTCAGTCAGTCAGCCTCGGAACTGTTCTATATATATAGATAAATAAAACATTGTTATTAATACATATTTTTTCCAAAATGATCGTTCATCTAAAAGTTGACTATTTTTAATAGAGATACGTTTATTACTTAAGATTCTCTCCCAAAATTTGAAAAGGTGACTTTTTTTTTTATTTTGAAATTTGCCCCCCGCTCCATGATTGATCGGCCTGGCTCTGTCCTATCACTAAAGCTGTAAGGTATTGCGTCGCCGTGAGGTAGAAAAAAAATATTTAGTAATTTTGAATATTTAATTTGTTTTGTGCCTACAAATTAGCTTCCTTAAGAATTTAATATATGTGGCTTTGAAAGGCAAAGTGTTGTAAGTCACATTTTTAACTTTCTTTATTTGAGGGCAAAAATATAATCTCCAAGTTCAATTTATAGTGGAATTGCAAATAATTATTATTTGCAATATTATAATAATTATTGTAAATTATAATTTGTTCAATTTATAGTGGAATGTGTTGTAGTTTTTACAGTGATATGCTTTGGACTTACACCACTTGACTTACTGACTTACACCACTTTGCCTTTCACCGCCTCATATGTAAGTTATTTTAAAATTTACTGCTGTTAAATCAGTGTATTTTTTAAAGGAATAGTTTTATTAAAGAGTAATTTCTGTTTTAATTGTCCATTTGAAGTTTGAATCTCTTTATTTTTTACACTTCCAAATGGAAATTGGTAACATTTCCATAGGGCATGCATACCTTATCTATTTCGAACTACGTAGTTTGCTGAACTTGTACTGCAAGTCTTATACTTGCATTAATTATCTAAAACTAAATTTTATTTTCATTACCATAGAAACGGGTTCACCGGAAAAGGCTCTATATTTCCGTTGCATATGTTTCTTATTCTCACTAGGGAACTAGGTGAGAATTATTCTAAAAAATCCATTAGACTATCCATTAAAGGCAAGGCTTTTAATAAAATACCAAAACAAGTTCTGTAAGCTTATGGTTCTTACAGTTTTGATTATTCCCAAGTTCCCCGAATATTTATGACTTTAATAAACTTAGTTAGAAACTTTAAAAGTTTTAGTTTTACCTGGGAGTAAATTAAATAGTTTTAAGAAGAGAATTTAAAAATAAGAAATCCGATGTCTTCTGGTCTAGCTCAGTGGGTAGAGCAGTGGTGCACAAACTTTTTTTAACAGCTACCCCGATCGGCAATTTTTAAGCAATGTTGGTTCTAGGGAATGCGACATTTATGTCGATGTTTTCAAAACATCGATGTTTTCAAAACATCGATGTTTTCTTAAAAACATCGATGTTCTAAGCATCGATTTATTGAAGCCGATATTTTTTAACATCGATGTTTTGTGCTCGATGTTTTACATTGTCTCGATGTTTTATTTTCAATGAAAAAGTGCCATAATAAAAAAAATTACCACGTAGCATGATTTTCACACCTAGTAAATGTAACACTGAATTCTGAAAAGGACGAATACAAAATGAGGAACGATTCCTTAGCAAACAGACAAATGGCAATCAACAACCAATGAATCAATCAGAGCGCTTGGAATGTTCCTGACACTCCAGAACATTCCATGGGATTTTATTTTATAAATAACTAGCATTATTGCCCGGCGTTGCCCGGGTAGATATATAGATATAAAATTTTTCATGCATTCCATCAAATATACACTGGGCTGCACCCCCCTCAAAATAAACACTTCGCCCTCCCCCCCCTTCACCCCCCGACCAACTGTCAAACCACCCCTCAGAACAAACCTCTTTTCCCCCGCGTATCGAATTAGACTGGTTGTAGTGAAGGGGCTCCACATTTAAGAGGTGCGCTTTGGGGCACAAAAATCATTAAAAAATTGATTTTAAAAAAACTGTTTCAGCCCCAAATTTCGTTTTTCCTGATTTAAGTTTCTTGGGTCCTAAACATTAACTGTGCCGAATTTAGTCCCGGTGGGTGAAACAGTCTATGATACTATAGCGGACAAACAAACAGACAAGCTATTTTATATATATAGATATAATCACGAGAGCAGTCATTTAAGTTTTTGTTTTGTTCTGGTTTTATATAAGTTGACGTTAATATTATTAGTAAGATGCCTCCCAAAAGTACCGTTTGGAAATGTTTTTGCAAAACCTCTGACAAATTGGCAAAGTGTAATATTTGCCTTAAGTCCCTCAAAACTTCTGGCAATACCACGAATTTATCTGGACATTTAAAGACAAAACATGGCGATATTTACAACGAGAATTTTGAGTCATCAATGTAGCCCAAGGCAAAAGCAACCAAGTTTTTGTCATTTGTGTCAGCCCAATCAGAGAGTAAAATCAAATCACCCCCCCCCACCCCACGACTAACCAAAGTAACATTAATGTTAGAGGTTACTAAACCAGTTTTAAAATATGGATGTTCTAAAACATCGATGTTTAAAATCATCGATGGTTTTTGGGCGATGTTTTATTAGCATCGATGTTTTAATATTGAATATCGATGTTTCAAAACACCAATGTTTTGTTATCGATGTCGCATCCCTAGTTGGTTCAAGTATTACAACCAGTATTACAACCAGATTAGTATTGCAACCAGTATCTTAGATCTTTGGTGTTGCATCAAAGCATATGCACACGAAAAGAGTTCGACTTAAATATTTATTCATTCGGCTTAAATAATAAATTCAACTCAAAAAGCATTTACAAGTACATCCAGCCTTTTTCTGGGAACTTCAATAACTTCAAATACTAAAAACTAAGACTTAAACGAATGTTCATCGTTTCTACAACTTGAAAAAAGAACAAGAAGAAGGAACATACTCCAGGATCTCCGTTAATACGTATATATATATATATATATATATATATATATATATATATATATATATATATATATATATATATATATATATATATATTTGTATATATATATGCATATATGTATATATATATATATATATATATATATATATATATATATATATATATATATATATATATATATATATATACATATATACATATATACATATATATATACATATATATATATATATATACATACATATATATATATATATGTATATATATATGTATATATATATATATATATATATATATATATATATATATATATATATATATATATATATATATATATATATATATACCTACATGGTACAGATAGGTTATATAACATTTGCATACAATACACAGTGAAAAGATGAGAATGCATTCCCGACCGAATTTGAAAATGAAAGACCGGTTCGGAATGATGTGTATACCAAATGTACCACATTACATTTATTTAAAGTAATTTTTTTTTTCGGTGGGGAGCAATTAAAGTCGTAGCCAGATTTCCAACATACCAACTTTCCTAAAATAAAAATTACCCCACCGAAAAATTTTCAATAGAAGCAAAATTTTAAAAAATTAGAAAAATGTTAATAAAAAAATACATTTCAGGAAGTATCTTCTAACGAAAATACCACGGGTTATTAACGTAGGATTACTTATCGTTGCTCACCTCTTTGCCGCCTCATACTTTGGTACTTTTCTGTTTAACTGTGTACTGCTTGCCTAAGCAATACAGACTGGGTTTGGCGCTTTGCCAAAATTATAACTCGCGACGACGCGAAAATTTTGCTCTCCGGGGGACCGTTATTGAGGAACGTAACCTCCGTTAAAATGAAAGAAAACTATATAAACCTATATCAACACAACATCTTAAATATCCAGATTTGGAAATCCAGTGTCACACAGAGGGGTAGACACAAATCGAAGCAATGTAAGTATAGTCGTTTGCTGAAGAAATATTTATTGTCAGACTGTTTGACATCTTTTTCATAACATTTATTTATTAACATGTAAAAAATATTATTAAAAATATGTGATTATGAAATATTTAAAGCATATTTTTTAAATTTAATAACTTAATCTATATATATATATAACAGTTCCGTAACTGACTGACTCACTGACATGCAACGCACAGACCAAACCGCTGGACCTAAAGGGCTGAAACTTTGCATGGGGATTCTTCTTATGGTGTAGAGGTACACTAAGAAAAATTTTTGAAAAATTCTTCTTAGATTTTTTAAAATTAACTTTTTAAGTTGTTTTTGTAACTTTTTTTAACTTTGCATTTAAAATAATAATTTGAAGGTTATAAAATTTATATTACAAGAAAGATCCTAAAAATTCCTTTAAAATAAAATATTTTTCGAATCTTTACCTCGATTTTCTGATTTTTGGTGAATTTTTAAAGATTCATTTTTAGAATTTAATTTATTAAATGCCGATCACGTGATTTCTTTTTCTGGTACTTTAAATAAATTTATTGTCACTTGCGTAACAACTAAATAGACAAAAAAAAATATTTTTTTTCTTTCTAATGCGGCGGATGATTGGATATTATCCAAAAAGAATAAATATCCCTTACGATTTTTTTATAAATATATATATTTTTTTACATCAATTGTATACATTGATCGTCGTATTTATTATATATATATATATATATATATATATATATATATACTTATATTTTTTGCATTAATTGCATACATTGACCGTTGTATTTAATTTGAATGTACTCCGTAGCGAAGTGCGTGTTTTCAGCTAGTCTATACTTATATATAAAGAGAGAGCGATTTTGTACGTGGAGGGTAATTTGTACGTGGAGGGACGTTGGACTTGTCCAAAAATTTGATTTTTTATTTTATTGAATTGTGAAACTACAGACGAGTAGGAATCTGTTGCAAAAAGAATTTTTAATTTCTGCGATTACTTTCCTAGTTAAAGGCATTTGTATTTAATTTAGATATTATGTGGTTACTAATAGCAATAACTTTAAATGTGTTTTTCTCAAAATGAAAAGTTTCGTGTCATACGAATATTCAAACTGCCCCGGGCGTATTTATAATTAGAGTATTGCTTTGAAATTTAAGTTTTATATACTTAACTGTGTATCAAATATATCTTATTAAAAAAAATTATGCTTCGTAGCTTAGAATTTTTAAATGTTGTACTTGAAATGATGATTTATAGGTATTTTGCGTAATAAAAAGGGTGTTTTTACTATTATTATTTTTTTCTATTTATATTTTCAATGAATGCTTAAAATAAGCAATAAGTTTCATTGTTAGTTCTATAAGGTATCCTGTAAATAAAAATTACCCTATTATATGCAGAAGAAACGGGCATGGAACATTTTTAATGAGGCCAATTTTTGATATAATTAACAATTCATAATTCATAAATTATCAATATTTCATCTTTAAATTTTAACCACATTTACATATCTCTGGTACTAATCCCATATTCAAATTTCAAGCAAATCCATTCAAAACAAAAAAAGTTAGGTTTGAAGGTCCACTGTCCCCTTTAACTACACTTGGGATTTGAAACCGAACCCGATGCGGGAAAGTTCCCGACGCTAACCACTATGTCATGTAATCGACATCTTAAGTAAAATGACGCATTTAATTTTTACATAAATTTTTCTAACAAAAAAATAAAGCACGTGCACAACTGAAAGGTATAATTTGCATGCTAACTCTGTATTTATCATCGTTTAGCATGGTGTTGGAAAAGAAATACAAATCTGGGTACATTATAGCATGGAATAAAACATAGTGAGCATATCTGGTTTTGGCGAGATACCTTTTCCTTAGCTTTCCTTTGAATCCAATAAAACTGGCGAGTTTCATTTATATGCATTACGAGTCGCAATTTTTCATGCAAATTTTATACCGAGAGTGACATTTTCATACATTTTGAGGATGCATATTTCTGTGATCTCTTATCTAAAAATTCCCCCCTTTTATATATCAGCAGATTTTTGAATAATCTGGCATGAAAGTTTATATAAATAATATGGAATATATTGCGTTTTGTCTTAGACAATAGCTCTTTCAAATGCGTGAGGAAAATGGCAAGACGTTTAATCTTCCCTTCCGTTTTTAGTTTTCTGCACTGCAGTGGAAAGTTTGATATCCGACTGCGTTTAAAACGTCAATTTTGATGAAAATTTCCCGTTTTTCTTCCTGTAACTTAAAGAGTGTAAATTCCTGTTTCAAAATCTCCTTTTAATTTTTTTCTCTACGATCTCTGGAAATGAAATGTGAGCGATTTAAAGAAGAGTAGTAACTCCCAATTTCTATACAAGTGCAAACTTTGTGTTTGCTTAAGAACGTATTTTTCATTAAAAATGTATAGACTATTACGATAACTTAAGATATAAACATGATATGATATTCTTAAGGTCTCTTCTTCATAATACTAAGAATGTATAGAACTATAGATTAATCTCTAAGTGTATCATTTGTTGATTTATTGCCGTATTTTTATAAAATTTCATAAGAAATCACTGAAATTTTACGTGAAATTGCATATAATGATTAGTATTTTTTTTTATTTCAAGATATTAATTAACTAAGAGACCCTTTCGCATGCCATTAATATACGATTTATTTTATAGCGAGATGGGGGATTTGTAGTAGGATAAAAGAAGAACCGGTTCATTGGTAGCCATTGTTTATTTCTCAAATATCAATGGTGCGTAAAGATGATACAAAACAAATTACAAAACGCTTTTGGCCACAATATTGGAGGTGAAGCATAAGACAAAACGGGGGAACATGAGATATGTCCACGTCAAAACACCTTTGTAGGCACTACTAAAAGTTAAATGTGACACAAACTCGTAAAAAATGTAATATTTACATTATAAAACCTCTGTGCCCACTATTTGACTGCGCCATTTCGACGCATCCAGGGAAAGAACTTTACGGACAAAAGTCAATTTTTCACTTCGATTTTTAAACAAACAACACAATTCGTCAGAAGTGGAGAACTTAATCTTTAAAATGGTACGTTATTTATCGATTTAGGTTAAGTTTTGAGAGAAAGGAATCATCAGAAAGAATCACCTTCTAGAAATAATATATATGGTTTTTCCATGCAAAAAGAATAATGTACACCTACGCGGATTTAGCCAATAAAGAAACTCATTAATGAAATTACAGAAAGATAATAAAAGCAAACGATTTTTAAATTTAAAACTTCAGTGCGATTGATAATGGTAAAATAAAAAAAACTAGAGTGCGCGCCATCTAGGGGAAGAAAAATTGTTTATTATGTTTACATTTCGATTTTTAAACAAACAATAAGATGTGTAATTCTAAATTAAAAATTCGCACGAATCGGAGATCTTAATCTTTAAAATGGTACCTCATTTATCGATTTTGGTTAAGTATGAAAGGAGAAAAGGGAGAAAACAAAAAAAAAACACCTTTTAGAAATAATATATGTATATAAATTTTTAGTTCATGACAATCGCGAGTACCTTATATACATATGATAGAAAGAAATTGTTACATGCATAATTTCTTTTTTCATAGTTAGATCCGTTATGGTAAAAATTTGTTCACTTTCGACCAAATCTCTTCAATTTTGTAAAAAAGTTGCATAGTTTTGGAGTATTTTTTCATCATTTTCCTATTCTGGTTCTCTATGCCCTTAAAAAATAGGACAAAAATATTCACAAATACAGATTTTGAATAAAACGGATCCGAACGCAATTTCAGGGTCCAGAGGTAAAACCACTTTACTCCAAAAACCTTGTTTTGAGAAAAACGAATTTGAATGTTGGAGTAACATGTTTTTTCTATGGAACGCCGAAATTTTATCGCTATTTTTAACGGCTTTAAAGTGATTCTGCCCAAATATGAATGCACGCGGTGTTAGTACTCCATGAAAGCTACAAGATGCCACTGCTAACTCATTTTCGCAAAAATGGCTGTAAAGTCGTTTTACCCCTGGACACTTGAATTGGATATCTAAAAAGAAACATAGTTCAAATCTTGGGTTTGATAATTTTCTTTTGTACAGCAATGTTGCACTTGAGGTCCAGCAAAATGGATCAGATCTGAGATGTTCCATTTTTGAAACAACAGCCCCGTAGGAAAAATCTAACATGTATGTACCGTTTCATGTAGTCTACTCATACATGCAGCAAAGACATCAAACTTTTGCAAATAATAATATGAAAACAACAACGCTCAAATTGCTATGCAGTCAGGTTTTGAAAACAATTGAATTTAGAGAAAGTCCCTTTAAGGGGGCACACCACCTTTAAAACTTCAAAAAAATCGATTTTTTGTTTTTGCTATATTCTGATTTTGGGGACATTTCTTAACAATATGAAAAGAAATGCATAAAAAAATTCGCGTTATTTCTCGAGTTATGAGAGTTTATGTAAAGCTCACTCTGTTGCCATGGCCATGTATAGTCCAACTTTAACTTCAGTTTCCTCAAATATGTAAATTTTTGGATTACGCGCACTGTTACTCCCAAACTATGTGTGCTAGACACACAAAATTTTTATCAGATTTGTATTTTAAGCGTCTTTATATACTAAAACCAAAAAAAAAAATTAAAATAAATTGGTAAAAAAATTTTTACACTTGAAAATGTTTTTAAAAAATTGCTAAATTTTAATTTTATGTAAACTTTCCAATTTAAACTATATTATCAGATTTGTATTTTAAGCGTCTTTATATACTAAAACCAAAAAAAAAATTTAAATAAATTGGTAAAAAAATTTTTACACTTGAAAATGTTTTTAAAAAATTGCTAAATTTTAATTTTATGTAAATTTTTCAATTTAAACTATATTTATTTATATTTTTGGGTTTTACATTAAATAAGAGTATATTATTAATTTAATTTGTCCAAAAAATAGTTTCTGTATGCATATTTCTTAATTTTATGATGCGCGAAACATCCAAAGATTTTTTTTCCCTTTTTAGTAATGTGTACATTTAAAAATAATATCAAAAAATTATTTATGGATTTACAAGTTCTATTTCTGTATAAAATATAACTGAAAAATTGTAATTTTGATATAAAACAAAAAAATTATATATATATATATATATATATATATATATATAATTATATATATATATATATATATATATATATATATATATATATATATATATATATATATATTAATATTATTGGAGTTTCAGTAGCTCGAATTTGATCCTGTTTACGGTCATTTCAGTGTAGTGAAAGGTAGTGTGCCCCTTTAAATTATTTTAAATTTTTATCTGGTCTTCATAATTAATATTTAAATATCATATATCCAGTAATTTTGAGAACTACCGTAGTACTTTCCTTCTACTTCTGTGAGTTTCTATTTTTCATTCCTCCGCAGCAGTTTTCCAAAAAAATCACAGAAGCAATCAAAATTTGTATGAAATAAAGCTTCATCTCACGTGACTCCAGGAAATCAGTTTTACATTTAAATCTAACTCTAATGCAAATGGAGTCTTTTCCAGAAAGTGTAGCTAACCAGATTTCTAAAGTTTAAATATTTCTTAAAAAGGCCCTTTCAAGGCGAATGGCGAATTTTCTTTTTTCAAAATCTCTGATTTTTTTCTAAAGCAAAAGCATATTCTTTCGAATTTGCACGCAACAGTTAGAAAGGGAAATATCTTCTGTTGAATTATTTTACTTGGAAAGGTTTGTAATACATTATGTAAAACACAAGTCCGATGGAAAATTTCAAAACTCGTGATTTCCAAAGAAATTTGTAGAAACTTTTGTAAATATTTTAGCAGATCAATATTTATTCTGTGACTAAGAAAAAGAATTATAATGCAAATTTAAACCAAGTTTAAAATAAAGGGTGTTTTCTATTTGGAGAAATACTCGACATATGAAAGGATAATAAAAATATGAATAAAGGTTGCCCAAATGAATGTGAGACTTTTGGTTTTTCCTGGATTTATTTATTGGTTGGAATACAGCAAGTAACAGGAATCATTAGCTACATATCCTCTAATAATTACAAGATAAAAAGAACTTTTTATATACCATGTTTTTAAATTTTCTGTTGAATCATATAAACTTGACAATTCTATGTATTAATAAATACTTTTTTAAAATTTTTTTGATGAATTATCCCATGAACTTGAAAGAAAATGGACTAATTGGAAGTTAACTTGCGTTTAACTTTTCGTTCCCGTTCTGGCATACAGATGGCTGCACCAGTCTACAAAACAAAATTATCTGAAAATAACTGAAAATTAATTTAATTCTGCTTAAAGATGGTTAAAAGTATTTAAAAAATGCATTGTCATCGTGTTCTGAGCTATTCTAAAAGTTTCAAATGTCTATCTAGTCGGGAAGTTAGTTAAAAATCGACTGCAAGATTTGTACTTGACAAACACACACACAAACAAGAAAGCAAGTTAATAAAAACATGGTAAAATAGTCGCTTTGTTGACTGAAGGCTTACTAGATTATGGATACCCTGAGCGTCGAACGTCTGTGGTTGTCTGCGGAACCAGTTTTGGACGGCGTAACGGAGATCTGCATCATTAGCAAACGAGCTTATAGAGCTTTTTTTCAGTGGTCCAAAGATGTGGTAGTCGCAGGGAACTACAGGTTGGGTATTTAGGGGGGGGTTGGTCGATGACCTCCCAGCGGAAGCAACGCAGCAAATCTTGTACACGGCAGCAATCAGTTCCATGGTGATGGCCAAGAGTGTTTCAGCAGCTGTATCTCGTGCTCACATGTCCTTTATGAAATTCCCTAAACTACATAAACACTTTACACTGTATAGAGAAAATAGTTCACTTCTACGCAGACTTGGGTGTATATAATTTGAAGTGGCACTCTAAATGAATTTGATACAAACACAATTTATACATGAAACAATGTTTATTGAATATTCTTGCAAATGTAGGCTTTGCTTTTAACAACAAGATTCATACGTACTACTTGTACGGATATATAAATACAGCTTTCAAGAACAATATATTTTTCAATACTCACGAACAGTAAGTCAGCCAGCAATTCTGCCACGTAAACTTTGGGCCCCCTAAGCACTAGCGCAGGATAACACCTTGAGCTACTTTCCCCGTAGCTCCCTCTAGCTTATCTATCAACTTTAACAACCTTTCTTCAACCTTAACAACCTTTTTCATTAATGACGCTGCATGGTATTTATACTAAGCGCGTATGCCTAAATTAGCATATCTCAAGCCGCTTCTTTAATTCCTTCACTCAAAAGTTCGATTCTTGTGAATCGAATCTTGTGTATACCTTACAACTGTTACAAACACGTATACCTATACACACCCCACATGCGACAATAAATTTCGGTTTTACTAACACCTTCTGCCGTCAAAATTTGAATAACCACTCACTGGGCCTGTTTGGACGAATCAATGTCACGAAGGTACGTAATCACCTTGCTTAAATACATTCAGACAGCACACTCACCGACGATAGCAGCTTCGTTTCGTAACCTAGAACGTTGTCTATTGGTGCAAACGCAAAGGTCTGAGTACTGAACCACTGCCGCTGAAACAAAAGTCTCACTTTCAGTTGGTCCACACTTATATATGTATGATGTAAGTTTCTTAGGAAGTGCTCGAGCAAAAAACATAAGATTTACATGCTTTTGTCTCAGGCAGGAATGTATTTTAGCACAAATTTAGCCTGAAGCAGAAAAGGCTCTTTTTGGCTCGATACTTGTGGGGGCAATACTTAAAAGATAATCGAGCCGCGTACTTTCCAAATCAGGTATGGCGAAAAGTGGTAAAATAAAATACATTGTTTGTTTGTGTTTTAAATTGCTCTGAAAATAAAAAATCAAATAAACATTGTAGGATGTATTATTGAAGATGGAGCTGTTATCTGACGACTTCAAAAGTCAGTTTAATTTGTAACAGAACTGAAATGGTTTCGGTTAACAATTGAAATTAATTTTCTGTAAATGTATAGTTCATTTCTAAATCTATTAAGTCCTTTTAAACACGACTTAATTTTGAAAAAGTGTTAAAACAATGCAAGAAGACTATCCCATCAAGCTCTTGAAACTGAGATGAAACCAAGTTCTTTTCCAAATTCTGATTTGACGTATATTTTAAAAATACTACATGTGAGGAGGGAGAGTCGTAATAACTTTTCTTACCTTTGTTGTTACAATGGATTATCCGGAAACTACTTTCAGTTTTATGTCATTAAAATAAAAAAATATTTTTTATATATAAAGATATACATTTAATCATTGATGAATTGACAATTTTGTTTAAAAGCCATTTATCATCTTCCAGGCAGTTTCATAAATTCACTTTCAAAGAAAATCGGATCTTTTTCTGCAAAATAAATTTCCCATGTGGGATCTGACACCTTTATCTGAAACGAAGGTTTCAGCTAACAAGAAGTTTCGCACAGCACGATACAAAATGGGGCTGATGTTGCAATGTCAGGACTGTATGGGGGATTTAGTAACACATCTCAACCAAGCTCCAATAATTTCTGACGAGTGACTAAAGATGTATGTGGTTTGGTGTTATCATGATGGAACACAATACCGTTATGATTCACTAATTTTGGACGTTTCTGTTGCAAAGCATGTTTTAGTTTTTATAGTTATTGACAGTACACGTTAAAATTAATCGTTTCCTTTCTTTGTTTCTGTAAAAGTTACTTTTCATCAACATGGGGACTCATATATTGGGTTGTTCAGAAGAGATTTAACTTTTTTATTTTACATTATATCTATATGAAATTTTAATCCTGAATATAGTTTAATATTTGCACTATAAATGACATAAACAAAAATTTCTAGTTTATTTAGAAAAAAAAATTTTACTTAAAAATTTAAAAAATTTAATAAAATTTTAAAATGTCCCTTGCGCTAAAATTTTTACTTTTTTATATTAATTTTACTTTCTATTTATTTATTATACCATAATAAAACATTCTGTGCATTGAATTACAAATATCTCAATATTTTATTTTTTAAAAGAAGTAAAACCGATTAATGAATGAATTTTTTTCAAAAATTTCACTTCTTTGTATATAAACAGTCACTTTTTATAACTTACTCTTCTTTTAAACAAAAATGCATGTACACATTTATTAATGTATGTATAAAGATAATGTATGGTAAATATTGTGGAATTTGAAGCAAAAATATGGCGCGTATCACATTTTAAATTTGCATTATCGAGAAAAATTTCATTTTGAGAAAATTGACTGACTGACTGACATACAACAAAACTGACTGACTACAAAAAATGCATGAACACATTTATTAATGTATGTATAAAGATAATGTACTGACATACAACACAAACTGACTGACTGACATACAACACAACTGACTGACTGACTGACATACAACACAACTGACTGACTACAAAAAATGCATGAACACATTTATTAATGTATGTATAAAGATAATGTATGGTAAATATTGTGGAATTTGAAGAAAAAATATGGCGCGTATCACATTTTAAATTTGCATTATCGAGAAAAATTTCATTTTGAGAAAATTGCATACAAAGTGAAATTTAAAGGGCAAAAGTGGATTGTTTATAAACATATAAATGCTAATAACTTCGTTAAAAATTATCGGATTTGGATGTGGATTTTTGCATTTGGTACATTTTGATTTGTAGAACAATATAGCATTAAAAAAAAAATTCGATGCTTTGGTCAATTTTTGCCGATTTTAACGTACACCGTCCCCTTCAGTCGGTGCTGAGTACGAAAGTAATTTCCGGATTACCGAATATTTTCCAAACCATCGTAGTACAGAGTAATACCTGAGGGATACTCACCATTACTCGTTCTTGATCCAAGACTTATTAGAGTTAAATTTATAATCTAACTTAAATACAGATATTTGTCTCGCTCTTTTCCCGGTCATTTTCAGATCCCGAACATTCTAAACGTAAAAACTGAATTCCATGTTTTTCGAACCAAAAGATGCATCTTTTAAATTGGGATGGGTCTTATAGTCCGAAGGTAACAACAAAATAAAATTAATCTATATATGAGGCTGTGAAAGTCAAGTGGTGTAAGTTAAAAGAGTTTAACTGCCCGAACTACAAAAAATTCCACCATAAATTGAACAAATTAAAATTCATAACAATTATTACAATATTGCAAATAATAACTATTTACAATTCCACCATAAATTGAACATGGAGATTACATATTTGACCCCAAATGAAAAAAGTTGAAAATGTGACTTACACCACTTTGCCTTTCAACGCCTCATATGTAAAACAGTTCCGTAACTGACTGACTGACTGACTGACTGACATACAACGCACAGACTAAACAGCTGAACCTAAAGTGCTGAAATTTTGCATGGCGATTTTTCTTATAGTGTAGGGGTGCACCAAGAAAGATTTTTGAAAAATTCTTCTTAGAATTTTTTAATTAAATTTTTTAGCTGTTTTAGTAACATTCTTTAAAGTTTGCATTTAAAATAATAATTTGAGGGTTATAAATTTTATATCACGTGAAAGATCATAAAAATTCCTTTAAAATGAAATCTTTTTCGAATCTTTACCTTCATTTCCTGATTTTTGGCGAATTTTTAAAGGTTCATTTTTAAAATTTAATTTATTAAATGCCGATCACGTGATTTCTTTTTCTGGTACTTTAAATAAATTTATCGTCACGTGCATAACAACTAAATAGACAAAAAAAAAAATACTTTTTCTTGCTAATGTGGCAGACGATTGGACATCATCCAAAAAATATTAAAATACAGTAAAAGATATGATCCTCAAACTGTACTATATTCTTTAGTATGTCCTATTAAACATTGATCGTCGTATTTATTATAAATATATATATATATATATATATATATATATATATATATATATATATACTTACTTATTTATTTTGTTGACATTAATTGCATACATTGACCTTTGTATTTAATTTGAATGTACTCCGTAGCGAAGTGCGGGTTTTCAGTTAGTTTTATATATTTTGTTTATCTTTATTAAGTAAGAAATTTCCTAAATATCTGCCCATAAATTTGAGGTGTGTCTTATCATCCGAAAAATACGGTATATAATTTCATTTTGAATACTTGAATAATATTTTCCTAAAATTGTATCCCGCAGCCAATTTATTATTACTATTGTTTAACTGCTGCATTATTGTATTGCTCTCATCATCAGTGTTTACGTGTATAGCTCAAGTTATTAAGGGACAGCGGACCTTCAAACCTAACTTTTTTTGTTTTGAATGGATTTGCTTGAAATTTGAATATGTGATTACTACCATAGATATGTAAAAGTGGTTAAAATTTAATGATGAAATATTAATAATTTATGAATTATTAATTATTATTTTATCAAAAATTGGCCTCATTAAAAATGTCCCATGAGCATTTCTTTTGCATATAATATGGTCATTTTTATTTACAGGATACCTTATAGAGCTAACAATGAAACTTATTGATTATTTTAAGCATTCATTAAAAATATAAAGAGAAAAAATAATAATAGTGAAAACACCCTTTTTATGACGCAAAATACCTATAAATCGTCTTTTCGAGTACAAAATTTAGAAATTCTGAGCTACGAAGCATAATTATTTTCAATAAGATTTATTCGATATACAGTTAAGTATATAAAACTTAAATTTCAAAGCAATACGATAATTAGAAATGCGCCTGGAGCAGTTTGAATATTCGTATGATACGAAAATTTTTATTTTGAGAAAAACACATTTAAAGTTATCGCTATTAGTAACCACATAATATCTAAATTAAATACAAATGCCTATAACTAGGAAAGTAACCACAGAAATTAAAAATTCTTTTTGCAACACATTCCTACTCGTCCGTAGTTTCACAATTCGATAAAATGAAAAAAAATCGAATTTTTAACTTTTATGTTAAAAATTATTTTTATTTAAATTAAAAATTATTAAAATTAAAAATTATTTAAATTAAAAATTATTAAAATTAAAATTTTTAACTTTTATGTTAAAAATTTAAGAATTTTTAACTTAAGAATTTTTAAAAATTTAAGAATTTTTAACTTTTATGTTAAAAATTATTTTTATTTAAAAATTATTTTTATTTAAATTAAAAATTATTTAAATTAAAAATTATTAAAATTAAAATTATTTAAATTAAAAATTGTTAAAAATTATTTTTATTTAAATTATTTTTATTTTTAACTTTTATGTTATTTTTTTATGTTATCGAATTTTAAAATTCGATAACATAAAAAAATCAATTTTTGGAACAATTTCACAATTTTGAAAGTCCACTGTCCCCATAAGTTAGTTAGTGAATAAAAAAAATTTACGTGGTCGCATATTGCCACCATTTATGTATTTCTTAGATCAGTACTTCATGTGTTACTTCATATGAAGGCTTTTTAATGAGATACAGAAAAATATCAGTGGTCTGACAAGTCTTTTTTAACTGCGTACCACTTAAGGATGCTGTGTACTATCCCTACTGGATTCACTCATCTCAGTGTTAACCTATGAAGAAAATGTGTCTACTATTGACAGCTACATAAATGCTCATAATCCAATAAAAATTGTACTTTCAGCTAGCCTGAACTTTTCTACACTTTGCAACACGATTCCATTTATCCATTTCGTCCACCAAAGGAAGGGACGAGCGTTTAAAGCACACTAGACCAGATCCCCCCCCCCCGAATAATTTAAATCTTAAATATTATTTTTATTTAAAAAAATGAAAAATTCATCAAGGTGTAAAATTTCTTTCACTATTAAAGAGTACAATTTCAAGCAAAATCTTTCACTCCAAGTCGGCAATCTTTGGGCACATTTTCTCCATAGATTAACATTGAGGTAACTGAATCTAATAGGTCTAGTACAAAGCAGCCTTAGCACAATATCTTCGATGGCCAGGGCTATTTGGACATGTAACATATTTTAAAAATCAAACCTGCAATTCCGAATATCGTTGAAAGGGGAAATCTTTAATGCGGTCATCTGGTTTTAAAATACGAAAGCATCATGGAAATATTACGCAGACGTTATGAAAAATAATGTTAACTTAACGTGTTGTTCATTATATTCTACGCGCAATTATCTTCCCCATGACCATCGTTCTTAAAATAATTGTATTATAAACAATGAAGAAGCAAGGCCTAATTTCATCTCTTTTCTACGCGATGCGTGATATGTTTAAATGTGTTTGTTGTCATTAAAATTCTGGTTTATAAATAAATTTGAAAAAAAATCGATCATTTACTTCTTGTTAATTAAATAGTTCAAAATACATTTTCGAGCTAAAATGAGTATCATTTTCTTACCTTTACATTTAGATTTTTTTTAGTCACTGCAATAGAAAAAAAATTTTGTTTTAAATTAGATAACTTCCCAAGTAAAATCTAAGATTGGGTAAATGAGTGCTTCAAGTTTCGAATATCATTGTGTTTGCTTACTGCAGAACTTGGTCATAACAATATATCCTTATAAAAAAAAACTATTCATAGAAAGGAACGTACCGAAGCTTTTATTTTGACTTTCAAATATCTCAACCAATTTCATTGATTGAGTACATAAACTCGAAACTTTTTAACTACACGCAAATTATCTATTACAGCCCCTGCAAAAGAATTTCCCAGATTTAACAACATTTACAGCGTTTTTACATACCTGTATAATTACACGCGTGGTACAAACCTTAACTGTAACTAACTTGATACAGTTCCACTTCAGATATTTCCCAATATCTCACCGCGTAGACTTCAAGCTATAGTGGAATAACTAGCAACATACGCTATCACCAAATAACATCTATAAACTACTTTGTCTTCTGGAAATATTGACTTAAACAACGACTCCCGTTATTCATTCCGAAGTTTCCACCACGGGGATCTGGCTTCGAATCCCTACGGAGACAGGGATGTTCCTGTGCTGTCACCGAGTATAATCCTTCGTGGTATTTACCCAACTATATCAATAAATGTTACGCGAATATGGGTACCTACGCATATATTTCAGTTAGGCTTTCATGGATTGAACTTGTGAGTTCAATCACAGATTCTCTTACTACAACACATTACGACAATACCTTTAACTAAACATTTGTAGATATACACTGAAGTGCCACTGAATTAGGGATACCTACCTAGTAACGAGTTGAGCCTCCTCTGGCCTTGTTAACGGCTGCCACACGACGAGGCATAGATTCAACAAGTTTCTGGAAACGTTCCACGGGAATGGCTTGCCAAATGTTGGCTAAAGCTGTCCATAATTCAGTAAGGTTCTTTGGTGCTGTGTGATGGCCTTTCACGCCATGTTCCAAAACATCCCAAAGATGCTCAATAGGATTTAAGTCTGGGCTTCTAGGTGGCCAATTCATGACAGAGAAGTCAGAGGAATGCTCATCCAACCAGCCAGTAGCCAACCGGGACTTGTGAGAGGTACAGTTGTCTTGCTGGAAAACTCCATTACCGTGCGGATAACAGAACAGCATAAACGGATGGAGGTGATCACCCAGCAACTCTACGTACCGAATTCCATTGAGGGAGGTTGGTACACGCACCAAAGATCCCAACTGTGCCACGAAAAAACACCCCAGACCATGATTGAGCCACCATGCCCTTATACAGTTTCAGCCAGGTATGCACTATCCATGGCTTCATGAGCCTGACGCCATATTCTCAGCCTCCCGTCGGCATTAAGTAGTCGGAATCGAGACTCATCACTCCATGCTACTCGTTTCCAGTCCTCTACACTCCAGTCTCTGTGCTCTCTTGCCCAGGCAAGACGTGCAGCCCGATGGCGAGTATAGAGCAATGGTACTCTCGTAGGTCGACGGCTCCCGAAACCCATACGGTGAAGCGAGCGTTGCACAGTCCGTTTACTGACTGTACGACTGGCACCGTCATTAAACTGGGTGGTAATTTGAACTGACGTTTGGCTTCGCTGGCTACGTACAATACGCCTGAGCCGTCTCTCACGACGCACTGTCAAGGCTAATTGTCCTTTGCAGTTTGCCCGATCGCTAGTTTTTTTTCTACCATCCATGTATTCTTGGTATACTCTTGACACTGTCGACCTTGAAAATCCTAGCTGTCTGACGATTTCGGAAATTGAATGGCCTATGCGTCGCGCACCTACGATTTGTCCGCGATCGAAGGCGTCTAAATCAGGCAGTTTACCCATACTGGCAATTCCAACAACTAATTCAGAACAACCACAGTACGCGCTATATATGCAGTTACCACAGCGCCCACACTTGCGCATACATGATGCGCAGCGCTACACAATTTGCATAGGCTTTGCTATCCCTAATTCAGTGGCACTTCAGTGTAGTTGAGTGTGTAAAACATAGTAGATGATGTGAAGCACGCATTAAAATTGAGATGATACACTCTCTAAAATTACAATTCAATGTTTAAACCAAAATTTATCTATGTACTTGGTATATTCCTTAAAGCAGTGGTGCACATACTAAGGGTCACGACCCACAAGGAGGTCGTGAAAAAATTGGAGGGGTCGCGGATAGTCTGTTGAAAGCATATATCATATTGAATTAGTTAACTAAAAAATGCTTTAAATTTCGTGTAATAATGAATCATAATATGTTATGTATATTCTTTGCATGTAGAAAAATATGGTATTATATTATATTATTAAATAAGGTATAAATGAAGTTTATAATTTTTAATGTTTTATTAGGAAGCATTTGATTTTGAAATCCTTCTTT
The DNA here is from genome assembly GCA_907164885.2 of Dolomedes plantarius. Lineage (NCBI taxonomy): Eukaryota > Metazoa > Arthropoda > Arachnida > Araneae > Dolomedidae > Dolomedes > Dolomedes plantarius. The sequence goes on from OU015502.1 coordinate 145,902,589, forward strand.
TTTTAATTTTAATATCTGTTATTTTTAAACTAAATGAAATACAAATACATATTATTGTTTAAATATAAAGTTTTAGTCCCATGACATTCGCAAAAAACAATGGCAGATGGTCTTCAAAATATTATTTTACTGCCATTATGTAATGTAAATATATACCCAATATCTATAGTTAAGTGATTTTTAAAAAAGTTTGTAAAAATTTGCATATCTTTTTCTATTTTTTTTGTTTGTTTACATTTCTCTAATTTATTTTAAATATTTCTACTATCAGAAAAGATTAGAGGTGTCGTGTGATTTATTTTTTAAAAGCAAGTTCGTCGCGATGATAAAAAAAAGTTTGCCCAACTCTGCCATAAAGGACATGACGAGACATGTTTTTCTACGGACTTAGTTGAACTGCATATCATGTCTTTTATTACATTCTTATGTTCGCTGTCCAACTGCAAACCTCATTGGCTGAAAAAAAGCATGACTGAAAATCGTGCGTAAATGGAACAAGGAACATATAACACCTAAAAGCAAGATGGAGTTTAATGTGAACCAAAATTTAACATTAACGATACGAACGAGGAACAATATTTTCTCCATCGTATTTAAGAAAGTAGTAGTCTTGTTCATTTTTACAATTAATCAGAAAACAAGCGAAATTATCACCTATGGAATCTCTCATGAAGGTTTAAGCCTTTTGTGATCAGTAAATGCTACAGTGAGTGCTGAATATCTTCCGAGGACATGTAAAGGTCTCATAAAGAATACTGTACTAAATCCCTTTGGCTAGTTGAATGGTTTGGAGTGATATGGTCAACTTTTGCTACACAAGGGCTAATTGGACGGGACCAAACTTTAAAGCCGATTATGAATGTGCATTAATATTTGTAAATAAAGGCTGTACATATTACAAAGTTTCTCGTGTCTTAATAGACGATAACGTTACAACTCTCTAGTCCAGACTGTCTTACTGGATTTGCTAAAAATTAGGACAGATTAAACATTCTCCAACATAAGCTAGCACACACCAGCATTAAAGCACTGAAAGCGAGATGCCTTAAACTCTCTTTCCTGGTTGTTCGTATTAAAAGACCCACTATGCTCTTAAGTTGAGTAACAGGACATAAGGACGGATAACTTTTTGTATATTTCATTATAATTCTGCTAATTTTTATCTTGTTCTAGGAGCCAGTCTCCCTACCATAAGAAACAAGAAAGGATATTTTAAATTACTTAGATTCATACATCTACGGAAGTTTCGTTTTAGAACATGGGAATAATATAAGCAAGAGATAACAGGATCAAAACATGGATGTCTAAATCCCAACAAAAAGCTTTAGCAAACTGAAATATTTTCTTGCATTATCATAAGGTATTAATAAAACATTCAATTAGATTTCTTTAATATCCAAAATACAAACATTATTCAAACTAATATAGCCAATAAACCATTTTACACAAAGTAGCTACCCCACAGAAATCGCGGATCCTTTAATAAAAAGTTGCGAGATGAGGAGCTAATTGGACGGGACCAAACTTTAAAGCCGATTCTGAACGCTTACAAACATCCATACCAACAACGGCATTAGAACCAACTGGTTCTAACCCGAATGCTACCACCTTAGCTAATCGGCCATCCCTCATCCCGTGGTTATCACCTAGAATTTAGATCTTAGGAGGATTTGTTCCCTTTTACCTTTTCTTTTAAGGAGCACGTTTTTGCTGATGTCATGACTGAGGTGCGATTTTTTTTCATACAACCTCTAACATGCCTGTAGTTACCAGCGCTTAACACCATAAATGTTTAAAGAAGTTAAAGATTTTCTGAGTTAATGCAGAGAAATATGCTTCCCTTGACATGGAAACGTCCAGATTAAAATTTGAAATTTTGAAACCAACAGAGGGAAAATTGGCACTAGAAGGTTCTAAATCACCAGGGAACATGAAGATCACCTCATTCACATTTAGAATTACTATGTTTCTCAAAAATTGAGAAATTGGTCGGTATTATTATGCGTCTCAGTCTCTTCGAATTCATCGATTTTTCGAATTTATCGGTTGTACCCGACAGATGTCTCGCAATTATGAAAACAAATTGCGGAAACGTAAAATATCAATGGTATACTGAGGACTTTTAAAATGCACATTTGAATATCTCTTATCTTATTCAAAATGTCATGTGGTATTGTATAAATGGAATAAAACGTAACGAAATGCCTGCCGCTACCATTAAGGTAATTTTAACTTTTGTTAGTATAATTAAAGTGCCTATTTATGTAATATAAATGCTTTAGGTTCTGTTTCGTTTAGTATGACACAGTAACTCCATCATTTATGAGTTCGAAATACCTCGGAAAGTCATACTTTGGAAGTTAAACTTAAAAAAAAATTATTATTAATGGTATAATTTTTCTCACAGGGATAATGTTTGTTATGTATCAAATTATATATATAATAGCCGTTGTCTCTGTATAACACTTCCGGGCTGTACTCATCTTTCAAATGAAGCCCTCAGTAAACAAACGGCCGGTTAGGCCTAATATCGATTTCAGATGTGGATCAGACTTTTTTCTTACCTAAAATCTAATATCTTCTCTATCAAATCACGTTTGTTCAGCCTATTTTTCTATAAAATATTCAGAACTAAAAAAATTGGATGCTTTTAGCTGTATATTTAACAGTTTTTAAAAATCTGTTTACTTTTGCGATGAATTCTGAAAGTAAACAGACTTGAATGTGAATGAATCAAGTAGCTCAAGTATTCATATCGCGTAGTGAGCTGTAAAAAACTGGATGGCAGTCTACTACTCCAATCGCATGAAAAGCTAAATAAATAAAGAATAATGAAAGGGTTTGCTTTTGCAAGGTGTGGATTAAATGCAATATTGTTAGATAATTCGGGATATTTTTTAACTTTCATATACTTTTTCCATTATGACGTCATTATTAGTATTATGACGTCAAAATGACGGGTTACCTTCTAGTTAAGTATAACTTTCTCTATATCGTCCTTTGAAATGCAATTATAAGCCCGTCCTCGTGGCACCGACCACCAGGGATTTCTCTATGCATTGTGTCATCTTCTAGCATTCAAAATTTTGTACCACAATTCGACAAAAGATATTAGAGGATAGTTCTCTACAGCACTTTGTCAGTCACCAGTAAAAATTTAGAAATATTCCTGATTTGGAATACCCTTGCTTTAAGTGCATTCATTAGCTATGCCATGCTGAGAAGCCCAGAACAAGGGCTAAACGTAGGTCCAATACTATGGCTAAACCATACTATGTTTTCATACAGTAAAGTGATCCATACCTCAAAACACCTCTATAATGTCAAATTTGAATTTTTTCAAATACCTGGAAGCCCTTAAAATATCCTACAGTGTTTGACGTGTTTCGGAGAAAGGCTTTTGCAAATTTGAATATCCTAATGGAACAGGACTTGTTGAATTCTCTGTTCCTTCTTTCTTAAAAGCTGCGGGCCATTCCGTAGAAGGAGGGGGAGTATCCTGCAACCCCCTTGGACACACCTCCATCCTAACCCCTATACCCCACGGGGTAGTTCAAGTGTGAGGGTTTGAGAGATTGAAACGGACTCTAGAAGAGAGAGGTTGATGCGAGCACAACGCTATTCGGGGTGTTCGGTTATCTATTTTTTCAGAGGGCTACTCCAGAGCAAGCAGCAATGGTGATAGTTGGAGAAAATCCAACTTACACTCTCGAGTTAAGACTGGAAAATGGTCTTTGAAACATATGTGCAGAATTTTATAATGTGTATTAATATTTGTAAATAAAGGCTGTACATATTACAAGTTTCTCGTGTCTTAATAGACGAGAACGTTACAACTCTCTAGTCCAGACTGTCTTACTGGATTTGCTAAAAATTAGAACAGATTAAACATTCTCCAACATAAGCTAGCACACAGCAGCATTAAAGCACTGAAAGCGAGATGCCTTAAACTGTCTTTCCTGGCTGTTCGTATTAAAAGACCCACTATGTTTTTAAGTTGAGTAACAGGGCATAAGGACTGATAACTTTTTGTATATTCCATTATAATTCTGTTATTTTTTATCTTGTTCTAGGAGCAAGTCTCCCTACCATAATAAACAAGAAAGGATATTTTAAATTACACTGCTGGCCACCCAAATTGCAACACCAAGAAAGACAAGAGATATCACAACAAAATTTATTTCGTAGATAACATGTTGACCGAGTATCAAATGATTAAATTTATAGACTTCTGTGAAGTGTGGTTCCTGCCAAAATCAATAACCAGAGTAGCTGCCATTGTTGGAGATCACCGCTGCCACACGCCTCGGCATTGATTCAAAGAGACATTGGATGAGTTCTTGTGGTACAGCAGACCAAGCAGCTTCCACACGTTGCCAAAGTTGATCTGCTGTGGCAGCTGGGGATGGAATCTGGGTCAATCGTAGAGCAACCATGGACCACATGTTTTCTATCGGCGAAAGATCCGGAGAGCGAGGCGGCCAGGGAAGCAATTCAATCTGGCGATTGACGAAGAACCGTTGGACAATGCGTGCCACGTGTGGTCGCGCATTATCCTGTTGAAATATGGCTTTGGGCAAGCCCTGAAGGTAAGGAAGGACAACTGGCTCCAACACCTCCGAGATGTAGCGCTGGCTGTTTAAAGTTCCGGCAATGCGTACTAGAGGTGTGCGAGAGTGATATCCAATACCGCCCCATACCATAATACCCGGTGCAGGACCAGTGTGGCGGTGCATAACGCAGCTGTTCAGCATCCTCTCTTCACGGTGTCTCCAGACTCGAATGCGACCATCGTGATGTTGCAGACAGAAGCGTGACTCGTAAGTAAAGACAATTTCATTCCATTCTGCCGTCCACATTCTTCTGTCATCGGGCCATTGGCGGTGGAGACGTCTGTGGTTCTGCGTCAAGGGTAGACAAAGCAATGGACGTCTTGCGGACAGACCACTCTGCTGTAAACGGCGTCGAATGGTACGCGCAGACACTGGATGATGCGTTACAGACTGCATGTGCTGTGCTATGGTTCGTGATGTGACTGAGCGATCCGTCACTGCCATGCGCACAATTTGCCTGTCATCACGTGAAGTGGTGCGCTGAGGTGGATGCGATCGAACACGCCGGTTCGTCGTACCCTCCTGCATCCAACGATCACATATCCGCATTACAGTTGTTTGGTTTCGTCCAACACGACTACCGATTTCCCTGAAAGATAATCTACAATCTCGGTAGGCCACTATCCTTCCTCTGTCGAACTCGGATACTTGATCAAAAGATGATCGCTGTTTTCGACGAGGCATAATTGATCGTTCTTTTTTTAAAAACCTCAAGAAAAACACAATTGCCAAACTTGAAATCGTCGAAATCTCCAAGCCTTAAATAGCGCTTTGAAGTGGCGCAACAGGCGCGCGTGATGTGCGTCTGCGCTGAAACTCTAATCATTTGCATATCTCACCTCCGCTAATGCATGTTGTAAATTTCATGTTATTTGCATGTTTCCTTCAGGGTGTTGCATTTACAGTGGCCAGCAGTGTACTTAGATTCATACCTCTACGGAAGTTTCGTTTTAGAACATGGGAATAATATAAGCAAGAGATAACAGGATCAAAACATGGATGTCTAAATCCCAGCAAAAAGCTTTAGCAAACTGAAATATTTTCTTGCATTATCATAAGGTATTAATAAAACATTCAATTAGCTTTCTTTAATACGAGTATATCCAAAATACAAGAATTATTCAAACTAATATAGCCAATAAACCATTTTACACAAAGTAGCTAAACCCACAGAAATCGCTGATCCTTTTATAAAAAGTTGTGAGCTGAGGATATAGATGTAATTCGGTCCACGTTAAATATGGAGTGGTCTCGATGCTAGAGTGATCATACAAAACCTCTGATTTTGTGAATAAGCAATCAGGAAGCAATTATTAGGAATGCACCAGTCGAAGAGAAAGGTAACACGTAAGCATAAGCTGGTTACTCATTTTCGAATATGGCATGTTTTGGGTCCAACTTAAAAATAAGAGTTGATCAGATAAAGTTAATTTAAGACGAATAACAATTGAGAACCAAACTTAGCGGAACATGCTCCAACTCACATCGCATTGTTCGTTGAAACAAGAAAGAACTATTTTGAAGCAGTTTTTATGTGCAGGAATATTTTAAAACACCAGTTTGCTGAGGAACACAAGAATGGGAACACATTCAAGAAACATGTCCCCATGCTCTTAAAAAATTTTTTTTGTTTATTATTATTACTATTATTATTATTATTATTATCATGATTATTATTATTATTCTGTCCCATGGCCGAACCAACTCCAAACCAGGTCAATAAATTGTAGCGAGCAGCGTAATGAGTCTCCGGTTTACAACGCACCACAACGGTCCAAGTCCGACTTAAGCGAGGTACCACCTCCTTTTTGGACGAACATCCCCATGGACCACATATGATGGGATCGCACCTTCCCCCATCCACTGACCTCGTGAGTGGACATTCTAGTCTACGTTTTTAACTACGTTTTGACTACGTGTTTACCCCTATCCCGTCAACTCCCGAAGGCATTTTCTGACGTTCTTCAGGATTCCAACCGTGCACCCCCAGTCCGAAGGCCGACGCGCTACCGCTAGGTTAGTTATGGCCTCTAAAAAACTCATTATCAATTATACAATTCAGATGGTATGGCGAGGAAACAGCATGAAAGCCTGGTTAATTCTCACATTGCCGTATGTCATCAAAATACCAAGCTAACTTTATCTATGGTAGCAAAGTGGCCACTCTTTGTTCTTTATATTTGCTTTCTCTCTCGCTTTCAATACTTATCCTTAAATTAATTATTTCCAGTCTTTCTATAAGATTTAAGGGAGCACATACCTTTTAAACACAAAGAGACTAGACAAACATATTCCTATATCCATCATCAGTAGTTACTAAAATAATTTATTCAGAAATATAAAAATTTTACTGTGAGTTAAACACTCTTTCTTCTTTATAAATATGTCTCTCAGTTTTTTCTAGCTTGAAGAGAAATTTTTTAATTGTTTAAAATTTTAACCATTGTTTTTTCATTGTTATGTCATTGCGCGCATGATATCACTAAAACAGTTGGCTAGAATGCGATGAAATTTTATACACAGGCAATATAATCAAGTGTCATTAAAATGACCTATTATTATGTCATTCCTGCTATAAAAATTTTAATTACAGTAAAATTTATCAAATTTTTTTCCAAATTTTAAATTTGTTTAAACATTTTTCTCTGAAGAACTAAGAATTTTGATTTCAAAGTAGTTCATTTTAAAGATATATTATACAACATAATTTTGAAACTAAAAGAATATGTATATTCATTAATATATGGACGCATGTCTGCGCGCATTGCCATAACAATAAAAAAACAATGGTAGAAATTTTAAACAATTAAAAACTTTCTCTTCAACCTAGAAAAATTGAGAGCCGAATTTACAAAGAAGAAAGATTGTTTAACTCATAGTAAAATTTTCATATTTCTGAATAAATTATTTTAGAAACTGCTGATAATTGAAAATTCGGATATGTTTGTCGAATCTCTTGGACTTTAAATATATGTGTCCCCTTAAGGCTTTTAGAAGTTTTGAAATCATATAGATGCCCGCATAAAGCATGGGAAATTGCCCAAATACACATTAAAAAACGCATTATCTTTTGCGGGAAAACTACTAATAGAAGTGTTGTGTGTTCGCTATCTACCCAAACTGGAATTTTATTATGAGCTCTTCAACGAACCGTGGTCATTTAACGCGCTGAAGATATGGTTGGTTGGTTTGCGTAGCAACTCTGATTACAGGAAATTAAATTTATTCACGTGAATAAATCCATTCACACTGAAAGTATAGAATCATTACAGATTATAGATGCTGAAATATCTGGATTCAAAATTAAACTAGAAAAACTATACAGAAAAAAGATAGCTGTTTCCAATATTTATCATTATTATTATGATTTATTTTTCATAAAATGAAGAGAATTTTTAAAAGTTATTTCGCCAGTGCTTTTGAAATAAAATTGAATTAGTCATACAAGCATGTGAAAATGAGTTTTAGCTTTTTTCCTGGCAGTAAAATTGTACCGCAAAATTTATTTGCTTTTTACAAAAATACAATTTTATAAGTCTGAAAATAACAGAAATAAGGTTAAAGGCATACATTTATGGGAAATTAAATCAAAACCATGAAATAGATAATTTAGTTTACCCTTTATGATAAGTTATTATCCTAAAATTTGGAAACGAAAATTGCCGAGATAAAGTTTTTAGATATTCTAAAACATTAAAATAATGACCACAATTTAAAATAAACAATTTTAAGCCCTTTCTGCTGTAGAATGAAATGCTTTAAGGAAATATGTTGATCATAAGAATCTTGTCTTATAAAAAAAGAAATTTCGTTGTACATAATGCTATTTATTTCTCAAATGTTTACAATTTTAATCATTACAAGTAAAATGAATTCCAATTTAAGAGGAAATTAATCTTTATCAATATATATTACTTGTTATTATGAATATAGTAGGATATATTTTGATCTATATGCAAAATCTAAAATTGTTGACTGTAAGGTTTCAAGATTTTTTTCGAATTTAAATGAAATAACTACATAAGCAAATTAATAGAATACGTTTGCACAATTAATAGAATAGATTTACACAATTAATAGAATACACTTGCACAATCTATATATATAAAACGCGTAGGTATGAGGCACAAAAATCGACGATATTTCTACTCTCCGAATGGCAACGGCTGCAACTGCCAGATGTAAACATTAGCGGCCGTCCGCAATTTTCAACCGCTTGCCAGCATGGATTTACGCACTGAAATCAGGAATGCTCGAAAGCGAGCTGCACGTTCAAGTGAAAATTGGGAACAGTCTCAAGAAAGACATCGAAGAAGAAATAATTCATTCAGAGAGAGCATAGATCGCGAGGTTAGGCTTAACCGTCGCCGGCATTGCAACCGACAGCCAGTAATAGCTAATTTCTACACCTCTTTCAGTACTTGCTGAATTTTTACTCCATTTTATAAATGAAGAATTTTTTTTGTTATTTGATATGATTAAGTGTAGATATCTGAATTGTGAACAATAGTACATACAGAGAGTGATGTAATCTGCACTATATTTTAGTACTTGCTGAATTCTTACTCTATTTTTTAAGTGAAAAAATGTTTCCCCAACAATTTCTTATTTCATGTAATAATAAAGTGTAGATATATTAATTTTGAAAAATAGTACATACAGAGAGGGGTGTAATTTTTTAAATAATTTGTGTTGGGTTTCTCAGCCTTATCTTCAACTCTGTTCTGAAGTAATGGAAATTCATATATTTTAATCACAATGTTTTAGAATCAGCCTTATGAAGAATACCCCTTAGCAACGCATATTTATGATGACAGGTAATGGTAACATTCCTTTCATATGCTACTTTCAGTTGAGTCGCTTTGCAAAAGAAAATATTAAACTAAAAGCGACCATGTTGGTCGCGCAGCGGCTGGTTCAATTGAATATATGGGATGTATCAACGTTGGAGAAATGAAAAACCCAATGAGCAGGAACAATATGAATAGCGATTTGACTTGCAGATTAATGACGGAGAATATTTTTCGTCTCCAAACGTTGTCTAAACCTTTCAGTACACAGAAAACATCAAAAACAGAATAATTGAGCAGAGGCGATTTTATACCCCCTAGTCGCTATATATATATATATATATATATATATATATATATATATATATATATATATATATATATATATATATATATATATATATACACATATATATATATATATATATATATATATATATATATATATATAATCCCCTTAATGGCCGTTCTTACAAAGGTGGTATGAAATATCCCGTTCTAAAGAGGGAATCTGAAAAATTTACCCCGTAAGCTAAAGGTTAAGGCGACAATGGACCTTCAGATTGACAAAAATGTGTCCCCAAAACGTTTTTTTCTTTCAGAAAATGATTCTGCAACTCATCAGCTTTCAATTAAAAAAAAGTATGTTGACCCGATCATTATTAACCGAGTTATAAGTGTTTTTTTAAACATAAACAATGGAAATGTTACGTTAAATTAAAACTTTAAACGCTATTTTCTCAAAACAAGTTTTCATGTCGTTTCGGTAAGTTCAAAATGTTCCATGCGTCATAATTTTTCTTAAATTTTCATAAAATTTCATAAAATGATTATTTATGTGTTAGAATAAAACTTAGTAATCAATTCATTATACTACACTCATGGACAAAAAAATTAGCGCACCAAGAAGGAGTCGTCAAAATGAAACGAAATTTTACATACGTAATGACTACTTTGATATAAGTAAATGATAAGAAAATCAAAGAAAAAGGATAATTTATTTCAGAGAAAAAGGCAAAAGAACGGAGGAGTTAATACTCCGTTGGACCCCCTCTAGCGCGAATGCACGATGCGATACGATCGGGAATTGAGTGATACAAGTTCTGTATGATGTCTCGAGACATTTCGTTCCATATTTGCTGTAACCTTGCCTCTAGTTCGTTCAAACTCGTGGGATGCCCAACTCGTAAGAAACTGGAGATATTGGAAAAACTTGTTAGATATATTTAGAAATCATTGTTAGGTAGATTATGTAGGGAAATCTAAATGGTTAACGTTACTTAATTTAAAAAGTTCCTACATCCTAAAAAATTTTCCGCTTCTTCGTGAGCAGATGTTCTGTAATTGTTAGAATTATATAGCGAAAGTCAATATAACATATAATGGAACTAGCTGAAAACCTGCGCTTCGCTACGGAGTACATTCTAATTAAATACAACGGTCAATGTATGCAATTAATGCCAAAAAAATAAATATGTATATATATTTATAATAAATACGACGATCAATATATACAATTCATGTAGAAAAAAATGATATATTTATAAAAAAAATCGTAAGGGATATTTTTATAGACAAAATAATGTCCAATCGTCTGCCCGCATTAGCAAGAAAAAAAATATTTTTTTGTCTATTTAGTTGTTATGCACGTGACGATAAATTTATTTAAAGTACCAGAAAGAGAAATCACGTGATCGGCATTTAATAAATTAAATTCTAAAAATGAATCTTTAAAAATTCTCCAGAAATCAAAAAATGTAGGTAAAGATTCGAAAAAGATTTCATTTTAAAAGAATTTTTAGGATCTTTCTCGTGATATAAATTTTATAACCCTCAAATTATTATTTTAAATGCAAACTTAAAAAAGTTACTAAAACAGCTTAAAAATTTAATTTAAAAAAATCTAAGAAAAATTTTTCAAAAATATGTCTTAGTACACTATAAGAAGAATCGCCATGCAAAATTTCAGCCCTTTAGGTCCAGCGGTTTGGTCTGTGCGTTGTATGTCAGTCAGTGAATGAGTCAGTTACGGAACTGTTTTATATATATAGATACCTTATTACTAATTACTGATGTTGAGGTGTGGGATTGACGAATTTAGACCATGTATCTTAGAGAGGGCGTCTGCGATTGCTTTTCTACTGGAAAGACCATTCGCAGAGGAACTAGCCTAGCATTGACAAAATATCTTGATATCGAAAAGGCGTAGAACAGCAAAGAACATTTAAATCAAATACACAGAAGCATGGCTCGTTTACGTCTGTTCGGTTGTACACTCATGTACAAAAAAATTAGAGCACCAAGAAGGAGTCGTCAAAATGAAACGAAATTTTACATACGTAATGACTACTTTGATATAAGTAACTGATAAGAAAATCAAAGAAAAAGGATAATTTATTTCAGAGAAAAAGGCAAAAGAACGGAGGAATTAATACTCCGTTGGACCCCCTCTAGCGCAAATGCACGATGCGATACGATCGGGCATTGAGTCATACAAGTTCTGTATGATGTCTTGAGACATTTCGTTCCATATTTGCTGTAACCTTGCCTCTAGTTCGTTCAAACTCGTGGGATGCCCAACTCGTCGTCCCAAATGATCCCAGATATGCTCGATTGGAGACAAATCTGGGGATCGGGCAGGTCAAGGAAGGGTAGTAACAGTGCGGAGACAGTCTTGTGACACCCTTGTCGTATGAAGCCGAACATTGTCTTGTTGAAAAATGGCTCCTGGGAGCCGTTGCATGAGTGGCAACACATGTGGTTGCAGGATTTCATGAACATGCCGCTGGGCTGTCACGGAAAAATACTAGGGGTGACCTTGTATTGTAGGCAATGGCACCCCAGACCATCACGTCAGCTGTGGGAGCGATGTGTCGCTGTACAGCAAAGACAGAATTGAAGCGTTCACCACGGGCTCTCCACACACGGACACGATTGTCATTACTTCCGAGATTGAATCCGAGCGTCAATGGGTGGGCGTCAAGGGCAGCACACGCAATGGGCGCCACGATACCAACTGTCCTTCAGCCAGGCGCCTTCGTATTGTTCGAGAAGACACAGAGGCCCCAAGTGAAGGTGCTACCTGTGCCTGGATGGCGGCCGATGAAGCAGTTGGCTGTACGCGTCCATTTCGTACGATGTGGCGGTCTTCTCGTCGACTGGTCTGTCGAGGGCGTCCTGAGCCTGGTCTTCGTGTACATGACATCTCTCGGGTCCACTGGTCCCAACACCTCCGCACAACACAATCAGAGCGGCCTAATTGACGAGCTACTCGCCTAGCTGACCACCCAGCTTCCATCATCCCGACGATTCTCCCCCTCTCAAACTGCGACAACTGCTTATATTGTCTTCGAACACGGCGTAATGGCATGTCTATCTCAGCTCTTCCTTTGTAAATGATTCAGCACACTCAAACAAGCTTTGGTTACCTGTTTTATACTCCACAGAGTACGATGTTCAACGCCCTCTACCGGCTATACGTAATGCGCAATCACGCTGCATTTCTAATCATTTGCATATCTCCCCGACATGTACCTACATTGCAAGTTTCGTTACGATCCCGCAATTATTTCTTGGTGCGCTAATTTTTTTGTCCACGAGTGCATTTTAAAACACCTTAAAATTTTTACAATAAAAAAATTTTTTTTATAAAATTTTGCATAAAATGACCGATTTTTATCGACTTCTTTTCTAGTTTTTATAAATATGACTGAAAATCTAATATTGCTACTAACTTTTATTATAACTATATAAAGTAGCTTAAGAATGAAAATTAGATATCTGAGAAAAAAATTGATGCGCATGGAGCATTTTTAAATAGAGTAATTAACAAATTAATTTTAATTATTATCTTAATTAATTACATTCTATTTTTTTTTTATTTAGCATTTTCATTTCTAAACAACACTGTATAAGTATACAAAATTTCATAGCAATTGGTTGATAAATAAAAGAAAAGTTTTTCATGGTCCATTGTCACCTTAAAAGTAGATGCTGCCATAATGCAGAGGGCACCAAGGGAGTAATGTTGACTCACCATTATAGTGCTCCCAAATAAAAAGTATTCATAAATTTCCGCTGTATACGGGGCTAATATCTCGGGACAAGTGCCTGCCTATTAGCAAAAAAGTAAATACAGTCGAACCTCCATATATCGAAGTAGCAAATTTCAGGAAAAAAAATTCGATATATAGAAATTTCGATATATAGAATTGAGCTTAGTTTTATCATAATTCTCCTAAATAAATTAAAGCTAATTTTCGTATACGAAACTCCATTTCTAATTTATATGCGAATCCCATTAAATAAAAGTTAAGAACTAAAAAATGAATTAATATGAAAGATTTATTGAGTACTACATACCTTAAAAAAAACAATATTCCAGACAGTGGTTACAATGATCACAGCTACATTCTTTAAAAAAAAAAAAAACTACGAATATCTTGCTGAACAGCCAGTTTTGTAGAAAGTTCAAAGAAATGTTCGTATTTATTCGGTCCACTAAAAACTTAATCAGGGATATTTTTGGTGAATTGAAGTCCACGACGGATTGTTTCAAATGGCAAAATTTGGGAGTTTTTATTCTAAAGTCGAATAAAATCTCCCAATTTATCTTGCAAAAATTTCGATATATAGAGATTTTTTCGATATATAGAAACAATTTTTCTATGTAATGAACATGGAGATTTGCTAAAAGTTCGATATATAAAAAATTTCGATATGTGGAAGTTCGATGTATGGAGGTTCGACTGTATATAGGAGAAATATCTAAGACGTTGAAATATGCTCGGAAATTGTATAGAGTAAATAAGCTTACTTCTACCCAGACTTGGGTGTATATAGTTTGAAGTGGCACTCTATTTGAATTTTATACAAACACAGTTTATACATGAAACAATGTTTATTGAATTCGTTGCACATATATGATTGGCTTTTACAGCAATAAGCATACGTACTACTTGTACGGAATATATAAATACAGCTTTCAAGAACAATATATTTTCAATACTCACAACCCAGCAGAGAGTCAAACCAGCAGTACTACCACGTAAATTTTGGGCCTGCTAAGCTAGTGCTTAGCAGGCCCAAAAGCGCAGGATAACACCTTAACAACCTTTTTTTCATTAATGACGCTGCATGGTATTTATACTAAGCGCGTATGCCGAAATTAGCATATCCCAAGCAGCTTCTTTAATTCATTCACTCAAAAGTTCGATTCTTGTGAATCGAATCTTGTGTATACCTTATAATTGCAAATATATTTAAAAATTTCCCAAGCTCAATGGAAAGGTAAAACCGAGCTTCGGTGAGTATTTCTTAGTTTCTGGTCCGATTTATTAGAGTTCATTTTTTTTTTAATCCCAAACTCAATCATGATTTTCCACCATTTCGCAAGCAAATCTCACTTCTTCCCTGGAAGAACAAGTTCATGGTCGTTTGGAATATACTTGAGAAAATATAAGTATCTCAAAACAACAAAGCGAGCACGGGTAAACGGATAAACGGATCCCCCTCCCCGCTTCTGATATTCATAAGCACGAAACGGACTGTGTCGAGGGGTGTCGAGAGGTCTTTGTTATTCTCTCACTCGAGGTAGAGGACGAAGGACGTTTATTGAACTTGACACACAAACATATACGTAAAAAGAAACAAAATGATTTGCACACGGCAGAAGCTCTATGAAACTCTATCCTACTCTCTAAGAGTAAGGGCCTAAGAGTAAGGGGATTAAAGATTAAAATCACAAAAAGTTTAAATTTCTCAAAAAAAAAATAAATAAAACTAAAATAAAAATAATAAAATTTCAAACAAAAACCACGGTGAATGCATTATTATGATAAAATTTCCTAAGATTTCATAATTATTTACAATTTTATAAATGTTAAAACCAGTGTTTTAGGGCCTGTTCACATAGGAGTCCGTTGAGTTGCGTTAAGGAAAAGATGACGTTGAGACGAAAATAAACCAATCATATGCCTCCAAACGATTAGCAATGAAATTTTTAACGCCTATGATTGGTTTATTTTCGTCTCAACGTCATCTTTTCCTTAACGCAACGCAACGGACTCCTATGTGAACAGGCCCTATCTCTAGCTGACTGAGAATCTTCACACTTGACCCGCGCAACGTGCTACCTCGGGCTATCCCATTTCAAAAATGACTATCTTGCCTCCAGACCATTTGTGGGCGCCCCTGTCGCTTTGGAATTTCCGTCTATGCCGCTCACTGCGATGTTCTGCAAACACTTGTAGTTGTTGTTATTCTTATTGTTGTTTCTAATACCCCCTAGCTGGCAGTCCTAGATCAGGACAATATAGGTTTCGGACAATATAAGTCTGCGGCTCCGGTTTATACAGGGTGGTTGCCGATTTCGACCGACAAATTCAGAGGGTTGATAGTAGGCATCAAGACGAGCAATTGCCACATAGGTATGTATGACCGGAAACGCAAACCTGACGTTGGAGGGCGCTGTTTACATAATCTGACCGTACCTCTTACCAACCCCACTGGATGGCCAGAAATATCGCCTTTTTCTAGAGGAGGTAGAAAACTCAAAAACAAAACAGAATCACATAGGAATGTATGACAGAAACGCAAATCCGGTCAACTAGAGGATAAACAAAGATGCAGAAATGAATTTGTTGGTCGAATTCGGCAACACCCTGTATAGCACCACAAGGGTCGGAGTTCGTCTTAGCTAGTTTTCACCTCAATTTTGACCGAGCACCCCCAGGGACGAAATCTGGGGATCATACCTTCTCCCACCCTATCTAATCTCATAGAGGGACTGCAAACACTTTCTATACCTTAGTGTCAGGCACAACCTCTAGCTAAAGCCGCCTGATACTACAGATTAACAAACGAGTACTAAACTACTGGAGCGGTTACTTAACGAAGCTAGGAGAAAATTTTCAGCCAAGATAGGCATTCCTATTCAGCTTATGGTGGGAGCTCTTAGAAAATAAATTATAGCTGAAAGAGTTGACAGTATTAATAATTATCTTTTGTTAAAAGAATTCGTTTGTATTGAAATCAAGTCAATATTAACTTGCTTCGATCATTTACTGAGCATGCCCCATATAAAAATCCCCCGTTATGATGAAACGAGTGTGTAGTAAATAGACATCCTGTGCTAGGTTCGAATCCAGACGATCTCTATTCATACCTTTTGGACTACGCCGATTATAGACACGTTGAATCCATAGACCGAAAATTCATTCCATGAAGTCAGTGGGTGGGTAAATGTACGAACCCTCCAGATGTCGGCAATTGTGGTTCCATTGTAAACTGAAGCTGCATTCCTCTGCCCAAGGCCATCTATGAACCTGGTCTAGAGTTGTCCCGGCCAGGGGGCATGGGTCAAAAAAATAAAATATGCTATTTATATAAGAGTAACATCAAACATCTGGTGATAGATAAAAGGATAGAAGCAGAAGCATATTTCTTCACCACTGCCGAATGAGCAGTGGTCAAATTTAAATAAATCATTACTCTTCATTTGTGTGCGTTTAAATGTAACTTTCGAATATAATTATAACCGATACAAAAAAAACAATTTCAATACATTTCAAACTGTCAAGTCATTTGCCTAGTGTTTTCACCTTGTTTTAATTAACTTGCTTTCTTGTTTGTGTGTGTGTTTGTGTGTTTGTCCGGTACCAATCTTGCAATCGAATTTTAACTGACTTCCCGACTAGCTAGACATTTGAAACTTTTAGAATAGCTCAGAACACGATGACAATGCATTTTTTTAATACTTTTAGCTATCTTTAAGAAGAGTTTTACCATGTTTTTATTATTTTCAGCTAATTTTGTTTCGCAGACTGGTGCAGCCATCTGACGGCCGGGACAGGAACGAAAAGTTAAACGCAAGTTCACTTCTAATTCATTTGAAAGGATAATTCATCAAAAAAAATTTTTAAAAAGTATTTATTAATACATAGAATTGTCACGTTTATATGATCCAACAGGAAATTTAAATACATGGTATATAAAAAGTTCTTTTTATCTTGTAATTATTTACAATTTTTTTTCCCGAGAAATAATTATTTTCTAACCTAAGCAGAGGCCGTACTCTAGAGTGGAAGTTTTGTTCAAAAAATTGCATAACTTTATCGTCAAAAATGGGGAACGCTTTAGCAGATTATATCTGATATCAGTATGGAATAAAAAGAAAATCTTTCTCGGTTGTCTAGAGCTTAGAATAATTCTAGCGTGACTGAATGAAAACTAGAAAAATGTTAGGACGTTCCGAGAATTCTGTCAACAACGTGTCAGTGTTCTGTATCAATGCAAAGTTTAAATTTCTCAAGCAAAATTTTGCACATCTAAAGAATTGACACGCTTGAATAGTTTGAAAAGTCTACCCAATTATGTTGGGGAAATGACAAAGTGAATTCTTTCGAAGTGGTTACTATGAAATTTGAATTTTTCACTGTGTGGGTAACCCAAACTTAAAGGGACAAGGGACATTCCATCTCGTTTTATTTTAATTTTCAATATTTTATATACAAAACTAGCTGAAAACCCGCACTTCGCTACGGAGTACAATCAAACTAAATACAACGGTCAATGTATGCAATTAATGCAAAAAAAAAATGTATATATATAAATATATTTATATATATATATATATATATATATATATATATATATATATATATATATATATATATATATATATATATATATATATATATATATATATATATATATATATATATATATTTATATATTTATATATATATTTATATATATATATTTAAAATAAATACGACGATCAATGTATACAATTGATATAAAAAAAAATAAAAAAATATATTTATAAAAAGATCGTATGGGATATTTTTATAGACAAAATAATGTAGAAGAGAATATTCAAATTAAATCTAATAGGACATACTAAAGAATATAGTACAGTTAATATAGTACAGTTTGATGAACATAATCTTTTAGTGTATTTTAATATTTTTTTTGGATAATGTCCAATCGTCTGCCGCCTTAGGAAGAAAAAATTTATTTTTTTTTTGTCTATTTAGTTGTTATGCACGTGACGATAAATTAATTTAAAGTACCAGAAAAAGAAATCACGTGATCGGCATTTATTAAATTAAATTCTAAAAATGAAACTTTAAAAATTCACCAAAAATCAGAAAAGGGAGGTAAAGATTCGAAAAAGATCTCATTTTAAAGGACTTTTTAGGATCTTTCTCGTGATATAAATTTCATAACCCTCAAATTATTATTTTAAATGCAAACTTAAAAATTTACAAAAACAGCTTAAAAATTTAATTTTAAAAAATGTAAGAAAAATTTTTCAAAAATCTTTCTTAGTGCACCCCTACACCATAAGAAGAATAGCCATGCAAAATTTCAGCATTTAGGTCCAGCGGTTTGGTCTATGCGTTGTATGTCAGTGAGTCAGTTACGGAACTGTTTTATATATATAGATAAGAAAAATTGTTTTTTCTACTACACTGAAGACAACTGCAATTCACAAAAGAAAAGTATTTTGTGGAAGAATAAGACTTGTTTTTCAAAAATACTTCAAAAATTCTAGAACTTTTAAAAATTCTCCATGCGCATTTCTTTTCTTGCGATTTCTTCCAAGGATTGTTCCTTGAAGGGTTTTCCCCAAAACTGTGTGGAATTCTTTGAAACCACAAGCATTTTTTCGAAGTTATAGACCATGAAATAAAGTAGAAACATGCGAAAACCTAAGAAAATAACATGTAGATGTGTTGTGGCTGTTATGAACTGTTTATGGCTATAGATTCCTAGAAAAAAATGAATACACATCATTTAAATATATACGCTAAACTTATATTAGAAAATGTAAGGTTTTTAAAGGATTTGGAATACTCAGAGAGGAATTTGAAAAAACACGCTAACATTTATGAAAATTCTTTTGAAAAACAGGCATTATTCTGCCAATAACTCAATAAGTTAAAATCTAAGGATCATTAACCTTTAGCTTACGGGGTCTTATATATATATATATATATATATATATATATATATATATATATATATATATATATATATATATATATATATATTTATTTATATATATATATATATATTTATATATATATATATATATATGTATATATATATATATATATATATATATATATATATATATATATATATATATATATATATATATATATATATGCATATATATATATATATGCATATATATATATATGCATATATATATGCATATATATATATATATATATATATATATATATATATATATATATATATATACATACATACATACATATATATATATATATATATATATATATATATATATATATATATATATATATATATATATATATATATATACGTATAATATATATATATATCATTCTTGGGCTCGAATTCTTGGGATACATGCTATCCCACCCCGTAAGGAAAAGGTTAATGTAGTAAAAAGAATGCCAAATGTACTCGTTTTGTAGATAGGGTTAAAATTTGAGAATTAAATAATTCGAGTTTCAACGTCCCTTGTACCCTAAAATGTCATTTTGATTTTTCTGAGAAACGTAATACAGTCAATTAATGATAATCCATATTTATGTTAGCAATTTCTAAAACAATTTGCTTTAAAGAACTCTGAATCTCTCCATCTTGACATTTACTAATACGAGGGTAGGCTGAAAAGTAATGCACACATGCTTGTAGAGCGTGAACAAAAAGAAATAGCGAGATGGGGCAAAAAGAATATTAAAGTACAATTCTTAAGCTTCAAAATCATATATTTATTTTTCAACATAGTCACCGTTAAGGCTAACACATTTCTCCCAACGTGTAACAAGTTTTCTTATTCCGTCACTGAAAAATTCTTCCGACTTTTCTCGAATCCACGACTTTGACAGCTGCCTTCACCACATCGTCCGAGGTGTAATGATTACCCTTTAGGTCTCTCTTGAGTAGAGGGAAAAAATAAAAATTGCAAGGCGCAAGATCGGGGCAATAAGGAGTGTGTGGAATCGGTTCAAACTTCAGGTTTCGCAGAGCCTCTCCAGTCCGACGCTGTTCTCGCCTGTGAGACGGCGTGGTACCCATCGAGCACACATTTTACGGTATTCTAATCGTTCTATAATGAAGCAGACACATTCCTTGTATACTCCAATATGGTTTGCGATACGCTTTTCAGTGATTCGACGGTCATTTTGAATCAAATCTTCGACGAGTTTGCGATGTTCATCGTCTGTGGCAGTAATCGGACGTCCGCTGTGTGTTTCATCAACAATTATGGCTTTTCCAGGCTCGCAACCACGAAATTTTACTACCCTTCGATTTACAGTACGCTTATCAACAGCATCGTTACCATAAACAGCCTTTAAACGACGATGAATCTCAGTAGGAGCCACTTTTTCAGCTCTTATACAGCACGCTGTTATCGAATTTTTAACTCGCCGTTGACATAGCACTAGAACACGTCTCCATACTACCGCTTTCGAAAATACACTGAATGAACGCAACGACTTAAAACCTGCGATGAGTATTGAGGGGGAATGTAACTTCCATATGCCACTTGTCGCGGTTTTGAAGGTCATTTCGTTCGCGCTCTGCAAGCATGTGTGCATTACTTTTCAGCCTACCCTAGTACATTAACTTACATTTTCTTCTACGCTTTGTAATAGTCGAATGAAACCATTCTGGTAAGATATGAGTCATCCACAAGCTAAATCGGTAAGTTAACTTTTTGAAATATTTGAAATTTGAATTCTCTTACTATAATCTCTTGAATTCTCTTACTATAATAAATTGAAATTCTCTTACTATAATCATGTGTATCTACTTATAGGTCTAGAAATTAAGTTGTATAATTAAATATATTAAAAATAATTTTAACAAAATATAATTAACGTAAATTAAAGAGTATTTTATGGTAAATGATCTAATATATGTGTATATAGGTGTGTGTGTGTGTGCCTGTCTAAAAACCTAAATTTCGGCTATAAGAATCAACCGCATATAAGAATCAAAAACAGTAATAACAAACGTGATTGTTATAAGTGAAAATCACTGTATTTCTATAATTATACGCATTTCAGAGCACACTGCGTATCCCTCAGATACAAATGAAAAACAGAATGTCTTGAATAAAATTTTCATAGCACACTGATCTACTTGTTTGCAAACGTCATGATTCATAAACGGGGCTAAACTTAATTTTCCGTCTATATTGTTAATTCTCCATAACAGAATAAATCGTACAAACAAACTGATCAATATAACTTTGAAACCGATAAAATAAGCACCAGGATTTTTTTATATTCAGTGCGTTAAGGCTGCTATGTACTAACCCCACTGCATTCGCTCACCTCAATGTTAACCTATGGAGAAAATTTGTCCACGGATTGCTGACTTGGATTCAAAGATTTTTTTAAAATGAATTGTACTCCGTCATAGAGAAAGAAATTTTACATTTGTGTACATTTCTTGTCTTTTTAAAAAAATGCAATTAATATTTTTATATTTAAATTATTTGGAGAAAAATCTGGTATAGTGTGTTTTAAACGCTCGTAAATTCCTTCGGTGGACGAAATTTATAAAATGAATCCTGTAGCGCTTTGCAGAAAAGTTCAGGCTATCGGACAATACAAATTTTATTTGATTATCTGCATTTATGTACCTCTAAATACACTGCTGGCCACCCAACTTGCAACATCTAGAAAGACAAGAGATATCACAACAAAATTTATTTCGTAGATAACATGTTGACCAAGTATCAAATGATTAAATTTATAGACTTCTGTGAAGTGTGGTTCCTGCCAAAATCAGTAGCCAGAGTAGCCGCCATTGTTGGAGATCACCGCTGCCACACGCCTCGGCATTGATTCAAAGAGACTTTGGATGAGTTCTTGGGGTACGACAGACCAAGCAGCTTCCACACGTTGCCAAAGTTGATCTGCTGTGGCAGCTGGGGATGGAGTCTGGGTCAATCGTAGAGCAACCATGGACCACATGTTTTCTATCGGCGAAAGATCCGGAGAGCGAGGCGGCCAGGGAAGCAATTCAATCTGGCGATTGACGAAGAACCGTTGGACAATGCGTGCCACGTGTGGTCGCGCACTATCCTGTTGGAATATGGCTGTGGACAAGCCCTGAAGGTAAGGAAGGACAACTGGCTCCAACACCTCGGAGATGTAGCGCTGGCTGTTTAAAGTACCGGCAATGCGTACTAGAGGTGTGCGAGAGTGATATCCAATACCGCCCCATACCATAATACACGGTGCAGGACCAGTGTGGCGGTGCATAACGCAGCTGTTCAGCATTCTCTCTTCACGGTGTCTCCAGACTCGAATGCGACCATCGTGGTGTTGCAGACAGAAGCGTGACTCGTCAGTAAAGACAATTTCATTCCATTCTGCCGTCTACATCATTCTGCCATCGCACCATTGGCGGCGGAGACGTCTGTGGTTCTGCGTCAAGGGTAGACAAAGCAATGGACGTCTTGCGGACAGACCACTCTGCTGTAAACGTCGTCGAATGGTACGCGCAGACACTGGATGATGCGTTACAGACTGCATGTGCTGTGCTATGGTTCGTGATGTGACTTAGCGATCCGTCACTGCCATGCGCACAATTTGCCTGTCATCACGTGAAGTGGTGCGCTGAGGTGGATGCGATCGAACACGCCGGTCCGTCGTACCCTCCTGCATCCAACGATCACATATCCGCATTACAGTTGTTTGATTTCGTCCAACACGACTACCGATTTCTCTGAAAGATAATCCACAATCTCGGTAGGCCACTATCCTTCCTCTGTAGAACTCGGATACTTGATCAAAAGATGATCGCTATTTTCGACGAGGCATAATTGATCGTTTTTTTGAAAAAACCACAAGAAAAACACAATTGCCGAACTTGAAATCGTCGAAATCTCCAAGCCTTAAATAGCGCTTTGAAGTGGCGTGATGTGCGTCTGCGCTGAAATTCTAATCATTTGCATATCTCACCTCCGCTAATGCATGTTGTAAATTTCATGTTATTTGCATGTTTCCTTCAGGGTGTTGCATTTACAGTGGCCAGCAGTGTAGTTGACAAAAATACATTTTAAATAAATAATTTGGGGCAGCGCTTAACCCCCCTATAGAGAGAGAGCCATTACAATCCCTCAAAATGTCAATCCTGAGGGGGGGGTGGAATTCTCTAACTGTCATCTGGACTCCTCCCACCACAAGAGTCTGCAGGAAGAGGTAAAGAGAAATACGATTTTTTTCTTAGTACATCGCAGCCTTACCACTACATTACAATTATTTTTTATTTTCGAACTGTTTTATTTAAACTCACTTTCCTTTTATCAATTCTTGCAAGCTTTTTTTTTATCCTACAAATTTTTCCTTAATGTAGAAAACAGAATAGAATTTATGGAAGATAACTTTATATTAAGCAACTTTTCAACTAAATACTGGCAGAAACTGCAGTTTAGCACCAATTTGTTGATGACTTTATTTTCATGCTCAGAGCTACTAGTGATACGAGTTGAACAACTAGCTCATGTCGGGCTATCCATAATATTCGGAATTTAGACCTAGCGAGAGATGCATTCTCATCTAATGCAAGCTATAGCAACCAGATTCATTTTAATTATAATTTTCGTTTGTAAATATTGTTCATTCTTCGTAAACTCAAAAGATGTCTCCATTTTATATTCTTTGCTTACCCAGATTTTGTATTAATAATCCCTAATAACCTTGGAAGATAAGTTGGTTTTGTTAGATATTTATTTATTAGAAAATCCCAAAATTTTCAAGTAATATCTTATATAGCTGAGCCGAGGCATATATTACTTGATTCAATATTGCAGATAGGTTTGGAATAAATCTGTTCTAAACATCATTGACTGGCTAATGATTTATTACATTGCAAAGACTAAGCATGCATAACATTCTCTAGGAAATTCTTGCAAAAAAAGTTGTTTTGCTTAGAACAAAACTGTACTCGGCAACTGTTGAAAGATGATGGAGAATAAATCGATAATTTATCGTATTTGCATTAATAATGCGGAATTTGATTTCGCAATCCCGCATACAGAAACAAAATGGCGAATGAATTTTATCCCTTCGGTTTTACAGGCGGGCTTAATGCGCTACCAAAAAAACTGCATGTGGCCAGGAAATTAAAGCTCCATTTCTAAAAATAACCGTGACTTCATTATCCCCGGATTGCGTTAGAGGTAAAATCTTCTAAGGTAAAATTATTATCACACCCCAGGGGAAATTTGAGAAGCTTTATACCGATAAAGCTAATCGATCTACACAAACAGAGATTGAAGAGAGTGGTTCTGTTTTGTTTCGCGTTTAGAAAATTATTTCTCGGCGTTTGGTTTTCTTGACAAGGAGAGAAAGCTAAAGATTTAGCTGTGTGAAGAAAGCATCATATTTGCTAGAAATTTAAATTAAAGCGTTCTACTTATTCGGTACAGGCATTAAGTGGGAACACACTGTGCATATTCTCACCTCAGAAAATATATATGTAATAATAACGCCACACCAGTTTTAATTGCATTCCATTAATTCTCTACCTTTAATATTGTCTTTCCTCTTATGTAATTACTTCCGTTTCTGTGTAGTGGCTAGCTGTTGCTCTGTGAAAGAAAAACTATGCGCTCTCTTACCGTTTGGATATGGAGTAGACGCTGAAAACTTTCTCCTGCATTTGTTATAAAATGTAACTAGGTTTCCTCTTTATACATCTCATTTATGTTACACAACTAAATATCAATAATATGCTAGAATTTTAAAAAAATGCCAATCCCATCAACTGGACTGATTGATTGATTTTTATGCCGTTCAACCCGATTACAACTTTCCATTTCGAGATACTATAACGAGCCGTAAATATCCATTCTTCTGCTCCCGAATATTGTTATACTGTCTGCCAGAGGAATTCCTTATACAGGGTGTCCCATAATGATTGGGACAAACTTTAAGGGGAGGTAGGGCATGTCAAAAGGATTCAAAATTGCATAGCAACCCATGGTCGCAAACGTCATGGGAAAGTGGTATCAGAGGTACAAGAAATGAAGGAATACAAGACAGAGATTGTCAGAAATAGTTATTCCTCATAAATATTACATATGCTGTGGTAGATGATGCCATTTGAAAATGTTACAAAAGATGCTTAAAGTTTCCACCATTACAAGAGATACAAGCGTTACAGCGACGACCATGAATTGGCGGACACTTTCGAAAACACCTGGATTTGCTTGGACCTGGTTTCATGGCCCCCACGCTCTCCGGATTTAAGCAGCCTGGATTTCTTTCTTTGGGGTGCACTTAAAGGTGCTCTGTATGAAACACCTGTCGAGTCTGAAATGGATCTCGTAGCAAGAATTGTTTGCACTGCTGCAGATATCCAAGCAAATTCAAGTGTTTTCGAACATGTCGGCCAATCTATGGTCCGTCTCTGAAATGCTTGTATCTCTTGTAATGGTGGAAACTTTGAGCATCTTTTGTAACCTTTTGAAGTGATATCATCTACCACAGCATATGTCATATTTATGAGCAATAAATATTTCTTGTAATCTCTGTCTTGTATTCCTTCATTCCTTGTACCTCTGATACCAGTTTCCCATGAGGTTTGCGACCGTGGGTTGCTGTGCAATTTTGAATCCTTTTGACATGCTCTATCTCCCCTTAAATTTTGTCCCAATCATTATGGGACACCCTGTATATATGAACTTCGCATTTATGTGCCGTCAATTAAAACCAGTTGGTAATAGTGCATGCTGTCTTAAAACGGTATAAAAAATTCATATTATTGCTTTAGTATCAAAACATGGCATTCCTCGTTGCAAAAAATAAATTTAGAATAAAATCCTCTTCTGCAGTAGAATGACAACCCACCAAAATTGTCTTTGCACCAGTTCTCTTTACTGAACTTCTATTTTCATGTCAAAGCTTTAAATTCAGCCCTTCTGATTCTAAATTGAATGACACGCGTGAAACAAATTTCTACGGCATTTACGTTTAAGTGCTCTCTACTACCCCACACAATAAATTAATTTGATGAACTACACATTCGACTTGTACATACTTGCTAGCAACTAACAGACCTTCATTGTGAAAAGTTGGTTCAGTCAATTGCTAAAATTTTTATTAAATGTTTTTAACACGTATCCATTAATGCCGAATGCGTATTTAATACATATAATTTTAATATGCATTCAGTTCTGATAGTCATCTATATATATAAAACAGTTCCGTAACTGACTCATTCATTCACTGACTGACTGACATACAACGCACAGACCAAACCGCTGGACCTAAAGGGCTGAAATTTTGCATGGCGATTCTTCTAATGGTGTAGGGGTGCACTAAGAAAGATTTTTCAAAAATTCTGCTTAGATTTTTTTTAATTAAATTTTTAAGCTGTTTTATAAACTTTTTTTACGTTTGCATTCAAAATAATACATTGAGGGTCATAAAATTTATATCACGAGAATGATCATAAAAATTCCTTCAAAATGAAATCTTTTTCGAATTTTTACCTCCATTTCCTGATTTTTGGTGAATTTTTAAAGATTAATTTTTAGAATTTAATTTATAAAATGCTGATCACGTGACTTCTTTTTCTGGTACTTTCAATAAATTTATCGTCACGTGCGTAACAACTAAATAGACAAAAAAAAATATTTTTTTCTCTTTCTAATGCAGCAGACGATTGGATATTATCCAAAAAAAATGCATATCCCTTACGATTTTTTTATAAATATATATATATAGATAGATATATATTTTACATCAATTGTATACATTGATCACCGCATTTATTATAAATATATATATTTATTTTTTGGCATAAATTGCATGCGTTGACCGTTGAATTTAATTTGAATGTACTCCGTAGCGAAGCGCGGGTTTTCAGCTAGTCTAATGCATATATGCAAATGGTTGGGGAATCACGTGGTTAAAGTATAGCTCGATAGAATTGTTGTCATTAAAAAGGAAGCTAGACAAAACCTTTATTTATATTGTCTTCAATTTTAAATTTTGTTCTATTTTAATCTTTTAAAGCTGCATTTTTGAACACAAGACAGAGCGTTCTTCCAAGTTTCACAGACAGACTGGGTCAATGAAATGGGCACCCCAAGGGACCTGCGACTGTTGTTCAAAAGTTAGCCATGACAACGTTAGTTCTTACTGTACACCAAATCATGGTAGAGAAAGTGGTCCAGAAAGTTAAAAGGGGGTAAAAATAGCATAACTCGTTGGCGCTAAGACATTGGTCATCTTAAGGCTGCTATGTACTAAGAAAAAAATCGTATTTCCCTTTTCCTCTTCTTGCAGACTCTTGTGGTTGGATGAGTCCAGTGGAAAGTTCAAGAATTCCACCCACCTTAGAATTGACGTTTTGAGGGATTGTAATGGCTCTCGCTCTATAGGGGGGGGTTAAGAGCTGCCCCCAAATTTTTTATTTAAAATATATTTTTGTAAACTATCTACAGGTACATAAATACTTATAATCAAATAAAATTAGTATTGTCGGATAGCCTGAACTTTTCTTCACCTTGCAACAGGATTCATTGTATAAATTTCGTCCACAGAGCGAATTTATGAGCGTTTAAAACACACTATACCAGATTTTTCCCCGAATAATTTAAATTTTAAAATATTAATTGCATTTTTAAAAAAAACGAAAAATGTATACAAATGTAAAATTTCTTTATCTATGACGGAGTACAATTTAAAAAAAAAATCTTTGAATCCAAGTCAGCAATCCGTGGACACATTTTCTCCATAGATTAACATTGAGGTGAGCGAATCCAATGGGGTTAGTACATAGCAGCCTTAAGCATATGACGTAAAAGAACTTCAATTACACAGACAGTAAGTTCAACAGTACCCTATACCCTGGGAGCGGAAAGAGGAAACATGCTCCATTATACAAAAATATTCTTGGAGAAAACTGTTAAATAAAACCTCTATCCATTAAGGATTTGCAGTGTTTCCTAACCTTTTTCGCATCGAATCCCCCTTCAATGGTTACCACGCATCCCCCCTACATATTTTCATTAAAAAGACCTTTTAAGACATAAAGAAAAAACATTAAAATGATTTTTCTATGATTTTATTAATACTGAATTTTAATTTAACTGAAATTAAATTTGTAAGAAATGAAGAACCATTCATCCTTCAGTCATAGATGTGGAAAAGCAAGGACAACAGAACCTCAAGAAAAATAAAGCATCTACAGTAATGATTCAGAATTATAGGTATAATAAAAATTACCTAAAAAATATTGCTTCATTTCGTTAGGGAAACTACAGCAGTAATGCCAAAAGTGACAGCACAGATTGATAAAAGAGAAACTGACGTTTAAAAAATTTTTTTAATGTACATAGTAAGTAACTGTGATTTTCATTAACTATCATGTAAGGTAGTAGATTTCTAACGAACTGAGTTTGCACTTTGAATGAGGTAGTTCCCTTTTAAAAACATAAGAACTGTCCTACAGTTTCATGGTAAATAAATACTGACAAATGTTTTCAGTGAAACTCGCGAAAAAGTTATTTTCATGTAATAAAACCGTGGCGACTCCCAGAAAACACTTGGCGACCCTCTTGGGGATCCCCGACACACAGGTTAGGAAACCATTTATTAAGAAGTTTGTGTCAAAAACCTGTGAACCCTCAGTACTTGTAAAATTATCACCAAGGTCACACAAATCAAACTCTTCGAATTAAAAATATACGTGGAAAAATTGATTGCAATTTTATCAAACCGCTTCGACCTCATTCCCCGTAACAACTATCTAACTAACTTCTTTCCGTTAAAGAGGCATTTACACAATAGCCACTTAACCCCATTTTCTCCGATAAGAGATACATGAAAGCCTATAATCTCCAGCATATTTATAAAAGAAACAAAAATATTTCTGTTTCTACGCAGGTAAAGGAAGGTTTTCGAAATACCTACAGAAATTCCCATCTCGAATGGTGAAATGTTTATTTTGGACAGTGTTGGTGGTAAATACGTAATCCACCATTAGCAGAGTTTTCAGGTTCATATGAAGTTTTTACTTCAATCATTACATTCATTCTTACATACATTAGGTCTTACATTCATGCTTACATTATTCTTACATTCATTCTTACATTAGGTCATTACATTCATTCTTACATGCATTCTTACATTCATTCTTACATACATTAAAGCCTATAATCTCCTGTATATTTATAAAAGAAACAAAAAAATTCCTGTTTCCCCGCAGGAAAAGGAAGGTTTCCGAAATACCTACAGAAATTCCCATCTTGAATGGTGAAATGTTTAATTTGGACAGTGTTGGTGGTAAATACACAATCCACCATTAGCAGAGTTTTCAGGTTCATATGAAGTTCTTACTTCAATCATTACATTCATTCTTACATACATTAGGTCTTACATTCATTCTTACATTATTCTTACATTCATTCTTACATTAGGTCATTACATTCATTCTTACATTCATTCTTACATACATTAAAGCCTATAATCTCCAGTATATTTATAAAAGAAACAAAAAAATTCCTGTTTCCCGGCAGGAAAAGGAAGGTTTCCGAAATACCTACAGAAATTCCCATCTTGAATGGTGAAATGTTTAATTTGGACAGTGTTGGTGGTAAATACGTAATCCACCATTAGCAGAGTTTTCAGGTTCATATGAAGTTCTTACTTCAATCATTACATTCATTCTTACATTCATTAGGTCTTACATTCATTCTTACATTATTCTTACATTCATTCTTACATTAGGTCATTACATTCATTCTTACATACATTCTTACATTCATTCTTACATACATTAAAGCCTATAATCTCCAGTATATTTATAAAAGAAACAAAAAAATTCCTGTTTCCATGCAGGAAAAAGAAGGTTTCCGAAATACCTACAGAAATGCCCATCTCGAATGGTGAAATGTTTAATTTGGACAGTGTTGGTAGTAAATACGTAATCCACCATTAGCAGAGTTTTCGGGTTCATATGAAGTTCTTACTTCAATCATTACATTCATTCTTACATACATTAGGTCTTACATTCATTCTTACATTATTCTTACATGCATTCTTACATTAGGTCATTACATTCATTCTTACATACATTCTTACATACATTCTTACATTCATTCTTACATACATTCTTACATACATTACATCAGGTTCATATGAAGTTCTTACTTCAATCATTACATTCATTCTTACATACATTAAAGCCTATAATCTCCAGTATATTTATAAAAGAAACAAAAAAATTCCTGTTTCCATGCAGGAAAAGGAAGGTTTCCGAAATACCTACAGAAATGCCCATCTCGAATGGTGAAATGTTTATTTTGGACAGTGTTGGTGGTAAATACGTAATCCACCATTAGCAGAGTTTTGGGGTTCATATGAAGCTCTTACTATCTGAGAAGGAAATTCTGGCTTATAATTTTAATAAAAAAATAAGTTTTATTAAACAACTTGCTTTTCGAATATACCATCAAATAAAGCATATGCATCTCGGATATTGTACTGACAACGCAGCAGTTAAATCGTACTTTATATACCGAGTGGTCATAAAGAAACTTTGCCGATATATGGACCTCTAGCGGCCGTTCCGTTCAACCTGTCGGAATACGATTTCAGATATAGTTATTCAGAGGTATGTGCTCGGGATTCTGAGAACGGCAACACAGTGACGCTCACGGTTAACGTTATAGGTATAGAAACTCGAAATTTTCAAATGGCAACGCCCACTTTTTCCCGTCGCAAAATGCTCAGCTCATGCGAAAACCCTAAAAAGCGTTGGAACGGTACGTGTATCAAAAAAACGAACGTATTATGCACGCACAAAAAACATCTCTGCGAACGGCCAACAAAGACATGATCGGGGCGCACGGAGGAAATTTGCATATGACAGAGGCCAGAAACCAATCACAGAACGCCGTTCGCCAGATATTCAGCTTAGAAAACCAATAAAAAGCTCTCTGATCGTGTTTTCGTTAGCCATTTGCAAAGCTGTTTTTTTTGTGCGTGCATAACGCGTCCGTCCGTGTTTTTTTTTTTTTTGTGATGCACGTACCGTTCCAATGCTTTTTAGGCTTTTCGCATGCACTGGGCATTTTCCGATGGGAAAAAGTGGGCGTTGCTATTTGAAAATTTCGAATTTCTATACCTATAACCGTAACCGTGAGCGTCACAGTGTTGCCATTCCCAGAATCCCGAGCTCATACATCTGAATAACTATATCTGAAATCTCATGTGGATAGGTTGAACGGAACGGCCGCTAGAGGTCCATATATCGTTTTTGCAGACCGTTCGCAGAGCTGTTTTTTGTGCTTGCATAACGCGTCCGTTTTTTGTGATACACGTACCGTTCCAACGCTTTTTAGGGTTTTCGCAGGCACTGAGCATTTTGCGATGGGAAAAAGTGGGCGTTGCTATTTCAAAGTTTCGAGTTTCTATACCTATAACCGTAACCTTGAGCGCCACTTGGTTGCCGTTCACAGAGTCTCGAGCTCATACCTCTGAAGAACTCTATCTGAAATCTCATCTCGATCGGTTGAACGGAACAGCCGCTAGAGGTCCATATGTCGGCAAAGTTTCTTTATGACCACCCTGTATATCATGATCATTTACAGCAAAATCGTCACACACGTAGAACAAAACTCAGCCGTGTGCCTCGCAGAAGGTATTTTCACCAGTTCTTCCTTGCAATCCCGCACTTCAGCTCTGAGTTGGGATCTACGTCACTGGCTAAGAGGAAGGAAAAATTGGAATTCGGAATCGGAATATATTAATTCCAACAGACACATTACTCAAGAAATCTGCAAGCATCCGATTTAAATGTGGAATTGCATGCGGTATGAGGTTACTATGGAGTTTCTTTTGGGCTATTGTTCATGAAAAAAAAGGTCTTGATGCCGTATTCCCATTTCTTTCAGTTTACCTTAATCCTATATTGATACGAGTATTCCTGCTTGGAATATTTATAGTATAATCTATCTTCCGGTTGAAATTCTTGCATGTCTTTAAATTGTTCTTCTAGCAGTAGTTTTTTTCTTTGAAGATTCCCCTTTACGAAGAATCTACTTACCTATTTTAAAGGTTACTTCTTTTGAATGTATATTTATTTATTTACTAGCTGAAAACTACAGAGCACATTCAAATTAAGTATAAGAGGTTAATGTATGCAATTAACGCCAAAATATATATATATATATATATATATATATATATATATATAGTAATAAATACGGCGATCAATGTATGCAATTGATGTAAAATTATATATATATATTTATGAAAAAATCGTAAGGGATATTTTTATAGACAAAATAATGTAGAATAAAATATTCAAATTAAATGTAATAGGGCATACTAAAGAATATAGTACAGTTAATATAGTACAGTTTGAGGAACATAATATCTTTTATTGTATTTTAATATTAATTTTTGGATAATGTCCAATCGTCTGCCGCATTAGGAAGAAAAAAATTATTTTTTTGTCTATTTAGTTGTTATGAACGTGACGATAAATTAATTTTAAGTACCATAAAAAGAAATCACGTGATCGGCATTTAATAAATTAAATTCTAAAAATGAATCTTTAAAAATTCCCCAAAAATCAGGAAATGGAGGTAAAGATTCGAAAAAGATCTCATCATTTTAAACGAATTTTTAGGATCTTTCTCGTGATATGCATTTTATAATCCTCAAATTGTTATTTTAATTGCAAACTTAAAAGAAAGTTACAAAAACAGCTTTAAAATTTAATTAAAAAAAATTTAAGAAGAATTTTTCAAAAATCTTTCTTAATGCACACCTACACCATAAGAAGAATCGCCATGCAAAATTTCAGCCCTTTAGGTCCAGCGGTTTGGTCTGTGCGTTGTATGTCAGTGAGTCAGTCCGTTACGAAACTGTTTTATATATATAGATTTAGTGAAATGGTACAGGAGTAACAGTTAAAAGCATGACTCATTTACTCACAAATCATATTCAATAACCCCTACGTTAGTAAATAATACAAAAGAACGCTTGACCGTTACGCCGCGCCGCTTACCCCTCACGCCTTTACACCACCAAGCCCGATTACTGTGTTACTTAACTCGATCAACTTGGAACTGCGCTGGCAGGGCACGTATAGTCTTTAGTGACCAGTCCCGTTCCCAACTATGTTCTGCCGACCACCAAAGACGTGTCTGGAGATGTCCAGGGGATCCTTCCCTTACTATCGCACCTCACACAGGCCCACAACAGGGCGTTTGGGTCTGGGGTGTCACTTCCTTTGATAGCCGGACTCCATTGGTAGTCATTAGTGACACACCTACAGTCCAGCAGTATGTAGACGACATTCTGCGACCCGTTTTGATGACTTTCTCTTGTGCCGCCCTGGACTTACTTTTCAACAAGATAATCCCCGGCCGCATACGACAATTGCTGCTTCAAGCTTGCCGAACACTTCTTTGGCCACTTAGGTCACCTGATCTCACCCGGATAGAGCCCATTTGTGAAGTGAAGGGAAGGCGATTGTGACTATCCCGGAATGTTGCCGATTTAGCCTGACAGTTGGAGACAATTCGGCAAGAAATCCCGCCCGACACCATCCGGGAACTTTATCGGTCCAACTTTATTTATGCCTCGCCAGGTGACAGCTTGCCACCACGGGCCAGGGGTGGACCAACGCCGTATCGACTTCTCGGTTTGTTACGATCAAACTCTGGAATAAATTATTCAACTGTTTCGAAATTGTAATCGATTTTTTTTTTCTGAGCATGTTCTTCCCAAAGACCGAATTTTGTTGCAGTCGGACAACTCCTTGGGGGGTCGATTGTTTTTTTGCTATGCTGTACATTACAAGTAAGGGCCTGTTCACATAGGAGTCCGTTGCGTTGCGTTAAGGAAAAGATGACGTTCAGACGAAAATAAACCAATCATATGTCTCCAAATGATCAGCAATGAAATTTTTAACGTCTATGATTGGTTTATTTTCGTCTCAACGTCATCTTTTCCTTAACGAAACGCAACGGACTCCTATGTGAACAGGCCCTAATACCGCTGTACACTTTATGCTGATTGAAAGTTTATAAAGTTTTTAAACAGTCTGAGGAGAAATCCATTACTGAATTTAGTGCACGGCGAGAATCTGAACTAAAAGTGAAACACTTTATCATTTTCATGCGTGGGGAAGTTAAAACAGTTCGGTAATGGATTTCTCCCCCGACTTTTAAAAAACTTTTTTTTTATTAGCGTATAGTGTTAAACTGTGTTACTTGCAATAGATCTGGCAGTCTTCTTTTGTTTTATTTCCTCACTAGCTGAAATCCCGCACTTCGCTACATAGTACATTCAAATTAAATACAACGGTCAATGTACGTATAATAAATACGACGATCAGTGTATACAATTGATGTAAAAAAAACAAAATAATATATTTATAAAAAATCGTAAGGGATATTTTTAAAGACAAAATAATGTAGAAGGAAACATTCAAATTAAATGTAATAGGACATACTAAAGAATATAGTACAGTAAATATAGTACAGTTTGAGGAACATAATATCTTTTAGCGTATTTTAATATTTTTTTGGATAATGTCCAATCGTCTGCCGCATTAGCAAGAAAATTTTTTTTTGTCTATGTAGTTGTTATGCACGTGACGATAAATTTATTTAAAGTACCAGAAAAAAAAAACGTGATCAGCATTTAATAAATTACATTCTAAAAATTAATCTTTAAAAATTCCCCAAAAATCAGAAAATCGAGATAAAGATTCGAAAAAGATCTCATTTTAAAGGTATTTTTATGACTTTCTCGTGGTATAAATTTTATAACCCCAAATTATTATTGTAAATGCAAACTTAAAAAAAGTTACTAAAACAGCTTAAAAATTTAATTTTAAAAAATCTAAGAAGAATTTTTCAAAAATCTTTCTTAGTGCTCCCCTACACTATAAGAAGAATCGGTATGCAAAATTTCAGCCCTTTAGGTCCAGCGGTTTGGTCTGTGTGTCGTATGTCAGTGAGTGAGTCAATCAGTTACGGAACTGTTTTATATATATAGATGAGGGGTTATTGAGTTTCATTTATGAGTAAGTGAGACATGCTTTCAACTGTTACTCATTTACCATTACACTTTATATAAATAAATAATTAATTAAATAAGCATATATATATATATATATATATATATATATATATATATATATATATATATATATGTTTATGTTTGTGTGTGTGTGTGTAAGTAACCAGCAGCAAAACTGCTGTTTAGTAAGAGAACACGGAAAAGTATGATGAGGAATTAGGAGTTTTTCCTTAGAAAAAAATATATTTTGAATGGAATACTAAACCCTACTGCAAAAGATCTACTAATAGGGAAACAGGTATATGAAGACGGAAACATCGGAATAATTGACTAAAAATAATAAAAGAAAAAATTTGCGAGAAGAAATAAAATTATTATAATTAATTAAATAAAATTATTATAATTAATAAAATTATAATAATTATTATAATCTTTATAGTTTATTTTATTAAAAATGAACTATAAAGATACATAAATATATATACCATTATGTTTTTAAATTAAGGATAACTGTATCAAATTACTCTACTAACTCGCTAGTTATTATATTTTGAAAAAGTCTATTATGTAGGATATAAGTGCTGTGTTGACATTTATTGATACTAAATCAGTGTTCATTATATATTTTACAACATTGAAATCTTGAAACAAAACATAAAACGAAACAAGTCTATGAATACTGAATAAGTGATCTCTTCATTCCTGTTATTATACAGAAAGTATAATAAAACAACCCTTTTCTGGAACACATACTAACTTACTTTGAGGTTTCCAGACATAAAAAGCATAATATTAGCGAGAGAATCAAGCAACCATCTTTGATTTATCTTTGATTCCCAGATCAATATTTTGCGGTGAGGTATTTGCTAGCACATTAGTCCTAGAAAAAGATAATTGAAGAACTTGCTTACGTAATACTTCTTTCGATACATGAGTGATTATTTAGTAATACGATGATGTAACCCCAGGGAATTTTCCATCTACATTAATAATTTTTTCCATAATTTAATTAAATAATGTAGGGTAAGTGTTTCAGTTTAAGAATTCCTGCAATTACAACTAGAGTTGCATTTTTTATCCCTTTTTAGTGTTCGTTTTCAGCACCCAGTAATAGTCAAGGACATTAAATACATTTTTTCCACTAAGATTCCTTAGTGATAAGACTGCAAAATGTTCAAAATTTATAAACATTTAAAAATCAACGACTAAAAGAAAAAATTTCGCCGCTGTCGTATTATGTGTTTTCTTCGATATCAGTAAAGTAGCAAAGTAAAATCATGGTTCCAAACTCTAAAATCAGTTAACTTTTCAGTTACTTTCCAGGGAATGTACTTTTTCTTGTCTTAAGTAAAATATTACTAAACATTGTGCGCAAGGGTCATTTTTTAAATTTTCTAATATATTCTAACTCAGGGGTCGGCAACCTTTTTTACTAGTGGGCACCGCTAGATGAAAAAGAAGGGGGAGGGAGGGGCTAATATTTGAACATGAAAATATGAATGTGACATAAATTTTTAATACATAAATTCAAATTTTAATTTAAACAAAACAATCTCAAAATAGAGATACGACATCAATGTCGATGTTTTCCAAACATCGATGTTTTAAACATCGATTTATTAAAGACGATGTTTTACTAACATCGATGTTTTGTGCCCGATGTTTTACGTTGTCTCGATGTTTTTTTAACGAAAAAGTACCATAATAAAATAAATTACCACGTATCATAATTTTCACACTCAGTAAATGTAAGTCTGAATTCTTAAAAGGACGAATTCAAAAGGGGGAACGATTCCTTAGCAAACAGACAAATGGCAATCAACAAACAACCAATGAACCAATCAGAGCGCTTGGAATGTTCCTGACACTCCAGAACCTTCCATGGGGTTTTATTTTACAAATAGTATATACACGAGAGCAGCCATTTAAGTTTTTGTTTTGTTCTGGTTTTATATAATTTGACGTTAATATTATTAGTAAGATACCTTCCAAAAACACCGTTTGGAAATATTTTTGCAAAACCTCTGGCAAATTGGCAAAATGCAATATTTGCCTTAAGTCCCTGAAAACTTCTGGCAATACCACGAATTTATCTGTACATTTGAAAGCAAAGCATGGCGATATTTACAACGAGAATTTTGAGTCATCAATGTAGCCCAAGGCAAAAGCAACCAAGTTTTTGTCATTTGTGTCAGCCCAATCAGAGAGTAAAATTAAATCCCCCGGACTAACAGAAGTAACATTAATGTTAGAGATTACTAAACCAGTTTTAAAAAATAGATGTTCTAAAACATCGATGTTCAAAAATATCGATGGTTTTTGAGCGATGTTTTATTAGCATCGATGTTTTAATATTGAATATCGATGTTTCAAAACATCGATGTTTTGTTATCGATGTCGCATCCCTATCTCAAAATTGATAATTAATGCGATATTTGACACTGCAAATCTGCGCCCAACTCGTTGTAATGTGGCACAGAAGTTGCATTCCCAGTTCTCAGTCATTGGTACAAATTAGTGTCAGTGAGGATTTGATTTTAAGTATTTCCTATTGGAAAACAAAGATTCACAAGCATATGTCGACGCGCAAAGAAAGTTCAATTTCAGAGCAGGAAAAACAAACTGACTCACAGCGCGGGGAAAGCGACGCTGTCGAAACAGCAGGCTGCTCAGTTTTTTTATTTTTACGGTTTTACGATTTTAATTTTTGTTACGAAAATTATTCATTACAACTACGAGTGTTTGTTGTTCAAATATCTAAAATTTAGATATTTGAACGGCGGTCACTTTAAGGGGGATCACTACCCTTATATCTTTAAAACATTCGATTTTTTAAAAAAATATATATGTTAGAGCCTCATTATTTCTGAACAACATAAAGCAAACCGTGTGAAAATATTCCGCTTAGTTCCGGAGATATTGATATTCTAAATATTTAATTACTGATCAAGTTTTTTGGTAAGAAAAATTTTAAACTCATTTTTCTCAAAATGGAATTTTGCATCATTCCTCAACTGATATCTCAAAAACTATGAAACATAATTTCACGAAATTTTTATCACTGCATAATCGTGTTATTTTATTTCGTCTGAACTAGAATTATTGCGATCACTGCACATTTTGTTATTTTTTCGGGGGTAAATGAATGCAAAAATTTAAGGAAATTTTAAGTATATTTTGAGCAGTTTTAAAAAAATTGAAAAAATATTTTAATGTTGAATGTTTTATGTTCAATAGTATTTTGAATTATTTATATTAAATATAAAACAGGAATTATACATTTAAGTGTAAAATTAATTTCATAGTTCTGCGCGCAAGCCAGTATACAATAAAAATGCTTAAAAAACAAGGCATATCTAAAGCATTAAAAAAAAATTATTTAAAATTATTTTGAGAGTTGAAAATTTGTTTATTAAAATAAATATATCAATTTATCATGTACATAAAATTTTGAAAAATTGGGAGTAAATTGAAATAGTTACAAAGAGTCAAAAAGTTCCAAAATATGCCTTATTTCCTGGACTTAAAAGAGTCATGAGTCATCTTAAAATTGTATCGCGAGCACCCTGTTGTCCACGGGTACCGCGTTGCCGACCCCTGTTCTAACTTATTTAAAAATAACTACTGCCAATTTGTAAGGTATACACAAAATTCGATTCACAAGAATCGAACTTTTGAGTGAATGAATTAAAGAAGCTGCTTGAGATACGCTAATTTCGGCATACGCGCTTAGTATAAATACCGTGCTGCGTCATTAATAAAAAAGGTTGTTAGGGTTGAAAAAGGTTGTTAAGGTTGATAGATAAGCGAGAGGGAGCTACGAGGGTATGCAGCTCCAGTACTATCCGGCGCTAGTGCTTAGGGGGCCCAAAGTTTACGTGGCAGAACTGCTGGTTTGACTCTCTGCTGGTTTACGAGTATTTACAAAGAATATTTCTATTGAATGTTAATATATATATTCCGTACAAGTAGTGCGCATGCTTATTGGTGTAAAAGCAAATTCTATATGTGCAACGAATTCAATAAACATTGTTTCATGTATAAACTGTGTTTGCATGAAATTCATTTAGAGTGCCACTTCAAATTATATACACCCAAGTCAGGGTAGAAGTGAGCTATATTTCTCTATAAATTTACTTTCAAAATATTGTTGCGCATTTTTTACTTTCATGAAATGTAATGCAGATATATTTGTATTTTATTCAGCTGTCTTAAAAGTTAAAGACGAGAGAAACCCTCTCATTCTTCTTGGAAACCATATTTTTAACTTTTTTTTTCATATCGTTAAATTAGAAGATGTGACGGAAGTTTTCCTTATTTTTATAACGTTTTGGTGTTTACAGAGGTTCTCTGGAGATTTTGACAGATTAAACAATATACGCTGCCACAAAAATCTTAAGGAATAGGAAGAGTTTTAGCTGCTACTATGAAGTGAAGTGACCTGGAAGTGGAGAAATGATACACAAGGAGATTTACTGAACCGATGAGACAAACATAACGATAGCAACAGCAGGAGCAAACAGTAGAATAATTTGCTCCTGCAATCTTATAATATATATATAAGATAAAAAGACTTTTTATATACCATGTTTTTAAATTTTCTATTAT